>OV121084.1:44359388-44780523 GCA_921293015.1 Phorcus lineatus
TGTTTGTAATATGCAATATTTTTACTTGCTTTTCTTCAGCAAATGTTCATGTTTTTATAGGTTGAATTTGAAAGGCTTATACATGTAGATGTCATTTGAATTGTTTATGCTGACGTTCTAATTATGATCATTCCACATTTTGGTACTTATGTTATTTGATTTATTTACAAAGTTTAATATTTTCAAAATAAAGCTTTATACTTATATAAAATGCTTAGTTTTTATTATACTACAATCTGTTTTAACATTGTATTCAATTTTCTAATGATATGGAAATGGACCATGACTATTGAACCCATTTTATCAGGTGAGGTGATTTAGGTTTCAACGCCGTTTTGAAGAGTATTTCACTTATATCACGGCTGCTAGTGATTTGAGAGGAAAAACCCGCAACACAATTGTAGCTATGCTTTGCGGCGAAACCTGCGAGCATCGGCTTGAACTAGCGCACCATTGGTGGCATTGCATTGAAATTTAGTTTAGCATTGCATCCAAACCTTACTTCATTTAGAACAGGTCTCTTCTGAAGACAAAGTAAACGAGCCCCTGCCGGAGTTCGAATCCTGGAAACCTTGATACGAAGCCGAACGCGGTAACCACTTCCATCCCCTTATCATCACAACAATAAACATTTGTGAATTTATCAAGACAACCAAACACTATTGCTATTTCGCTACCTAGAACATTTTAGTCTATCAGTTTACATGTCTTCGAATTTGATAACTAACTAGACGGATCCTTCAAGTTTGAGATATTAGTGAACCCATCATTAGGCAGATGTTAAGTTCCGCTCTGTGTCTATCTACAGATACGTCTATCGCTTAAAAATAGCATTATATTTACCAGGGACAATACAATTATCTCTTTACAGATTTCTTGGAAAGACACATAGGTAGACATTATTACCATCCTTTTATACAGTACTATGGTAGGATCTATAGGAATATATGTCCTGTTAACGCCATTCTAAGCCATGCGCGGCGCTGTATGTTTACCAGAAACTGGTTCAACAAAGATCCATTATGAAAAGCAATTGCTGATTGTCTTGCATTAACAATGATTTTGAAACTTTTCATCTTTATATACACTGAACTTTGCTAAAACAAAAATGTTATTTTTTAACCTTTTTGCTTGACGTTCTTCATATAGAGTTTTGATTTGATATATTGTCATAAAAAGCAAAAGGCTAATTTGGACTGTCTGTCTGTCTTCGTCTATCCTATCAGACTTTTTCAAAACTTTCATTCGACAGCATTATTGTCATTTTTTCACAACAAATCAAGCAATTCACGAAATGGAAACACCAAAAGTGAGACCATATGTCAAGAGGTTAACAACGTCATAAAAGTATCATATCATCACGTTTCCCTCGTGCATCGGGTTTAAAAAGCATAACATTTACTATACCATTCAATCTGAGCTTTCCTATAAAGAAAGTATTGAGAACACGGACAGAGCAAATGACACGATTTCCGATGTATTATGAAGTAAATTCCTTGTAGATGAACTTAGAAATCGTATATGAATAACATTGACTCTTTCAACGAACCGCTGATCGATATCAAAAACACATGCTCGTAAAGTGAAATATACGCACACATACACTGTTGAAAACACTTCTTGTATCATGTTCAAAATATTTGAAAAGAATTGGTATGGCACTTAAAGTTATAGATGAAAATGGATATTGCAAACTAACGTAAATGTAGTTGTCATTTTGTTTGCTCAACAAACGCGCCGAAAATATATTTTTTTATCGATTTCCCTCGGGTAATTAAGAGGTAAGTCCATGTTTTATATACAATATGACATTTCCATATGATATGAATCTCGTTTGTCAATCTATTCATTTTACGAATGAAATGAGAGAAACATGTCGCTCTGTTCGACCTATCAAAGGGATATACTGGACACCTGAATTCTGCTTTTGTACATGTACACACATAAACTTATAATTACAGCCAGCTAGCACGTACAGACAGTGTATGTATGTTGAGCCGAGTCATTTGATAAGTTGGTCAACCTCAAAGATTTCTGTTTATGAATACGATAGCATGTCACTGTGGCATAACCTACAATTATGTGAAAGGTCATGTGTTCTTACCGAGGTATTGTCTTAACGAAGGACGTACATACATGCCCTTGTCTTAATCGATAAATGATAATATCACTAACAGTAACACTACATTCACAAGGCGTGGCCACTGAAAAGCAAAACACGAGCAATAATGAAGGTACCCTTTCTCACGTCGGGCATTTGAATGAAATGTTAAGAAAATGCACTTATACCAATGGCACACGGTTGAATAACTCCATATCAACACCCTGAGAAAAGCGTGCAGAACGAGCGCGCCGACACACCTCCAGAAAATCGATTCACTGTATGTTTACGGTTATATTTAGCAGTCCACCGGGATGTTTTTGTGATCATTCACAGCGAGATTTCATTGCAGGGGTGAACTGCAGTTGTTTTATCAACGTAGGTCGGTAGTACTAAAGTAAAAACTAGGCTCCGACCCACAAATTCGGTACTTCGGTTGGTGTTTGTGGAAGCAACATGGATTCCTCATCGGTGGTAGCCAACACTGCCAATACCGAAGAACCAAATGAGTTGGTATTTTTCGTTAATGGAAGAAAGGTAAGTTATATATCTACCTATTCCATGTAAGCCAGAAATTTCTCTTGGAATGGTTTTATAGAAATTAGTTTTTATTATAAACTGAAATATCGTGAAAAATGTCTATTGCTGTTGGTAAATAAGTTATGTATTAAACAGTATTGCCTTGGCAATCATGTGAAACCGCTCTTTGTAATATAATGAATGTTACTATACATTCTTACCTTGGTATTCATTTGAAACCGTTTTTTCCTGCTCTATTGAATTGGGTATTTCTGTGGGATGCAAAGAGACTATGCGTGCATGCGTCACATTTTTTTGGGCAAACTCAGTCAATGAATACAGCTGTGAGTTCATTACTACAAACTCCATGTAGACAGTAAGTTCTCAACAAAATGAATTTCTTGTATGTCAATGACTTTGACGGCAACAACTGTACATATTACTTTCAATAGATAACATAGAGATTGTTCTTACATTCATTGTGAATTATTTATTAATGTCGGAGTTCATAAGATCTGCACTGGATTACGTACGGTGTCTATGTGTATCAATCAATTCTGAATTACATGAACAAGGTAATATTACAGTAACTTGAGCATACTGCAACAATAGAAAGTGAAAATATTGGGTGGTTTATCATGCGTGACTGCCAGAGGCCATTCAGTTCAGTTGAATAAGTGTTGTTTACTCTTGCCTTAGCTGTGTTAGTTCTCCCATTGGATGTAAAAAATTTAAATTCATGTTGTAAATTTTATGATCATTTTATTTGCTTCTGTCATAATTTTAGGAAATAATTACAATTTTAATAAGAGATATGATAAATTCTCTTTTCCTTTAAATTGATTTTCTAAAACATTGTTAATGTTATGTATTGTTTATGATCTGAAAATGCAAAATGTATTTATCACAATACATTATATAACCTATTCTAAAAATGTTGATGGCTCAGTTTTTAATGTATTGAATCTTAAATATTAAGTATATTACCTTTATAACAATCACATTCATATTTACTGCTCATGTATTTGCTCTGATATGGAATAAATCATAAACTATACTTATCAATTATTTTGTTCTAAATGATACTCAGGTAACTTGCAAGGCCATTGAACTCAAAACCAGAATGTATATAATGATCAACTTTTTACAAATAATTGCAGAAAACAGTTTTGCCCTGGAATAATTTTTAAGATCAAATAATGAATAGACCATTAGATAAAACCATACATCATTGCAACCTTTTTATAAAATATTTGTAAACCTTTTTTAAAGTGTGTACCTTAAAAAAATATTCTCGAGCCTTCAATGTGTTTATCTTTCCTCCTACAGATAATTGAAAAACAGGCTGACCCAGAGGAATCGCTCCTGTACTACTTGAGGAAGAAGTGTATCCTTGTAGACTCCAGGTATAATGTGGTATATAGACACTGGCTGCTTATCTGAGGAGTAGGCTGATAAATGGGGCAGGTGGTTTGTGGAACTAATTGTATTAGCAACCTGTGGTGAATGAAAATAGGAAGGATCTGCTTATGTCCATAATTTAAAGAGACTGACCTATCAGCATTCAGTCTGCCCTTTTGTTTTTAGGAAAATGACATGAAAAAAAGTGCTGTACTTTCATTAATTTTACAACATTATAAATATTAACTACATAACTTTATGTATGGTTACAATATCTACACATTTACAAATCATTTGTGATAAGACCAATCAACAATGTCTTGTAAATGCTGTTGCACAACTTTTTAAAATCTGTTGAATGGCTTCACGTCTCATTAATGTTTTATTAGTCAGCGCTCTCATTTATCTAGCTGTCAAATTTTTATCAACCAAAATGTTACGCTCAGTATCTTTACTCAACTGGGTTATATTACAGTCATGTTTTATAACAATCATTTATGAACTGGAATGTCCCCTTGAATTTCATTTCCACACAAATATACCGCGATTGGAATGTCCTTTTAAAGATTAGAATTAGTTTTAAGTTTTGTACATTACAACTGTTAACATTTTCACTTGCCTTATTTTAATACATGTCATATAGTTTTCACTTAAATCTATTAAAACACTTCCAATGAAACATCTTGAATATTGTTAATAAATTACATCAATATATTACATACTTTGACATTGATTATACAAAATTTAAAAATCACATATGTAATTGCAAGTTGACATGAATAGTTTAGTTGCCACACAAAAGGTTACTGTGACCTGGTATGAAGCAGTCCTGTTTCTTTAACCCTTTATAAAAGGAAATTAGTTTCCTTCTCTTCTTTTTCTTCTTCACACTGCTGTAAGTGGATAGTTTTTTTTTAATTTCATATAATATTATTTATCATTTGATAGAGTAAAGAAATTGAGAATTAATGAAGAGAAGTTATTGAGTAATTAAAGTTGAAATAATCATACTTCAAAATCATAAAAGTCATTTTTCTGAGTTTCAATCTTATCAATACTATCAACTCTTTCCAATTAAATAACTATTTTGGCATGTGATATTTTAATGTTTATACAAAAGAGATTAGCTTGAATTGTATGTACTATAAATACATTATTCCACTGGATAGATCAAATGTTGTTTTTATTTTAATGTTATCTGAGAGAAGCACTGAGTATGTTTTAATGATTATCATCATACAAACTTGATGTGCATCTATAGCAAATAAATTATCAGTCGTCACTAGTGATTCATCCGGTTTCAGTAACTTTCTAAGTATATTCAATATGACTAATCAGGTATGGTGAACTAACGAGCATTTCCAATTAACATGCTTTTACAAAACACACAAGGCAGGTTGATGAGGCAAACAATTGAAAGAGATGGGTGCACTTAGTAGTCTGTTATCAACAGATGATTAAAGCAACTGTTTGCAGTTTCTGTTAAAATTCCAGGTTTGATGTTTTTGTAAATAACAAAGCATTTCACATAGTAAAAAAAAATCATTACTGTTGGGACCATACATGTACTTAATCATTTTTTAATGATAATGATTTCAAATATATTGTACATTTTTGTCATTTTTTTAGATGAATTAATAAAATTTACAAGCAAAGATATATTAATCGGTTTTCATTTCTAGAAATATATCAGTAAATCTGAAATCTCAGTTGCATTGCTAGCTAATTGAGTATGAGAGCAGGTAATGTTGGGCATAGTGCCAATTTTCTTCAAAGCAGAAATTGTGATTGAAATCTCCTGATTTAAAAGAACAGGAGACTCAAGTGTTGTGCCAACAATGCACAATAATGCATTAGAATTTCTGGTGTTTATTGCACTGTAGTGACAATGAGTTAGTGATTTTCATGTGTATTGGCCGCACATAACAAAATCAATGATTACAATAATAATAAGATTTATAGGAACAATATTGATTTTAATGCATTCATATAAAGAATTGTGAAAGAAAATCTTAAACGTTTCAATATTATGAGACATTTTCCTGACTAGCCAGTGTTTCTGACAGGAAGCAAGTATGGATGTGGAGAAGGGGGGTGTGGCGCTTGTACCGTTATGCTCTCTCGATACATCCAGTCTGAGCAGCGTATTCAGTATCCTTCTCTTGTGTAACACAGGGCATCTGTCAATAAGGATTGATTGTTATAACATTCATGTCATTGACTCCTTCATTTTCCATGAGATTTGACACACTCGTCATTTTCATTTCAAAGCTCTGTTTTATTCCTATATTGGTGTTTTAGCTCATCAGGCCTGGAAGGTCAGAGGGGCTTGTGGCATGTCCCATATGGTGTAGGGCATCAAGTGGCAGTTTTCCATTGTCAGGCAGGTGCCATCTATATTTTAACTTGTTAGAAATTTTATTTCTTTTCTAAAACTGCTGCACCCTTAGAGTTGAAATTTTATAGGTATATGCCTTACATCTAGGTAATACAAATTTGTAGATTTGGGCTGATGCCCCTCAAATATTGGCATGGCAGGCATTTTCTTTTTCTCCAAATCATTTGGTACAGGATGCAGAAATTTTAAGAGTAACATTTTTCTCAAAGACTCAAGTTTGTTATTTTGGTTTTGAACCCCCTTCAAATATGGGTGTGGGAGGGTGTACACCCTCAAATATTCGCCGTCTATTTTTTCAGATACCATTTATGCTAGGAATCTCAAATTTTGAAGTTGTCATCTTTGTCGGTTTGAGATTAAGATGTATGAATTTCATTGTCCTACATCCCATAAGTATGGGGGTGGAAAGGGTTGCATATTTGTGTGGACTTAACAAGCCAAAACTTGTTGGTATGGGAAGCTGAAATTTTCAGCAAAAATGTCTTAAGATTAAAGTTAGCATATTTGTTTTGATCCCCATTCAGATTTTTGCCTCGCAAATATTTTATTGTCTTTATTTTCGTACACCACTCATGATAGGGATCTAAAATTTGTAGAATATAATCTTTATAGGTCTATGATGAATTCATTGTCCTACCCCTAAAAATAAGGAGGTGGCATATGATATAAGACGGAGGTGGGATGTTGGTCAGAAATGATATTTTGCTCAGTTTTTAGTTGTTTCTAAATACATTTAGTGCTTACAGAGAGTATTTCTATAAGTTATAAGAGAGAAAATATCTAAGAGAGTGTTATTGCTATTATTTTAAAAACATGTTTTTTTTTGTTATCATGATTTGATTTGTAACTCTAGCTGCTGTTCCTTGAACCATGCTTTTTATTTAACTCTTGCTTTGGAAAATATGGTTATTATCTAAGATGTGCTCATTACATCATTATTTCATTTTTCTCAAACATTTAAGTTGGATTCAAATAACTTTGAATTTTAATTCTTACTTCATTTTAAAAGGAACTCAAGAATAAGTTATTACCTTGCTATTTGAAGTGGCCAATTTAAATTGAATCACAACTTGGTGAAGTCTGCAAGGGATTGTCTCTATCAATCTTAGAAGGCCATCTCCAGAACTTGTCCTTTGATTTGCAAGTACAGTTAGGAATATGCATTGTTTTTCTATAGGCTGAGGATTAACTACAACATCAAAGTTTAATTACTTTCAATTGTCTTGAAACAGTGTTACACTGATTGATAAAATTAATCAATCAAATAACCATTGTGTAACCAAATAGAATGCAATAATTTTCTATTAACTTAACCCCCTATCCACTACTCTGTAAATGCATGTCTGACCCCAGTATGTGCTGTACATGGTCTGGCTGTCACTACAGTGGAGGGGCTGGGCACCGTCAAAACTGGGCTACATCCTATACAGGTGGAAATTTGTTGATTTATAATTGCTTGTAATAGTCTCAATAAAGTCTTTTTTATCTTGTACAAAGAAAACCATCACATGTTGATTATAACTTTTTATATTTTGATATCATAATTTCATAAAATGTCTTAAATCAAATCTGATTTCTTCACAGTTGAAATTTGTTGTTTATATCATTATCTAAAAATGAATTTTGCAAGGCTGTATTTAGTTATGTCTTTAAAAGAGCTTCTCATAAGGTTGTCAAACTTTTAAATCACATTTGTCATTCTCCATGAAATATGGTTAAAGAAAACTCAAACAATTAATGTACAGGAGAGACTGACGAAGAGCCATGGCACGCAGTGTGGGTTCTGTACCCCGGGCTTCGTCATGTCCATGTATGCTCTTCTCCGCAACCAGCCTCTCCCCTCCATGGCAGATATAGAGAGTGCATTTGATGGTGAGGCAACTATGAACTGATGCTGATTCCTAAAATGTAAATTCACTAGTCCTATAACTGTTAACCCTTGTCAATGAAAAATTCAGATAGGTTATGCGACAATAATGAAATGAAAAATGTTATAAAATTTGTTTTTAATATGATATTCATTTTTTGGTAAAAATTATTTTGATCCAACAAAAAATTAAAATGGAATTGCTGTACTAGTTATCTTCTTGCAGGAAACCTGTGTAGATGTACAGGATATAGACCAATACTGGATGGGGTTAAATCCTTCTCAAAGGTGAGAAACTAAGTTTAAACTTACACTTTCTGAATTGATTGTAACAATGTCAACCATTCTGAATTATTTGAAATCACTACTTATTAGAAAAGTGAAAAATCAGGGATTGTTTACTGCCTAACAATAACCTATAATAGATCACTGTTTAAAGGTTGTTTACCAAGGATTAATTCCTTAATTTTCTTTTGTACTTCACACAAATTATGAGCATTTGTTTCATACAAATATTTGTTGATTTTTTTCTATCAGTAGCGTTAATTGCAAGGCATAATATTGATACTTATGTATTTATAATTCTGGGTGATTATGTTATTTCAGGAGTGTTGTCAAATGGGTGAGAATTGCTGCAGAAATGCAGAACAGACACAAGGTGTTTCTAATGATGTAAGTCTCCAATCAATATCAATTAATCATGCTTATTAACTTTTTGAAAACCTGCCAAAAATTGCAAATCTCTTATGACCGATTCACCAAATATGTATTGGTTCCAAATAATCTAGAATAGGCCAGGTGCTCTAGTAGTAACTTAGTTTGAATGGTTCCTCAATTTTGTCTAATAAATTATAACCTTAAGTGCCTTACAGGCAATCAGTTGTTTTTTCCTTGGGGACATTTTATGCTATACTTGACATGACTATTCACCTACTATACTGGGGTCTGCTGATATCTTTGAAATCATTCTTTTTTATATCCATGGGAACAAGTTGAATTTGAGCTTCATTTTTGGACCAGAAATTGAAACTGCGTATCATCTCTTTCTTAATTTTTTTGGTATTTTCAGTTTCCCATGGAAACGATTTGAATTTGGAATTTCAACAGGGATGTTTTTGTCTCCGAAGAAACTCTGAAACTTTTTCAGTGGAAATTTTATGATGTATCTTGAAATTATGGGGAAGGGATATATGTCATCTTCTGAGACTTCTTGTTTTCTCTTGGTAATATGTCTGGCAGCACTTTCAACATTGCTTTATGTATAAGCTCCATATAGTTATACCATTGTCATTAGAGTTATTGATTGATTTTCAGAATGTTGATGAGGATGATGCCTCACCAAGCAGTGAATACACACCATATGATCCATCCCAGGAGCCCATCTTCCCCCCTGAACTACAGGTATCCCATGTGAAGTTGTGACAAATTGAAAACAATGAAATATACATGTTGATAAACATTTTGTTGTCAAGACGTTCCGCAATTAACTAATCTGCATCTGTACAACTTAATGAAAGATTAATTGAAAGTAGGCCTCATACACTATTGTTAGGACAATTATTCTGAAATAAACTTTGCTTTTTACTAAGACATGACATTGTGTCTGCAGTTTATTTTAGAGAGAAATATATAACTATCCTTTGCCTTGTTTTTACATTACCCAGCTGCACCACCAAGACTATCATGGACGTCATCTGGTGTTCAAATCGGACCGGGTCACGTGGTACCGCCCTGTGGAACTATCCCACCTCCTCAAACTGAAGAAGGAACATCCTCATGCCAAACTAGTTGTAGGCAACACTGAAGTAGGTGAGTTACAACACCATGGGTTCAGTCCCTGTTGTTAGTTCACACCAAGTTCACATCAGAAACCAGTCACATATCCATTGATGTCTAATTGCATACAAATGCATCGTCAGATTAAATGTCTGCAACTGCTAATTTCAATATCATTCCATGGAACACATTTCGTAATACTTAGACCATTGAATGTCAAATGTTATTTTGATTGACGATCAATGTTTTCAACACTTAGTTTATAGAAAAAGCAAGTGAAGTCACCCACTTTAATTACTCTCACCTTGAACCTTTTGACCCTCAGTTTTATATTATATTGGGATTTTATGGATAACCACTTGTTTGGTTTCTTAGACTACTTCTTTCCCTTCTTCTGTTTGTTGGTTGGTAACAGCCTTGAGTGTTTGCATGCGTACATTTGAATAAATCCTAAATGAAGGATGTTAATGTTAATGTTAGGATTTGTTTAGAGAAAAGAATGCATTAAGATTTTGCCTCACAATGTATATCATAGGAAAGCATTTTACCCCCAATATATAATTATGTTATCCAAACACCCTTTATACCCATTTTTAATTGACAAATGAAAATAACTGTTATATCAATTATTATTTAACTATTTTTGCATGATCATATCATCTTCCTCCATCCCACATCATCATCATCATCATCATCATCACTTCACTCTCCCATTACACATTTGACCCTTCAGGTGTGGAGATGAACTGCAAGCATCTGCACTACCCAGTGTTGATTGCAGCTGGACACATACCTGAGTTGCTGCAGGTGGAACACCTGGACACAGGGATCAAGATAGGAGGTTCTGTTTCTCTGTCCAGGCTGGACAGTGTCCTAAAACATGAGATTGAGACACTACCAGGTACCCAGTCTTGCTGACATAAGATGCACTTCCTAAATTGTCGTTGATTTTAAGGACATCGAAGGATATATTATTCAACTGAAGAAATCCCTTCCAAGTAATTCAACATAAAATAGATAAAATAGCAAATTCTTCCATTATCAAAAACAAAATGCCCAATGGTTTAAACTATAAATAATTCCTTTATAAGATGGTTTAATACACACCTCTGATGATCATTTTGTATGATACGATAGCAAGTTATTTCCAGAGTGGAAAACAAGAGTGTACAGAGCCTTTGTAGAGATGCTTCAATGGTTTGGAGGTCATCAGATCAGGAACACTGCGGTGAGTGTCACTGGAAATCTAATGTTAATGGCATTTGTCTGAAAATTTGAATGCATTCAGGATATAATTTCCATAAGATATTTTTCTCTGAAGTTTGACTTCCCTTTTCTACAGGCTGTAGGAGGTAATATAACAACAGCCAGCCCAATCTCAGATCTCAACCCTATGTTCCTAGCAGCAGCCGCTCAACTCGAAGTTGCATCTCAAGGTGAATCTGCTTCATATTGTCCTTTACATTTGTTGTATTGATACCATAAAACATATTATTATAAGAAGATGATTATGAGGTTTTGCACCTCACCTTTGTATGATATAAAACTTAAACTTGAAAATAACTTGATATTTGTGGAGAGAAACCATGCACTTAAAGGAACAAAGTAAATGGACTCTACCTTCTGTATTTAAGGTGTGGACTCTGTTCACACAATAAATTATTTAATCATATCATACTTTTGGCCAAACGATTCATTTATGTTTCAAGTATTAAACATGTTTCATCTGTTGATGGATTTGTTTAATGTCTTAGGATGACATACAACATTGAAAAATTTATAGCTAGAAATAATAATAGGATAGAATCTTTAAATAAGAAGTGGAATCAACTACCTGCTGTACTTAATTGAAGCATTCATAAAATACCAGTATCTCACTGTCCGCATTCTTATCTTATCCAACCTTATACAAATGAATATGAACAATATTAGAACACTTTCTTTAATGATCATGAAGTTTTTTGTACTCCTGGTTCTGTAAGAGCTAATGAAAGCTCAATGATATGTACATTGCCCTTTCATGTAAAATGGAAATGGAATAAAAGAAATTAAAAAAAGGTGTGGCAGGCATTTTCCATTATACCTTTTAATCACTTCTTATTCAAAACCAAATGACATAGGGAGGTAATTTCCTTAATGTCATCTCTGTTATGTAGAGGCTGAAATTTTGAGATTTGGTCGTGACCCCTTCAAACCAGGACAAGCAAAGGTGCATGTCATAAATTTCTTACTCTTTGTTTATTTCTTTAACAATAGATGAACAACAATGCAAGACTGATGCGCTACAGAGCCATTGACTGTTTTTATGTAATTAGTAGGTTTATTTGATTTCAGCAACCACTGATAGATTCTTGTCATCTATTTTCTGTTGATTATATTGATTTAGATTGATATGGTTATGTTTGAAAGTAAATCCTTTACTTTTTGACGATTTCAGATGGTGGTTGGAGAAAAATTGTTATGGACAGCAATTTTTTCAAGAGCTATAGAAAGACTGAAATAGAACCTGGTGAAGTACTTATATCAGTGACCTTACCACACACCAGGAAGGTAAGTAAATAGTGATAATTCATGGCCTTGTCAATGTATGTTGGTCTTATTTTATTGTGTTCAGAGGATCATTGAATGGTTGTTTCTTGCTGTATATACAGACCTCTTTCTTCTGATAAGGATGTATGCTTGTGTTGAAATTGAAGTGTAACATTCTAATGGTTTAGAGGGGTGGCACATTTTTACATGAGTATGTATCGACAAGAATGTCCCCACATTCAACATTATTAACCTGAATGAACCATAAAATTGCATGCTGACTTGCAGTATTTGTTTCTATCTTAACATTTAGGTCTGAGGCAGTGTTTGACCTCAAGGATCAAAGGGAGATTAGCACAAATGTAGTGTTTTTAACATCATTTAAGAAAATCTTATCAAATATGAATGTCACAGGGTGTTGTGTTATTTTACAGGATGAATATTTTGCTGGGTACAAGCAGGCTAACCGAAAGGAAGATGATATTGCTATAGTGAATGCAGGCATGAGAGTGCTGTTTGAACAAGACTCAGACATTGTCAAAGAGATTCTTCTAGCTTTTGGTGGAATGGCGCCAATCACTGTCATGGCAACCAAAACAATGGCACATCTGGTCGGAAAGTAAGTAACATTAGATTTCTTAACAGTTTGGTAAAAGTTTGTTGCACTTTGCTGTATGTGAAGAATATATTAAACACTGGCTTTTTATAAATTAAATGAACTGTCCTTATGCCATGAAAAATGAATATTTTCTGCTCCACAACTAGTTTATTAGGTAAGTCAGATTAATTAAAAAATATATTGCCATGTTTATCTGATGCCCTATGATCTTTTTTAAATTTGACAATGACTATGCTTGAAATTTCTGGAGTTCACTGTTAAATAGCTTTTAACTTCCTTCTTCAAAACACTCCTTAATTAACACAAGCAAAAGCTTTATCTTTGCCACATAACCATGACAACCTAAACCCATTACGTAATGTTAGACAGTGGCACTCATGATAAGCTGGTACAAAGTAATGTTGTATTCAACAAGAAGTATCTTTCCAAAGATTTGACTCAAATGTGTATATTTCATGTACAATGCTTTCCAAAATTATTGATATACAAATATATATATTGGTCATATTTTAAACAGCTATTTTGACAAATGTAATGAGAAGTTATTTCAAAGTGACATGGAGTATATTGTCAATGACATATATGTTAAACTTTATCGATAGTTTTATTTTATTGGAGATAGTTGCTGAAAAATTTCACTTTCTAATAGATTAGGTAACTTTATACTCAAAACTTATGATTACCTAAGGCCGACCAGTTCCATTTAGGGGGGAGAAGGAATACAAGATGATTTGTTGTTAAGGCCGGCATTTAGCGGACAAGTTTATTGACATAACAACAAAAGTAACAGTCTTATTCTCAAATGAATTTTGAGAAATTATTAGCACCTCCAAAGGTGGGGACAATAATAGCGCCTTATCATGTACAACGATATCGTGATCAAAAACTAAAAGAGGAGGAGGATTGAGAGGAGGAGGTTTTAAATCCAATTTCAATGACCTATGCGGTCGAGTGCCTAAAGAGAAGTGCGGAATTAGTCGCAGGTTGAGATGTCGTCGTTAAATTACGTCATGTCCGTTAAAGCCCCAATATTTTGCGGGAAATAAAGGACCGGTTCTCTAAGCACGCTTCGCTGCGCGACTCAGGCACCGTTTAAGTGGTTTTCGTATAAAAAAATTTTAAGTTTTAAAATTACATTTATAAAGTTTGTCTAAAGTTGTAAATTGCTCCCTTCTCCCCCCAAAAAACATATTGAGGCTGGACTGCACAAATAGGTCAATATCAGTTTGTAACTGTTTTTATACTGTACAAAGACAATTTTTGGAAAGCAATGTTGCATAGGTCATAAATCTAGTATACATAAATTTGAAGAGATTCATTAGTTTCATTTTTAATACATTTAAGTTTAAATCAATGTCACTTTGGTGTACTCTAGATCAGTTAATTATGGCCTCAGTGCCGAGGCCACACATGGTTCGCTAGTTCCAGTCGATGGTCACAGGTTTCACCACAATATATAGCCATATTGGTATGATAGGCTTTCACCCTGCAGTGATACTAGCAGCCACTATCTTAGGGAAATACACGTGTATTAGACGATGCAAACATCTATACTATCAATGAATCATTACACAACAACAGGTACTCATTACATCGTATTTTGAGCTTAATCCACTTGAGGTCATTTCATCAGTTCTTTATTGATAACCATTACAATTTTATGATTTGTCAAGTGGTGAGTGCAGAGCAAGAGAAATTTCAATGTTTTTTAAATGGTTCAGTCTAATTTGAGGGAAGTCTCAAATCAGGGTAAATCGGATTGTATGAGATAAAAATCTCTGAGATGATAATCAGACTGCACTATCAGATTCAAAGGAAGGGTTACTCTGATCAAATACATGATGGACCGATACAGAGTTTATAGTCTTTTGAATAAATACAATAGTTATAAGACAAAGGCAGGTAGAAAAAGAAAAGACATTTGAAATCCCATTACATTGCTTTTTCAGGAAATGGAATGAAAGTCTGGTGCAGGAAGCTATCAATGTGCTTGGGAGTGATCTCCCTTTGCCAGCTGGGTCACCAGGGGGCATGGTGGAATACCGCAGCACTCTGACTGTCAGCTTCTTCTTTAAGTTCTACCTAAGTGTACAGACTCAACTCAAGCAGAGGGTTGGTTTGTGATCATTATTAACATACAGTTTGTCTCTTCCAAATAGTTTCTTTACTTCTGCTTTGAAGTCAATTCTTCGTAGTGAATGTCTTGAGTAAGATTGATACTTGAACTCATGGTAATTCCTGAATGTCCATTCTGCTGACATTGAATTTAATCATGACAATTGGTTTAAATTAGATTGTCTGTATCTTTGTGTGTAGCCTTAGGTTTCATTCAGTTATATGCTGAAATGTCTTCAAGAAATTATTGCCTGTTATTTTCTTTCAGGGTATAAACAGGGACTCCCATATTCCCAACTCCTACCTTACTGCTGCAACAGATCTTGAAAGGTTGCCACGTGAGACATGCCAGAAGTTTGAACACGTGGCCTCAGGTCAGGCAGCAGCTGACCCCGTAGGACGACCTATGGTTCACAGGGCTGCCTACCAGCAGTCTACGGGCGAGGCTCAGTATGTTGACGATATACCTCCCTTTGCAGGTACATTTTGCTTTCAACTTCATTCTTTTTCAGTGGAGAATCTTCAAAAGGGTGTTACCCATGAAGGCTATTTAGAACCAGATTTCCAAAAGAGAGGAGTCTTCAGCACCCCTTTCATGCCACTGTTTTGAGTTTTTTCTCTAATTCTGCTTTTAAATTGCTCTTTTTTCTGGCTCCAGCATGTCTCTTTATAGACTTTGCCAAAGTTTAGTTATATAGTGTCATCATTTAAGAAATATTTCATTGAAGACAAACTCTTTGGAAATGATCTATCAGGTCTTAATTGTTATGACTTTGGAATCTTATTTAGTTAATAACTTTTATGTATCTAGGCAGGTATTATTTCAATACCTTCGAACCAAAATAAATTATCTAAAAATGAGGAAAATGCAAGGCAGTATTAATGAAATATTCTCAATATTTTCAGATGAACTGTACCTGGCTCTAGTTGTAAGCACACACTCACATGCCAAGGTAGTGAAGATTGACGCCAGTGAGGCACTTACAGTTCCCGGGGTTGTAGACTTCATCTGCTACAAGGACATTCCAGGACAGAACAAGCTGCAGCTGGAACAGGAGGAGATATTTGCAGCTGAGGAGGTATGACATCGATTTTTTTCTAGGTGCAGATTTACAGAATTAAAAAATTGCTAGTTATACAGATATATTAAAGGGATAATCAGAAATATCTCATTGGCTATGTGGAGGGCATTATGGAATATTTCCAGACCTATAACCTTGTTCACACAAGAATGATACAATATTGTACACTATATCAGGACTTTTCTCAAAGAAACAAATACCTAGCGTTTATTTGAGTAAGCCAATCAAGCTGTTATGTTTATTAGTCCAAGGAGCCTCTCAGACTATGTCTTTGTTATTGCATTGAAGAAACTTATCTGCACACCCACCTCGTAGCTAAAATATCTGGTTTGAAGTCAGGTCTCTTCATATCCCCTAATGCCATTTTGTTTGGATATATTTCTTTATTAGCAAGTCCCAAGAGTTGATAGTTTAGGTAAGAATGGTCCCGATGGAAATAGAAAGTGTTAGACCAACACATCAATCACCTCAGTGAGATATTTGCAGGTAACATGTCAGGGTCAGACAATCGGAGCAGTCATAGCCACCTGCAGAAAAGCAGCAAGACGTGGCGCCAAAGTTGTCAGTGTTGTTTATGAAGATCTGGTTGCTGCCATCACTATAGAGGTAGTACAACTTGGAATACCCTTACATGACATTAAGGACGTTAACTTAAAAGGCTGTATAGTATTTACGTTGATAAAGTATATTAAGACCATTCCACGGTAATGAATATTACAGCATCAATCTTGATTTTCCTATGATTTTTTTCTTTTGAAGCCAGCCTTTAAATAAAATAATTTTTTGGATATCATAAATAATTGTAATTGTTCTTTTGAAACCAGAACACCTCCCATGTGACACATTATGATTTTGATTGAACTAGGATGCCATTGAGCAGAACTCCTTCTATGAACCGACCCACACAATCAGACACGGGGACACAGAGATTGGGTTTGCCTCATCAGACCATGTGATAGAGGGCGAGGTGAGGAGTGGAGCCCAGGAGCACTTCTACATAGAACCCCATGTAGCTGTAGCTGTACCTAAAGAAGTGGGCGAGATGGAGGTGTTTGCTGCTACACAGAACCCATGTGCTGTACAGGTATACAGTTACAAAGATTTAAATTATAAAAGTTTAGAAAAAGAAACTTGTTAGTTTTATATGATGGCATAAAAAATGATAAGTATTTTTCCTCAAGTACTTAAAGTGTTATTATTATTCAACATTAGTCAGAGGAATAAAACGCAAGTTTTTTCATTGCGTGTTCAAATGGATATTTATTTCAATACAGTCGGTGATAGCTGAAGCACTGGGTGTCCCAATCAACAGAATTGCAGTGAGGACCAAGAGATTGGGTGAGCTATGAGCCTAAGATAGATATTACAGCAATATCAATAAGAAACTCTTTTGAACCTCTGATAGATGTAAGCCTTCACAACTCATCTCCTCATGAGTGAGAAACAACATTTCACCATAGGTTCTTATGTTGTTCTCAAGCAACATTTTAGTCAAAAGTTTGGACAAAGCTTCAAGTGTCTTTTTCAAATATCACCTTCTGTTTAGGAAGTTAAATTTGTCTCCATTCGGCATGTTTGTTTGTCTTTGGAAAGTTTATATTATGACATTCTTTGAATACGAATTTTTGCATGACCAATATCTGAATGACCAATCGATGAATGACCAATTTCTTAAGGAACAATTTAGAAATAACATACTTCACCCCTTGATGAACGACCAATATTGCATTGAACAATTGATGCATAAATAGTGTCCCTCAGTTGATGCATGACCCCCTGATGCATTCCAGGTGGTGGATTTGGAGGGAAGGAGACCAGGACTGTTCTTGTTGCAGCTCCAGTTGCCATAGCAGCAGCCAAGTACGTACTGCTAAGCTGAATGACACAGCTTCTAGAGAACTGTAGATAGATAGATAGATCAATCTTCTTGTCAATTTCTTAACAAGCAAACAGAAATGGTTCAACCATCAAATAATCAACTTCCATCAGCAAGGCTTAAATTAATGATTGATAGAAACCTGGATGCCTTATGGCTTGCAGGGGGAGTTGTCAAATAAAGAGAAGACTAACTTCCTAAAGTAAGTGGTTCATGTAAAGAACTCCCATCAATGTTTACAGACACATGAGGCCAGTGAGATGCTCTCTGGACAGAGATGAGGATATGAATTCTACCGGTACAAGACATCCTTTCCTGGGCAAATATAAGGTGGCAATATCTACTATAGGATCTTGTACATTCTTTATATTGCATGAAAGGGTTTTAGAAATCAAGAATTCAAAATTATATTATGTTATATAAACTATGAATTTAGGAGAGGAGATTTAACAAGCCATTCCAATTGAAGCTGATTGGATACTACCCGAAATATGTTAAAGTAATAACACATACAAAATTATCAGAACCCTTCCCATCAATATTTGGACATTTCTATTTTTATATTTTTTAAACAGATTTATTTTTTTTAAATTTTCAAATTGTTCCCACCATGCAAAAAAAACACTTCTCTAAGAAAGTTTAAATTTGACCTTAAGAAATTAACCTCCCTCCTTTGAAATACCACTTGGATGTGTGTAAAGACATTATTTTAGATTGGTACTATATATCAGTTGTCCTGACTGAGACTTTTAAGTGTTGATGTTCCAGGTAGGGTTCAAGTCTGACGGGACACTGATGGCTCTGGAGGTGGACATGTACTCGAACTGTGGCAGCTCTCTCGATGTGTCAGAGGCGGTGAGAATGTTAACGTTTAGTAAAACAAAACCATTCAAAATTTATATGGTTTATCCACAAGTAAGATAATTTCATTTGTTTGTATACACCTGATATAAAGAAATCTGGAGTATACAGCAGCCAGAGTGATATTCGTTCTGCTCTAAACTGACATATATTTTTTCAATGTCATGAAACTTGACATTTATCGTCACTAAGATGTGCCTTTCATATGTTTTCTCATATTACACATGCATAAATTATGAATACTTTCTGAAGATTTTGGGGTCATTATTTTGATTAGATCATAACAAAAATTGATACGTGTCATTGTTATGACTTGTGGGTGTGCTTTGTGTTTGTTTCCCAACTCTAATTTCATGCAAGCCTTTTTTTTTTAACAAAGATAACAAAAGCAGTTCCATGTTGGGAGCCTTGTATAATGAGTGAGCTGTGCAGCGTGTGACTCTTGACAAGATTCTAATGTCATTCACTGGTTCTTTTCTATGAATTCACACCTTCAGTTGATTAAAAGTTTATCTATTTACTTAAAATGGTTATGTATTCAGGTAATGGACCGAGCCCTGCTCCACACAGATAACTCCTACTTTATACCCCACATCCGGGCTACTGGACATCTCTGTAAGACAAACATCCCATCATGCACTGCATTCCGTGGCTTTGGAGCTCCACAGTCAATGTTTATAGCAGAATCCTGGATCACTGATGTTGCAAACTATCTGAATCTGCCTCCTGAAACTGTAAGTTTGGCATAAAGTCATCACTTAGTTATCAAAATCTAACTAGAGAGAAACACCTTTCGACAGGTCCAATAAGATTATAACTGACTGAATAAGCCACTGAATCAACTAAAGGATTCCGTCTGGATTCTGATCAGATTTCACTAGGTAACAAAAAAAACGATAAAATATAAGAAAGAAGAAGAAAGGGGTGTGTCTTTTGAAGTAAATTTTCAGTTGCTTTGAAATATTCATATTTCACCAGAAAATTTGAATTATTTGTGAATTAAGACGTATCAGATTTAAAAGGTCTCAAAGTAGAGGAATGTAGATCTTTGTTCTGAAATGATTTTAAAATTGTTAAAAGTTCATCACTTTGCCTTTCTTACCAGGTCAGAGAAAAGAATTTGTACAAAGAAGGTGACATCACTCCTTTTGATCTACCGCTAACCAAGTGCAATATACAGCGGTGTTGGTTCGAGTGTCTCAAACAGAGTCAATACGAGAGTAGACGTAAAGCAGTCAACATCTTCAACAGGTTTTACTTTTACTATTATAGCCTTACAACTTGGCTTATAATATATGCATGACTGAAACTTCAACCATTTCTGTCCTTTTTAAATGGAAATAATGTCAATGTGTTTTAAGACAAAATAACCCAAGTTTTCATTACATGACGGGAAAGAATATAAATGCTATCAACGATAGAGATAAAGAGGTTAAAAATTTGGTTGATCTATAGTAACATTGTAAGACATTTTACATGAACAATTTTCATGTTTAGTGAAAATCGTTGGAAGAAGAAAGGTTTAGCTGTGACCCCTGTGACCTTTGGCATTGGATTTGGTGTATGGGAACTTAACCAGGTTTGCATTTATGATTCAGTCAATTTGTCTACAAAAAATTAGAATTATGGTCATGAAAACATAACAAAAGGGGTAGTAAAGATGATAAGACCATTCAAAGACGTATACGTTAAAGGTGTTTTATCCCTCGATCATTTGTGATTTATTACATCCCAACTCTCTTCTGAGTAAGCAAGCTAATAATGATGGTGCATGTCCTCTGTCCAGTCAGGTGCCCTGGTGCACGTGTACACAGACGGTTCGGTGCTCATAGCTCACGGAGGAATTGAGATGGGCCAGGGGCTCCACACTAAGATGATACAGGTATGAAGTTTCAAATTTTCTTCCTCTTGGTCAAAAGTGAAAAATGTATGCTCCTTTAAGTTGTCTGAATGTGCCATAAGTTTTCAAGTCACTTTACTACAGAACGTCCACATGTTTAAATGGGAGCTAGTAAACGTCATCTGTAACATATGAAATGTCATAAATAACTACTTTACTTTTCAGTGAGAGTGAGTCATTCATTGTAATGTAATCAAATGTACATGTCCATTTCATCAGTCCAGTTCATTTGTTAACATGTAAGACAATAGCAAAGGTTATCAAGGTTGACAACCTGAGAAAAGAAATTTTGGAAAATGTACAGAGAAGGCAGTCTATAGTTTATGTTTAATTGTCACTTATTGAATAATCAGTTATGAATCATGAATTGTTAAAATGAGGACAAAGCTAGGGCTTGCATTATCATTGTAATACAAATATATTGCAATACAGATTGTGGAATATAATTATTGCGATATTACTTTTCATATTGCAGTATATAATTATATATTGCACCATCTAATTCAAGTAAAATTTATTCAGAAAGCTTGATCTTATTTGCTAAACCTATAAGAAAAATTCTTTTGATGTGCAAGAATACATGTTTGGCTGTATAATAGATGATTGCAGACAAAATTTACTTTCAAACTTTATATTTTTAGTAATAGTCTATTTTTCGAAAGATCTGAAAACATTATAAAAATGTATAATGTTTAAACTGCATAAATAAGGATACAAAAGTTGAATGTAGAGGTATATATAAAATATTGCAATACTTGCGCTGTATATCTCATTTGATTACAGTATGATATTTGGTGCAATACTCAGCCCTTGTTTTAACTGCTGTCTTATATTTACCAGGTAGCTAGTCGAGTATTGAGGATCCCACCCACAAGGATCCACATCTCGGAGACAAGTACTGTGACAGTTCCGAATAACTCTCCCTCCGCTGCCAGCACCTGCTCCGACCTCAACGGGATGGCAATAGTTGTGGGTTCATACTTTGTCACTGATACTTGTCAATATTGTCCGAACAGAAAAAACTGTTAACCATTATAAGCTGTATTCACCATCAAGAAAGAAGAGAAAATTATCTTTGTCCCAACTCATTATTCCCTGAGCTTGTTAATTTCACCAACTATTCTAAGATTATACTAAGAGAATTAGTAAGCCTCTTTATAATGCCTGTAATCAATCAGAGAATGTTTAACAGCTTTGTAACTTTACAAGTCTTTAATGCAAGACAGGTCTGAGATTTACTCGAGATGAGCTGTCGTTTCTGAACACGGTAACCATTTTACAACCAAATTTTGATGATGACGAACCAACATAATCTTTGTTTATTTGCCATTCCTGTACTGTTCCATAATCTTTTCATCATATAATTCGATGCTTTTTTCAGAATGCTTGTACAGTTTTACTGGAGAGACTGGACCCAATAATGACCGCCAACCCTAAAGGTTCATGGGATGAATGGGTTTGTATCAGGTTGAACTAAGATAGTTTGAAGCCTATAGTTTTCTGTGAGAAAATGTGAATGTAAATGATAGAAATTTGATTCATATGAAGTTATTCTATGATCCTTGGACATTAATTCTTTTTCTTTCAGTAACAGCAAGTCACATACAGTAGAGTTGCTCTAATGAATTAACTGCTATTTTTACATGTACAGTGTTTATGATATGAACAAGCAATTACATCATGTAAATCATATGCATTTCCAAAAGACTTTTAATTAACAGTAAATAAAAATATTTAAATATATATATATAAATAAATATAATATATTTTTCTGAATCAAGTACATAATACAGATTTGTTGTTCTATCCAGATCAAGACTGCCTACATGGACAGAATTAGTTTATCAGCAACAGGTTTCTACAAGTGAGTTGACTAAAAACTGATAATATTCTTGCTGGTGGCCATGTGGCCAGATTGATAGTAGTTTTTTTGTTTCATACTTGTTATTAAATTTTGTTACATGTCTACAGTCATATTTAAGCATTTGTAAAGTTAAAAAAAAATTCTGGAAAACACTTATTTTCATTATCAAAAAGTTCAATGGTTTGTGTCTTTATTAACTTTAGATTAAGTGATTTAGATATAGAATAATGATCCCTAACATTTTTTGTAGAAATAAATGGCTTTTATACAGTGTAAAAAATTAACTTCTATTTGTTATAGTTGGGATCAGACTATCTGCATATTATGTATATTCTGGGGGCATGATCTTTGCTGGATTCTCATTACCTCTTCTGTTCTTTATGTTGCAAACAAATGTGAGATAGATTGTTGTTTTGCCCCCACCAGGACCCCAGACCTATGGTTTGACTGGGACAAGAGTGTGGGTAACCCTTTTGGCTACTACACCTTCGGGGTGGCATGCTCGGAGGTTGATGTGGATTGTCTGACTGGACATCATCAGGTCTGTCAATATCTCATATGAAACTATTATTACATGTGGAGAAGAGTATGATGACTGAATTTTGAGGAATAAAACATAGCATGTCACAAGAGCATTTAGAAGTGGCCACAATTAAGAACAAGAACATTTTCCGAAGTAAACAACAAATTCACAATATTTCCGAACATATGCTTACTTTTGCACCAGGTGTGATGGGAAAGTTATCATTAAAAAATCTTGCCTTTATGAAACTTATCAAGTTTGAAAAGGTTTGAAAGGTTATCTGCACATTTGTTTTAATGGATTATGCCAGTTCACTTGGTGTACCTATAATACATGCTGCTTGTGCAGAGCTTTGATATAGACACTCTTATGTTGATGATATATAATAAAGAAGTTTGATTTACCAAATTGTTTATTGTAATTCATTCAGATTGTGAGAACTGACATTGTGATGGATGTGGGGAGCAGTCTGAATCCTGCTATAGACATCGGACAGATCGAAGGGGGCTTTGTACAGGTAAACATGGCACACAGATGTCATCGTCAAAGTCATACTTCATTTTTACAATCAGATGCTTGGATTAGTAAGTGATGGAGACTGGTGATAGCTGGAAGTTCTGTGGGGAAGATTGGGCTTCAGATGTATTTGTAAAATTCACCTCAAGCATTGTGACTAAATGTTTATAAAATGGAACTTAACAGATCTGTCATAGTGACATCCCTGTACAATCAGAAAGATATTAACCTGATACAATCAATCTATTTCATGGGGATTAGTACTGGTAACAAGGCGTTACGTCAATTTCTTCTTTATGCTGACCAAGCTTTCAAATGAATTTCTTTTCAGTCTTCAAGCGTCATGCATTTTATTTCACAAATTATCCCCTATGTAATACAGAGAATCATGAAATACAAATTGTTTACAACACAATCTTTCATCTTTAAATAAAGTAACTCTATGTTAATAGACATAGCGACTTTGTGGAGAACTTAAATATGATGCAGATGTCAGTAAAGAACACTAGCCACACTGTTGTCAGGGTTATGGTATGATGGTCCTAGAGCAGTACAAGGTGTCCCCCACCGGTAGCCTCATCACCCAGGGGCCCGGCAGCTACAAGATCCCAGCCATAGGCAATATACCGGCACAGTTCAACGTGTCCCTTCTGAAGGGCAGCCTCAACCAGAGAGCAGTGTATTCATCAAAGGTAATCACTCTGAAATGGATGAATGAACGGTTCATACTTTATATTCCTAAACATAATCAGGTAGTCAGCGATTTTTACATATTTTATATCTTTGTGCTTATTAAGATTTGGTTCATTAACCCTTTACTCTATGATAATCACATGGTTTATTTTAAAATCTATTTAGATTTGTTAATTTTTGTTCCTACTATTTTTTACAAAGTTGTTTATCCTTCATTCTATAACTGAACTTGAAAGGTAAACCATGTGGTATTTGTGGATACTCAATCTTTTGATTTCACAACAGTGCTGTTTAAGAGAGTAATTAAAGGTGTTTCAAGGTTATATGTTTGCTTGTTTTCATCCAGGCTATAGGCGAGCCACCTCTCTTCCTAGCTTCATCAGTGTTCTTTGCAATCAAGAATGCAATCAAGTCTGCCAGAGAGGATGCTGGGATAAATGCTATTTTTAGATTAGACAGTCCCGCTTCAGCAGAACGGATACGCATGGCTTGTCAAGATGACTTTACAAAACATGTGAGTAGGCATGACCTCTTCATTCAAATTGTCAGCATTATCCAGCTTACAAACTGGTGCTGACGTTTGTTAGGTCTCTTTTGTCAAGGTTGAAGGTGTCCTTACGTGAGGTTGTCACAGTTGATCTGATAAGGTCACAATTGCTCTGATATAGAAATATATATCACTTACACTAGGATTTCATAAACATTTAATTTCTCCACTAAAGTGATTTAATTCTGTATATTGTTTGCATTAAAAGTCTGATTTGCTGATAACTTTGGAACTTTGGACCAATCTTATTTGAGGGGGATCTTGAGCTCACTTCTGCCTTCTGCTTGGAGGGTTCTTCCCTTGAATGTTGTTTCCCAATAATTTGATTTGGAAACCATCAGTTTCAGTTGTAAGGACAATGCCTGAATATGCATACAATTCTATGAATCTGTTTCAGTTTCCACGGGCACCGGCGGACTCGTACAGACCATGGTTTGTGGACCTGTGATGAAGATTCAAGGAGTGAGAGAAGATATCTCCAAGAAGTTCATCTATAAAACCCCAATGAATGTTAGATCTATTCCGTGAGGATCAGTTGAAATTTTAGTGCACAAAGTAGGGAATCATTGACATCTATTGAAAAAACTTCTTTTTGCCATTTAGAAGGATCTAAATGATAGTAATGCCAATTTTTATATTATGTTTATTGTCCAGTAAAAGGCACTTGTTACTGATAAGCTAATCAGCTTTGTTTTACTGTATAGTCACATGTTGAAGGTACCCATTTGACGAGTTAGGTGGGCTGAGTGCAATGTGGATAGATGCTTTGCCCTCCATGCAGTATAAGACCCAGTAAATTCTTGGTGTTTTTGCTGAGATTTGCTGTGAGAGTCCAGCATGTTAACCCCTATGCCAATTGATACTTGCGCTCATGAAGTTTTTATGAGATAAAATAATGTTCATGACAAATTTGTGATTTAACAAAGCATTTACTTTTTACTCAAATATCTTATTTTTATGATAGTGAAACGAAAATTACTACAGGTTCGAATCAACGACTCCAAAGGAGCAAACTCTAGTTATGAATATTTCTATGCATATGCTTTTTCATCATGTAATATTTTGCAAATTAATTATCCCACCAATTACACTACACCTCAAGCGTTGCCATGTAAATTTTCAGATTAGAGACAGTTTTTGAACATTTGCATTTACAAGTACGAAACTGATCCTTTTTTAAAACTTAGCTTTTTTAGAGTAAGTCTTTCCCTTACTTTAATTTTTTTTTATGAATACAAGTTGAATGAAATCAGAGTCTATGAAATGTACTTTTTGTATAATTTGTTGCCGACCTTTTTTCCTTTTTAATCTTAATGATAGCAGTTTGTGATATATTTATTAAATTGTTCACTTTCCTGTTGTATCTTTGATGTAGTATATTGTGATATATTAATTGGTTATGTAAATAAATCAGTATTTACCAATCTGTGATACCTCTTTCAATAGTTTTCTCGAAAAAATGTTTTATTACCCATATGGTTAATCATAAGCGGTGACATATTTTCAATATGAGCACATGTGCACATATCACTTTTGCCTAGCAACGATTGTTTCAGCGCAAGTGACCGTATTAAGTCGTCTGTGACGTCATAAAACCATTGTTCATGACGTCACTGTAGCGCGCCGTCGCAAGGAAAGGAGGCCGTTTTCTGAATATTTCCATGCGTTTGAAATGAAATAGAATCGGTAATAAAGAAATTATTACCCTCGGAATTGTGTCATATGACTTTTACGAAACTCATGCGAATTTGTGTATAACCCTCGCTCTCGCTCGGGTAATACAAAAATTCACACTCGTTTCGTAAAAGTCATATGACACACTTCCTCGGGTAATAATCTCTATATTTTCACCATGCACTAGTGATAATAATGATAAACTTGGCATTAGGTTTAGCAGGTGGTATATTTCCCTGTAGCATTGGCATGTGTAGACGCTACAAAATAAAAGATTAGGTTGAATTTGCTCTGTGATTCATTAGGGAATTCTTCTTTGTCTTTTTGTTCCCAATACATCAAATCTTCATAGAATGACTCTTTGTTATTGTATATCTGTACGTTCTTGGTTGTTTTTGTTGTAGATCTGCAGCAGCAAATGTAATTGATTTTGGACAGTTAATGCATTTGTTTTCTTTGAAATAAAGCATGAAAAATAAGGAATTGAGACTATTATTTTAATAAAACATCTTTCATCAGACAATGTCCGCCTTAAAGGGGATAAAACAGGCTGAGCTACAATGAAGAGAAGAAACACACAAGAATCTTTTTACCATTTTTATTCATCATTTTTATACATATGATACACTAAACACTCCCACCATTGCATACAGACATACCTTGACTTTCAAGTTATATGCAATTCATCTACTGCAAATACCCATCAATTTGGTTCATCCTACATAAGGAATTATTTTTCAGGTAACAGGGAAGTGGAAAGAAAGAAAAAAAAGCAGTTAAATTGTCTACATAATCATGGCTCATATAATGTTATTTTGGCTTAATATCTTTGATATTTTTACTTAATCCATTTTATTGCTTTTGGTTAAGAATTGTGAATTGTTTTTAAATGACATACAGTCTAGAAAGACAATCAACAGAATTAAAGATAACATAGGAAAATTCATATTGCTTGTGCTCCATTATAATTGTCATAAAAAAAGAAAAATAGCATGTGATATGATATATAGATATAATCATATCCTCAATAATTTATTAGCAATGAAACAACAAAGACTCTAAACAAAAAGTTTGGTTTCAAACCTAAAAGAACAAAAAAACAAAATAAATGAAAATGTATGATTATAAATATATATGATAAAACTGTACAAAAAAGTGTTCTAAATGAAATGATCATGCATTCCAAATTAGTCCATAACAAAAAAAATGATGTAACAGATTTTATTTAAACTGCACCAGTATGCTGGACACAGGAACATACATACAAGAACAAGATTCACTTTTTAACAACTATTTTTCTTATATCTTATTGAGGTCCTTTAATAGTCAAATTGGGGGAATCTATAACAATATCATTTCAACATTGATACTATCATTACTAACCTAAGTAAGTGTGCCTGTTAGAGATCCCAATCCTCCCAACTTCAATTGAGTAAACTGTAAAATCCAAAATCATGTGCAAAGATTTTGTAGTCTTTATTACAACAATGCTGTTCACTATAGCATCTAATAAAAGTTACAAAATTTTACTCAGATAAGCAGCATCTTAATCAGTACTTATCAAAATGTGTTAAAGATAACACTCTTCTTAATTGAAAATGTTGGAAATTCATCATATTTCTTGTAAATAATTCTTCCTACATATAAGTTCTGCCATTATTTAAAAAAAAAGCATATCAAGATATTGCTACATACAAGATATTTACTGGACGAGGAGGCTAAGAGTGAAGGGAGACAGTTCAATCAGAGTTGATGGTGAACACAAAATTTTAAGGCACATTTTCGATAGTGCATTTTGACATCAAAACGTTTGCTTACAACTTATCAGCAAAGAGAATTATCCTAGATTGGCAACCGGTTATGGCAGGACAGTTTTAAGTGGAATATTCTTGACGCAGGTATTTGTTAAAGCTTATGAATAGAAAACCCTCGGTGATAATTTCAAACTGACATTACATGAAGATTTAAAGAATATCTATTATCAATCACAGTGTCTCAGTAAATACAGCCTATCAGCATGATATTTTGAGCAGTAGTCACTTTACAGCAACAACTGACAGAACAGACGAGTCTAGCACTAATAACTTCCTCAAGATACAACCAGAGCAGATACTCAAAATAATCCTCCCATCACACACTTGTAGGCACTGAGAAGCACTTTTCTTAAACAGACAACTCCAATCATCTTCAATGGTTTTCTGAGGCTGCATGTTTTGGGGTACCAACTTCAGTTTATGCTATGTATGTACTTGATAATGATACCCTTGTAAGCTTGGGTCGATTCTTTAGGTAAATGTGCTCAAGAAAACTTTGATTCATACTATCCCATATCCCTGATAATTTATTTTCTTTGCGAGTAGCTTCAGATTTTACGACAGCGTCAAACTTGCTACAAGGGCATATAATCAAATCAACTTCATCAGTTTTACATTCATTGCAGACATCTGTGGTTGGTTAACAAATGACATTGAAAGTCAGATACTTATATTGACACTTCTTTAGCCACTAGCTTCCATTCTGTTGACTGGACTTGTCTTTCCTGTGAGCTGCATACTCAGCTGTCACTTGTAGAATCTTCTTCTCACACACTCGTAGCTGCACGGCCAGTCGGACGATAGTGGTCAGGTCAGTCTGCTTCAACTGGGCTTCATCAGCCTGCAGGAGATAGAGATAAGAACCGAATAAATACACCCAACCATCTTCCAGTTTTATAATCTAAGGCTATGCAAACACAAATTTTTTTATTTTAACACTCAGTGACTTAAACAATAAGCACACTATGTTCCTTGACATGCATTGCAAGCTAAATTTCATCCAGGCTCGGTGATACAATATAGTGAAAGCTTGAAATGTTATGATTTAGTGAGACCTTGAAATGTTATGATTTATGTAAACAGACAAGATAGTCTTATAACAGCTATTGTCAAACTTGCAAAGGTCAAGCAGAACTACCGGTACCAACTTACATCACTGAAGAAAAGTGGAAGGATATTTTCAAGTGGAAAACATAGAAAGAAAATCTAGATAACTTGTGTATCTTGACTTTTAAAGTAAGTGCTTGATCTCTCATCAATTGAATACTAATCTAGCAACAACCTGTCTGCTTTTCACCCTAAAAATATCATCTGCCAGAAATCATGTATTTCCCTTGTACAGTTCAGTTTTCTCCATATATATGTAGGAAAATATTCAAAATGTTATCAAATACTGAGACTATACGGTTCAAGCACTTGACTTGATAAAACAGAAGAGAGCAACTATCTGCAAGGACAAACCCCTCGATTGAAATATGACAAGTCCTTGTTTCAGTATAGATCCTTATACCCTTATCATGCATTAAGCATCACAAATATCTTAAGAGGTTGTATATCAATAAAGACTTATCAATATTTGAAATACCAAATTAGGGATGCCAACAATTTACCTCCAGTGAAGTTGGATAGGCCTTCAGCAGGAGAGTGGCCCGCATGTGGAGGAAGTTCCACACCTTCTGCTCATTCTCCTCAGACACAGCACTCTCCAGCTCCTTCAACTTCTCAACACTCTCCTGGCTCGCTTCAGATCCAAACTCGGACTTTAGCGGACCTATAAATACGATCACTTCACTCAAACCAATGAACTATTTCTGTCTAACAACTTGCTGAACAAAGCACACTAACTGGTTAAGGTTTGCCATAGTAACAACCTCAGTATGAGAGGGTTTGCTCAAGGTTAGGTGGACAAAGGACTTAAACTTGTGTGGCAGGGAGGTCAAGGTACTTATGACGGAGACCAAGAATATTTCTTATCAAGCAACAGGACACTTTATACCATTATCAGTTTATACAAACCACATACTCTCACCAAACAGCATTCCCTTCATCATTAGGCATTATATTTTACCAAATCATAAATAAATGTCAATGTTAATGTAAAAAATATTATACAACTTTGACAACTGTAGATCATAAATGGTGTTTTATTATCCTTCTCAGCTCACAAAGATAGATAAAAACCTCACAATAACCATGAACAGGACAAAACAAGTTAGAGTGATGTCACACTTACCTTCCTCCATATTGAACACTCTTAGAAACGCCAGCAAATCTCCGTCCACAGGATGGTCCCCCACATGCAGGAAGAACGCTCGTGATCTGGAGATAAAACTCTATTCATTCCACTTCCTTAAATTCATGAAGTATCACAAGCTCTTATTCATTGATTGCTAGGCAGTAAAAACAAAGATTCTAATAAAATCATAAATGGTACTTACGGTTGCAAGCCTATCCTGCTGAGAACTCCAGCTTTTACAGAGTACAATGGGTCGCTTTTACTGATTCCTGCAAGATAATCATTATAATATTTTATAATAATTTTAGAAAACTCCAGATTTGTGACATATCATTTTACCACTTTCGGTTCATATGCAATTTCCCATTAGAAACTCTTTCAATGAATCTTGACAATGTATATTTTTACTATAAAACTTGTGTACAAGATACAATATCAGCTGAAGTGATTAGTGCCAACCCATTTTGCGAATGCAATTAACAGGCATAAGATTTTGCCAAAGGTTATAATTCGGAATTGGACATAGGCATAAAAAAGGCGATTCAAAATTATGAATACATTTGTAGTTAAACAGTTTGAGTATATGTTATATTCTCCTTTAACATCAAATATGCATGCTGGTTGAATGAAATCAATTGGAACTGACCCAACTTGAGACAGAGTCTGTCGTGTTCATTGTCAGGATACACAAACCCGTTGTGGACCAGGAATTCAGCATTAGACCGTGCTCCGTAGAAGATAAAGATCTATTAAGAAAGAAGGGTAAATATTTTAAGAGATAAAAGTAATAAAAATCTACTTACATACTAGAATATAACTTGTTGGAGTCATAAATATACAGAGCATAGCAACCAATTGAATGGAATAACGATTGTCTGGAGATCTTTCTTCTGAAAGAGCAAAGTTTTTTTCATTTGATTTACTCCCCTTGGAAATTGATTCCATTTAGGTAACGGACAAATGTAACATTGATATATAAATAAACATGGAATTGCATTATCTGCCATACTAGAGTTTTTGCACTTTTTTTGGTCAAGTGGGTAAGCTGTTTGGTATCCCATTAGGGACTTGAGAAAATTGGACCATTTCAGACAGCCGGATCCCAAATATAACAATATCACATTGACATACCTGATCTCCAGTTTTGAACTCCTTCAGAGTGTAACACTCGCTACAGTCCTTCTCAACACTGAAGTCAGAGGTGAACTGAAACAAAAAACAGGAGAGAAATCATAGAAAACAAATAGAACTCTTGTTGTAAAGACCTCTAGAAAATGCAGATTAAAATTGATTGATACTTTAAACATATCAAGTAAAAGTTGATCGTTGAAAGCTCAATTATTTTTCAATATAAATCTACTACTTTCATTTTGGAACATAACCATACTGATATGACAAACAACTTTCTGAGGAACCATAGATACTTATGATTAAAACACAGAACTTTAATGATCACAAACTAATTTGCTATTCACAATTTCAAAGAACTTACATAGCCGTTGGAGTGGTTGCACATATCCCAGAAGGGGATGAGACCAAAAGTAGCCTGTGACCCATCTTTAGTTGGTATCTGATTCTGTCTTGTCATCACAGTTGATACAGCCCATCTATTCATAATAATGAATATATGTAATCCATAGTGAAATAGCATAAACAGCAATTTGTTGTGTTGACTTGGCACTTGGCTACTACAATCCAGTAAAAGGATGTTCTATGCTATCCTCATAAGTGGGGAAGAGAAGAAGGTCAAATCCACATGAATATCTTAACCAAGCATTCTGAATATTTTTACTGTACACGCCTGATGAATTCCGGACCTCCTGTCTTAAACCACTGCAGGCAAAAGTTCCCGTAATATCCTAATGTAACCGTAATGTAATGGGAGTCAACCAAACAATTATATTAGCAATATTTTACAATACACATAATGTATCTGATTTACATACCGGATAGTACATTTCTAAAAAAGTGAGTTACTTGAGCTACTTGAACATTTTGGAATACAAGGATGGGATTGTGACTAGGCAATTGAAATAATAGTTTTGGAAACATTGTTATTGCTTACCTGTACTCATCAAAAGTGAAGCTGTCCTTAATGGGCAAATTACTAGCCTTTGGATTTTTCTGTAAGAAATTTTAAATAAATTGCATTAATGACACTAATAACTAATTGAAACCATCAAACAAAAGAGATGGTTATCTTTATTTTTATAACTTCCAGATGAGTATCACATTTAAACAGATGAATAATAAAATTGCAAACTGTCACATTTCTTACCTGTAACAACCTGTAGAAGTAGGCATACTGACGAGCTATGTTCCTGTATTGGTTTAATGAGTCACCTGTAAACATAACATATTTACTTAATTATTTTATGGAAAAAATATGATGTGAAGAAAAATGCAAAGGCTCAATTAGGCACATTGAAATCAGATCAAAAAGTCTCTCTGAGATTATGAGCATGATATCTAAAACACTAAGACTTGCACACATCTCGATTTCATGCTTTGCATTGTACCGCAACAATATTCCTTTGTTATTGAAGCATAGAAAGAGTAACTACTGGTCTACAAATAAGTAATTGTTAGACTGCTCAGCAACAGCGTGACAGAAGTAAAGCCATGTATTGATAACATTTGAATAAGCAAGAAAGGCCACTTGAACTGTTTTTCAACAAAGACAACCTGATGGAAATCCCTTAAAAGCTTTGTCTGTCTTATCTAAGACTGCACAGTACCATGCTATCATCACTACCCACCTTGAGCCGGTGACCCCTTGAGCTGCTGGAGATCGTCCTGAGAGAAGTAGAGGGGGGTCGTGTAGCTGGACGGCAGTATGTCTGCAACATGGCAACCACACTGAGTTTTACAGAAACAGAAACTTGCAGAAACATCATCCCCCATATTTACCTCTAGTAGAGTAATTAAAAATGGAAGTTAAAAATGGAAAAATAATTACTTGCAAATTGTTTAAATTGTATCTACATGTTTAGTTTAAATCCAAATGCTTCGATGTATGCATACGAGTTTGGTATCAGTGGTATAAAGTGAACAGGTACTGACAATGACAACATGACATGACCTGATAAGTAATTAAGACCTATCAGGATATGAGAGGGTTTAGGTGAATGGCGTCCTTCAATATGACTAAACCTTTTCAATATGACCCTAGCAGCTAACAAATCATGGTGCATTATCATATAGAGATCCATAATTTCTTTATATTGATTGCTCACTATGATATAACTGCAGAGCACTGACAATTAAGAGTGCATATAGACTGACCTATGTAAGGTTTCCAGAGGGAGTCTGGGTTCATCTTCTCACACAGTAGGTGTAGGGACAGTGTGATGTTGGGCATCGCTTGCAGGATCTTGTCTTCTGTCATCAGGTTACCTGCATACCACATCAAAAGAACTCTTACTAATAGTTGTATCCAACTTCATGAAATTATTAGAAAAAGCACCATGTCTTTTAGAACTAAATATTTTGTCTTTAAATTCCTCCTTAGTTCAGAACAATCCTATGAAGTGGCAAGCAATGGATTTTGAAGTTGAACAACAGGTATTTAACACCATTCTTCCAACATCCAAAATTTTGAAAACTAACTAATTTATACAAACATTTTTCTAGAAAAGATATTCTATTCAATATTTAATGATATTACCAAGGGCTGATTTTTTGGCAGAGTCCACTGTGAGCATAAGTTTTCTGGGTATTGACAAGAATAACTCCGCCTCCTGTAAAAACAATATTTTAAGAATGTATTAATATATTTATAGATATTGTATGGTTTTTGAAAATTAGCAACCAGAGAATAAAAGAAAAACATTCCCAACTCCGTACTGGAAAACAAAGGCTAAATAATCTACTGCTCTTGTCAGTAAACACCCCTGCCTTTTACATTTTAACAACTAATAGGTCCATTCATTGTGAAATGTTTTAGTTGATCCTGGGAAAAAAACTAGCTTTCCTTTAGAGGTCTTATCGGACATTGAGTAGAAGGCTTCCTCGACAATTCTTATTTAGATTACCTGTACTACTTATTTAGATTACCTGTACTACTTATTTAGATTACCTGTACTACTTATTTAGATTACCTGTACTACTTATTTAGATTACCTGTACTACTTATTTAGATTACCTGTACAACTTATTTAGATTACCTGTACTACTTATTTAGATTACCTGTACTACTTATTTAGATTACCTGTACTACTTATTTAGATTACCTGTGGTACTTATTTAGATTACCTGTACTACTTATTTAGATTACCTGTACTACTTATTTAGATTACCTGTGGTACTTATTTAGATTACCTGTACTACTTATTTAGATTACCTGTGGTACTTATTTAGATTACCTGTACTACTTATTTAGATTACCTGTACTACTTATTTAGATTACCTGTACTACTTATTTAGATTACCTGTGGTACTTATTTAGATTACCTGTACTACTTATTTAGATTACCTGTGGTACTTATTTAGATTACCTGTACTACTTATTTAGATTACCTGTGGTACTTATTTAGATTACCTGTACTACTTATTTAGATTACCTGTACTACTTATTTAGATTACCTGTACTACTTATTTAGATTACCTGTACTACTTATTTAGATTACCTGTGGTACTTATTTAGATTACCTGTACTACTTATTTAGATTACCTGTGGTACTTATTTAGATTACCTGTACTACTTATTTAGATTACCTGTACTACTTATTTAGATTACCTGTACTACTTATTTAGATTACCTGTACTACTTATTTAGATTACCTGTACTACTTATTTAGATTACCTGTACTACTTATTTAGATTACCTGTACTACTTATTTAGATTACCTGTACTACTTATTTAGATTACCTGTACTACTTATTTAGATTACCTGTACTACTTATTTAGATTACCTGTGCTACTTATTTAGATTACCTGTGGTACTTTTAAAGTGTCTAAATTGGCAAATCCTCTACTTGGTCAGTCAAATTTACCTTCATATCTTTCTGTGCTCTCAGTCCATGTCCAAAGTCAGGATAGTTGACGATCTCAGCACACGACGTGTCTACACCATTGTTGTTGAGCCATTCCACAAACTTTGGAAAACACTTTTCACGATCTTTGTCTTGGGGAGTGATTACTGTAACATTTACATTGTACACCGACACTTAAAAAAGACATTTTTAACAGTTAACAAAGTCTCCATATAAAAAAAGCCTATTTTACAACATTAACATGTGACTCAAAAGCAACTTTTAATGCCACTTATGCCTGCAAAAAGAACTCTCATATTTGATTCATCTCTCTTAATAGCCTCGAATTAAACTGTCTTTGCTTTCAATTACAATTGGTGGAAATCTTCAAATAAAACATGCATTTTAAGGTATCCTGTCAATCAAAGGTCAATGTTATGGCACTATTCGATATTTCCTACACAGATCAAATCAAATTCAGTGGGAAAAAGTGCAGACTAGGCCATTAAAACTCTGAGCATATGCAATTTCACAAAATAGTTAAGCACGGATAAATTTAGCAAATAGACTAGATTCAATATTTTCAAATGTACCTGACTGAATTTTTCTGATTTTCTCCACAAGTCCATGTATTTCAGGATAGTCGTCCCATTCTTTAGAGCCTGATGCTGGCGGCTTTGAGCATACTGAAAAATTTTAAGCTTAGGGTCAATAAATCACTTTACTTTTTAGCATATTTCTGTTGATGAAATTATCAACTCAAATAGAATAGCTTAGAATTTTCAGGATTTTACATTTAAGGAATGAATCAAGAAAAACAAGATGCAGGTTAATATTGACTTACAGTCCAACAGCTGGTTGACAAGCTCTGCTACATCTTTCTTGGCTGCTTTAGGAAGAGTTTGGACTTGTGCAGCACCTTCAGTGGGCGGGGCAGCTTCCTTTGGAGCCTGTCTGCCTCCACCCTTCTTGTTCTTCTTTCCCATTCTATAACTGTGAAAAATAAAATCTGAAACTGAAAATTATGAAGGTTTTGAACATCATGTAGGTTCAAAGCATAATGTGTAATAAAATAACTGTTAACCGATATAGGAGGTGTATATTAAATTTGGTATTTGTAAACAAATCTAGATCATCTGAAATCTGAAACAAAGTAATTAATTTAAGTGTGACTGTCAGATATTTTTTGGAAAGTAACTTTATGGGAAAAGTATCTGTTCATGAGAGTTCAAAGCACATACATGATCAGATATGGTATGAACTATTTATTGTAGCAATTAAATATAAATAATCCACTAAAATTAAGAAGATGATACAGAACATTTGTGAACTTAAACATCACTGGGATCCTGTCTATGATAATCTCTTCAATACCAAATATGGTCACAGAACAGTCATGACTCAAAATTGGCTTGTGAAAACTTGCATAGATCTTCAAAAACTTGACTTACTATACCTTCGGTACAAGTAGAATAAATTCACAAGGGAACTTTAGAGAAAATATTAAAACAGTTATTTCATCGGGACATGAAATCTTCGTAAAATAAGTCTGCTACAAAACTATCACATTCAGCATACAAGACACACGACACTGAATTGGAAACTCATAATATTGTCCACGTCATTTATTATTACACTTTCAGTACGACACCTAGTTAAATCTCTTGTTTACTTAAATTCTTCTTTAAACAGGTATTTTCTCACATTATCAAATATTTATTGTAGGATGCCTACCCCTACCTTCCTAAAAGAATCTCCAAGACTGTCTGCAACCGGTGCTTCCACAAGTTACTTCCCCTAATTTGGGATATTACAAAATATGCATTCCGATCACGGATTACATTTTGAGTTCTTAAAAGTCTGAGAAAATAATTATCTGTTATTCTTAAAATGATATAAGGTGTTTAATTGTTTTAAATGCACTATATGTCTTAATGAATGTTAGACTGAATGTTACAATAAAAATGAAGGATCATTTTCCGGACCTCAATTTCCGAAATCATAGATTTATATAAAACCGGGTTGTGCTTGATTTCTAAAATTTACGGAAACGGCAAAACTAGTCTTTAGTTTCAGCGTTTGCGCAAACGTTTTAGATTTTTACTTTTTAGCTTACTTTGGCTTCTGGCATTACATATGTGACCAGTGGCGGATCCGGGGGGGGGGGGGGGGGGGGGGGTATTTTCATTGTTGACTGAATTTGACTTCAATTTTATCTGAAATATACCACGTTTTTAGAATCTGAGTAAATTGAAAAATATGAAAAAATTATGAAGGCGGGAAGATGCATCATCCGAGACAAAGAAAGGGTTACTGTCGAACATTCTTTGAAGGTTATGTATAGATCCTTTCTGATTTAGACCAAAGATTTGGCAGATGTTCTACTGCAATTTTATTACAAATAAGAGATAACCATCTTTTTTAAATATTGTTTTTGAAATAACAGAATGTTCTCCGGGCCTGTGATTTTATAATGATTTTTAAATAATCAGATTCTTTAGGAACCGGGGTGCATGGCTACGCAAATGGCTCAGCTGTCAGAATGGCGCAATATTTCGACTTTCATAAAGAAAAACCCATAGTTTTTCTCGATGTTATAAAAAGTTAATCTAGAAAGGAAAAACTTTCAAATTATAAATAAATCCCCAAAACGCGATATTCATTTATTATTAAAAAAATTAATGCCAAATTTAATGATGGACAATACGCCGTTCCGTCCAAACTGTCGCTAATTTGTTCTAACTGCATGTAAAGTTGTGATTTGTCGCCGATATATATAGGCCTATACCCCCTTTTTCACATTTTATGTTGCCGATCCCAAAAAAACACACACTTTTGTCGAATGTATGTCAAGGGGTCATATGACATTGACGTGTCAATATGTCGAAGACTACCTGTTTGAAAATTCTGCCTTCAACAGGGAGAAGTTTAAACGGCTTGTAGTCCTATATCTAAAAATCAAGCTTGTTGCTGAACGGCTACGTACAAATCTGTTACCATCCGTTAGGTGTGTAGGCCAAAAGACGGCGTCCAGTCTAGAAATACGAATCAAGTACGTCCACGATTTGACAGGAACGAAAACTTCACAAACAACGTTGAAAATGGTTCAAGAGGCCGAGAAAGAGATTTTGTCATCCATATCTCCCCGAATCCGACATTTGATAGAAGGACTATTTATTGAAGGGAAAGTTGGAATATGTTTTGGAAAGATGCGGATTATCGACACTCTGACAGGGTGCGTTATGATTATAATATTGATAGACTACTAGCTAGCTGTCACTGTTGACATTTCACAGAAGGAACTTTTAGACTGAACCTTGTGAACGGTGTCAGTGATTAGTCTTTTTGCATCATTAGATAAATTATATTTAATTTTCATCAGATTAAATGTATTTTCACATTTTAAAACCACGAAAATATCTATCTGATTTTTTGTTCAGATAATATTATCTAAACTTTCATTCGGGTGTGATGACTGGGCACCCTAAGTCCGAATCCTGTTTTATCAGTTTTTCATCTTAGAAAGTTTTCTTTTTTATTTAGTGGCAACGAATGCATTGCTACCACAGGCGCTAGACTCTGAATGTACAATGTCATGTAAGTATATATACATGTGACTCTATAACGTATACATATAAACAAGGTACAACAGAGACAGATCTGCAAAGGGACCGGATATGGGAACTGGGATCTGTCTACGAAGTTTACACAGGGTAATCGAGCCAAGAAACCAGTATAGTCATTTCTGGTCCCTTTCAGACAGGACTCTGTCATACCTTTTTTATGTTATATATAGGTATAGCTTCATGTATATATACTGACATGATATTGTACATTCAGAATCTAGCACCTGTGATTGCTACCCCCACAAGATGGCGTCTTTCAAAGTTGTCAAACATGAGGGGGTATGAATCAAAGAGAAGGTTTTCTAAGATGTGACAGCATTTGGATTTAATAGTCAAAGGTTTTATCTTGCCAGTGGTGTATCGATTGAAGTTAGATGTCTTTGTTTTATTGACTTAAGACTTCAGGGCATTAGGCCCCCCTATGTAATAGAGGGAATTTGAAGGAAAACAGTGCCTAGTTGAAGGTCAAGCGCAGCTCAAACACAAAACAAACACGTCAATTATTTTTTATCTTAAAGCAGAATAACAGAAATTGTGAATGTCGATGATTACGATTACCAACATAAGACCTTTCAAGTTATTTCTTGCTATTTTTGGAATCATTTCTATGAATTTTGTATGCATTAATTATACCAGGTCTAACAAAAATGGTAGTATAGACGAGTTTGCAAACAGATAATTTCTTGTCTTGTTACGTACTAATGCTGTTTTTTCGACAGGTAAGAACCCAGATAGCAAAGGTTCGTTGGGCCAATATTGGTATATGGTTGGTCAGTTGGCCAATCATTTAACAACGTTGGCCCAACATTATTATCAGGATGTTAAATCAACAATTGCCTTGGAAGCATCAGTCCAACATTGGCCCAACATACGAAAACCAGTGCCCATTTAATACTTATTTTGTCAAGTTGGTCCAACATTGGCCCAACGTCAATAGAAATGCAGTTATCTCCCTGATGTCAAATAGATTTTGACATTTTTAGCCACATTTTCGTACTGAGATTTTGATAAAACCAGAAAATATGTGAAAACAAAAATGATTGATTTTATTATGATTTGTTTCAAATTCGATGCGGTGAATTTTACGGCATTTTTTTCATACGAAACTGAACCGAGGGCCAACGAAATAGGTGATTATGGGCCAACGTTGGACCAACATTTGAATGCTATCTGGGAAAGTGTGAGTGCTCAAGTGTGTGTCTTTGAATTCTCAAAGAAATAAAAATTGGCTGATCCAGATGGCGTGGGGGTGCAGGTTGCTCACCCTTTCCAAAACAGGTTCAAAATATAGAGTCTCAATTTTCACACATGGTGAAATTGTACAAGAAATGTGTGGAAGAGTAGAAGAATACAGTAAAGAAGCAAATTTCCTGCGGACACACATTCTGTGATCAAAAGTAATTTTAGATACAAATGTAGTTTAAATAGTTTAAAAGTAATTTCAATAGTTGCACTTGTGACACCCATAGGGTTGCACCCCTCCCAAACAAAAATCATATATCCGCCCTTGTACGATAGTAAAGGATGTCAAAGTTTTATTTTCTGTGATGAAAAACAACTGATCCCGATTAAAAACAACTTTTTCCAAAGAAATCTGTTATTTTCTGATGTGCCATTGTTGTTTAAGCCAGATTATATGATATTTTGTCCGAGGTGCGTTTCATATGTAAATTGTTAATTATGTTATATTTCGTTCATTTAACTGATTAATCAATAATACCTTAACATTGTACCCATGTTAAAAAGTGAGATGTGTAATTATTATTGAACGTAAAATAATGCGTATACAAAGTGGAAATGTGAAAATCTCTGGTGGCCCTGCCATAATCTTCAGCCAATCAAAAAATAGTGATTCATATCGTTGCAAAGAAACAAAAGGATTTCCCAATGCGTGGGTCTCCTCGTGTCAAAGCGTGCTTCTTGTCACTTTCTTTTTCATGAATGAAACTCACGACATATCGTCCTTAACCATCTCCATGAACGCTATATGCACGGAAATAAAATACTATGGATATACACAGATAACATACATATACGTGTATATGTACATTACATTTTATTTTCAGTCATACATTAAGCATGTCATTGTACATCCCTTTTCTGAAGCCTTGCTTATATACTTATATTATATATATGACATTTGTTCTGTTGACAGGTATTTGTCTATTGTACATTGTAAACTTTTCACATTTCAAATTTCTACAAAACTGCTGCCCTACAATCTCAGTCTGACTAAAATTGACCATGTTCTGAGGAGCAAAAGCTTTCCTGTTCACTAGGTTTGATCGCAGTAACACTAAGTACACATTCTACTAACGTCAACTCAACTATGCAATCACAATTTGTACGGCAAATCTAGTTTTGAAACTTTTATTCCTCGGAACGATTTTGATTTTAATCATAGTGCCTGCAATCTTAAAGTTTGTTGAGAATTTGGGGGTAAACTTTTGTGGTTTTGGACTTGAAAATCCATAGAAATTACTATCTTTAATGTCAAGCAATATATTCCTTTATAGCTGTGCCTCTATCCACACACATCCCAACTGTGACAGATTCAAGCTAATTATCCCGTATGCAGGCCAGTCAATCACATGTAAGTTTCTTTTTTATTGTCTGCATAAGGAAGTTGCATATAAAAGGTTGTATTGCATGTATCTGCATGTAAAAGGATGTAGATTATAAGTGAAAAATATAGTGTCAAGTTATTAGAGGAATAAAAGCGATCTCATCTCAAAGAATTAATGATATATGTCTTGTTGCAAGATGTATTCAAATCATGCAACTTAGTATTTCATAATTCGCATGCAAAGACAACACAATTCAGCACAGCGTTTAATCGCTCCTGCTTTTATTCCGTAACGCTCTCACCATTCTGCTCATGCGAAGATACATCATGGTCATTTCCGTCGTATTATAAAACCTGGAAAATAACTAACTATACCATCGGACCATACCAGGTAGAATATTATACATGTAGCAAACACTACATCATATTATGTAGATACTGTTACTTAAAAGTTAATCGGAAAAAGGCAAAAGAAATTTGAATTAAATTTCTTGACATAATCTTATTTAACCTTTTAAAACTGTGCCGTATGGTGAGGTTCTTAAAAGAGTACTTTCTTAATGCTTCATCTTTCCCGAAATTTATAAATATCATTTAATCATAGATGTTTTTTTGTGTAACCTACCATAATGTTACAGACCTGTTTTGTTTGGTAGTCAGTTTTGGTTTACCTTTCAAAGTGAGTACAATTGATGTCAGAAAAGTAGTTTAGGTACCATATAGTCTGTATAAAAAGTTTTTTTTCCAAAAAGTTAGTCGCATGTGCAATCTGCATCCACATAGTTTAATTCTAGAGAGACAAGTAAAGATAGAAATTGTTGTAAAATTCATTTTAAAATGTTTTGGATGTCCTTATTACACAGTTAGCTATTTCATGGTATTTCAGGGGAGGTCCTTTTTGACTGCAACCATCCAAAAGATCCTCCAGATTTTATATTTGGACCTGATGATGAAGATTTTTGTCCTCGTCTGGAGAAATTGAAGGTGAGCGGCATTTCTTATGCTAGTTTGTAGAGTATTATCTTTAGAAAGCAATATTATTCTCTGAAGTGGTTTAGATTATCATGAAATTTGGCGTAAAGGATAATATCTAAACTTTCCCTTGCTAGATTTAATGAGGCCAATTCCTCTAATGTGGAGAGAACATTTACCTTACATGTTAATTCTTAACTTCTGAAAAACTCATCTTCACACCTGTAGATAAAAATCTCATAGGCTCACTTTTGCGAGGCATATTTTAATGGAAAGTCAAATAGTGAGTCATCACTCACATCAATCTTTCACCTGGCGTTTGCAACCATTTTCATAACTCTGTGTTTGCCATTTGCAAAAGCCGTGACATACAACAAACAAAATTTCCCAGTTGAAAATGCAATGAAAAATAGCTCATGCTTATCCTCTTCAAATACAAAAAGAAAGAAAAAGACGATAAACCCAAAGAGGAATGCCTCTGTCATAAGTATCGGTGATGCAGTCACTATATATAGGTGTGTTGCAGTGGCGATGCAGACAAATGGAGCGCATTTGATTTGATTGCTGTCCAAGCTGCATAAGCAGTGTCACTTAAACTGTAAACGTGCATTCATATGAAAATTATTGCTAAAGGCAACAGTAAAGTTTTGTGTAAGGGATCATCTTTTGGCTCGGCAAGAATAATTATTCCAATTAAGTGGCTTTGCAAAAGTGAGTATAAACATGTATATGAGTATTCACAAATTTAAGATCATTGCTCAGTAACTCATGAATTGATTAAACAATGGAAAGGAGTTACATAATTCACGGTAATTCAGTGATGATTTTACATATGCTTTACTTAGTGTCTTGGTGACTGGGATGCAGACGACCCAAGAGCTCTGGTTGCCGTGGTTACAGAACTGCTAGCACATTACCGGCGCCATCAGCAGACAGTGATTGAAAGAAGTTCCAGACTAAAATATGAGTTTACCTCTCTCCTGTCGCAGACTGATATAGAACCAGATGACGTGGAAATCCTTGTATCAAAAACTGAGGTATGGATGCTTTGTAACTGTGATATGATGATTGCTCGCTTTCTTGTAAAACATAATGGAATGTGCAATTCTCATTATCAAAAGATATGCTAACTTTATTTAGTACTCAAAACACTTGATTTGGAAGTTAGAAAGAACCCAAATATGTCACCCGATACCTGCTTGCATATTGGAATAATTGCTTTACAGGCGTAAAGGTTATTCATGTTTTAAAAGGGGTTCTGTTTAGAATACCTAGAATCTTTATGTTGAGAGAATGGAAGATCATGAACTCCTGAACAAATTCAATAAAAAGAATTCAAATTGTCTAATGTTAAGTTTTCAGTTTTTAACAAAACTCATATTTGGCTCAATGCCTACTAGAAACGCATGCCATTTAGATAATGAAAAATTTGCACATGCACTGCTGTTAGTAATTGCAGTATTTATTATGATATGTTGTTCATTTGAACAAACCAAAAGTAGCTAAGTGATGAAACAGTTAAAGCATCCATTGCCTGCTTGATGTCTGATTGCCTGAGGATGTCGGTATCCCAAAATGAAAATTTTATAAAAAGTACTTACATTTATTCTATAGTAGAGATGTACACACATATACATGTCTATTACTTTTAACAGAAAACAGTTATGAAAGATGATTGATGATGATTATGGCATTGTCTGTTTTATATTTGTCATGTAGAAAATAGTGTTCTTTTTGTTAGGCATTATGTGTAAGATATGTCATCATGTTGATTATCTGATGTTTTCTTCATTTCAGCAAGGGAAACTTGGTGCTGTAAAGTTTCTTATAAGGTTGGGAATAGACTTTTCACAGATTCCAGCTTATCTGACAAAGGTGAACATTTTCAAGACAGAACTGTAGTGAAGATAAACTCATGATTGTTGATAATAATACTTAATAATACTAGTGAAGATAAACTCATGATTATTAGATAGATCCTTTTGATGATCAGAGTTGGTTTTCAATTCATGTGAAAAAATATCAAACACTCTGAGGCTGAAAAAACCCAAACAGTATTGTACTCTTAAAAGTATTTTGAAGTAAAATTATTCAAACGATCTCATGCATATTTCTAACATATGTCAAAATCCATGATAATCAATGTGAAATTTTTTTGGATAAATTTTACCATTGGGTCAATCTTACCCTTATCAGTCAATAGATCAAGAAATACTCAGGGAATGTGTATCTCATCTATGTCAGTGGACAAACCCAGAGTATTCCCTTGTTATTTTGTAATGCATGTGATATTTGACATTCTGAAAAGAGAGGCATAAGAATTCAGCAGATCAGTTGTATTTTTTTTGCAGGACAACCCAGGTGAAGATTCAGCCATGTTACTTTTGAGTCTCCCCTCACCGGAGAGCTCCCGGGTCACGCCGCAACTCTTCCTCTCCCCAAGAGTAGAACAGTGAGTACCGGAACTTTTATAAATATTTTAGTTTTTAATGGCAGTGGTATTCTACAAAAACAACCCACCCTTCTATAAATGTAAGGAGTAGACATCACATGTTCCATCAAGAATGGAGGGATTACTAGGGATTTGCTTTTTCCACGGATAACCAGCTATTGGCTGTAGGTTATGCTCATGTTTTGAACACTGATATATTTTTGTGCAGTTTGGAAATGTTTATGCTTTTAAACTTTAACTATCAAACGGTTTTCCTTCTTTAGAAACAACCAAACTTTCAGTCATTTCAAAGGCAACTAAATAAGGACTTTATGACTATTGGAACTAATTTTATCAACACTTTACATTTAGTAGCGGAATAATTAAGGATATAAATGCTATAGAGTGATTAATCTTGATTTATTACTTTGGTAACAGGTTTTGATTTCTATTTATTGGCCACCCAGAATGGTTTGGCCTATGGAAATAACAAGAGAGAAAAGAGAAAGCTAAGGCTATATCCTATTTATTCCTTATTCTTTACATTGTTTAATTCAATTAAGGAATTCAGTAATTATTGCTTATATAGAGGAAGTGTACTGTAATTAGCCATTGTGAACAATTTGGCCTACTTTTATAATTTTTTTAAGATAAACCACAATTTACACCTTTCAACTCAGGCACTTAGATTTCTAAAACATTTTCATTTTATACTTACCTTTGATTCAGTGGTAGCTCCATGTATATTCAACTGTGATAAAGTCACGTAGATTACAAATAAGATTGCAAATTCTTAGATCTAAATAAATTCATATACCATGATAAATCAAATTGGTTTTTTTTCAGTGCACTAGGTGGATCTTCTAGTCTCAGGATCCCAAGTTTTGTACAAGGAACTGCTCTCAGAGATTATGTTCCTAAAGTCTTTCAGCTTCTCAAGAATAAGGTCTGTACTATGCTATTGTAACCAGTAGGAGGTTTTATTTCTGCTTACCTATGTGTCATTGAAGATCAGGGCCTAGATTTTCGAAGCTCTCTTAGTGCTAAGATAGTCGTAAGTACCATACATTAACATTGGCTTAAGGCAATCTTAGCACTAAGAGAGCTTCGAAAATATGGGTCCTGACAGTTAACTTGTTTCATAAAAATACAAATCAACCTTAAATTCCTGTAAGGTGACCACGAATGGTTTAGCACTGGTAAAAAGACATTTCTTGTGAGATGTTGTGCAAGGGTGATATTTATTTATAAATATGATATTACACATGTTTTCAAAATTTAATTGCACCATTATATTTACAGGTTGATATTATTTCTCAAAGTCACGAGAAAAAGAAAGAGTATTTTGCCTCCTTTCTCAGTCTTTATGGCAGGTAAGTCAGTTTCCATTTAGTTTCAAATATCCAAGTCTCTGAACTTTGACAAAGCCTGTCAGCAAGTGTCACGAAGTGGGAATTGTGTTATCTTTGAGAGTTTTTATTAGTTTAAGACTGTGTTGATTGTTGGTGGATTAAATGTTTCTGGAATTACACTTGGTATTTTAGTGCTTGAGCATATAAAAACATTACCATCATAGTCTTAATGTTTGAATGAATGTTTTATCATGTACTAACATTTTCCTTTTCTTTTTTAAACTTTCAAGGTCTGTGCTGGAATATGACATGGAGAATTTTAACAAGATCTCATTTCTGTTTGAATGGAATGATTTCTTCTTTGTTATCATCAGTAAGTATCTTACAATGTAGTAAAGAAATAGAGATTATGACCTGAGGAAGTGTGTCATTTATCTTTGACCAAAAGAGTGTGAAGTTTTGGAATATCTGAGCAACAGCGTTATATTATATACAAATTTGCATGAGTTTCATAAACACCATTTCACACTTCCCAGTGTACCGGTAATACAGATTCTGTTTTCATCTTAATTGCATGGAAATATTCAGAAAAGAACATGCTTTCCTTGCGACAGCCTGCTACAGTAACATCAGTGGTTAGCATGTTCGGTTTCGGATCAAGAGGTCCATGGTTCGAATCCCGCCAGAGGCTGGGCAACTTTGTCTGTAGTAGAGAACTGTTCTACTCGCAGTAAGGTTAGGGTGCAATGCTACACTGAATTTCAGTGGCCACCAAACATTGTTCTCTAGTTCCTGCCAAAGTACACAGGTTTCACCAAAATGGATAGTCACAATGGCATTTTAGGCTTTCTCCCTGCACTTATACTAGCAGCCGCGATAACAGTGAAATACTCATAAAAGGGGCGGTAAACCCCAACTTACCTCACCTCATATCGACAATATGTTACCACTTATGATTAACCTTACGGGTAATAAGTCTTGATACTTAAAGGTATTCACACAAACCTTTGATTGAGTTTTATCAAATATATATATATATATATATATATATATATATATATATGAATTATTAACAATTATTAATTTATTGATTAACTTCAAGTGTCATTTCAGGGTAAAGCTCTAATCAAGTTATGTTCTATTACAGTTGAAATGCCCCTATTCTTCCCCAAGGAGCAGCCAGTGTTCACATTCCAGTCGATATATCACGAGAACAAGGGGAAGCCATACAGCGAGTCGTACAGCGAGTACCCGTACAGTCCACGCTGGAGTGGGGCCGAGATGGCAGAGAGAGCCAGGTGGGTTCAGCTTGTTTTTCTGTCTTCCTGTTAAGAGGTATTATAATGTGATATATTGGTAACTTTATGTTTGACAATCTCACACATAAGCCCCCATTATTAAGAAAATGAAAAACATGGGGAAACTCAAGCACTTCAACTCGTTTTTAAAGTGCTAGGAAAAACCTCGCTTTGGCAAAACGGGGCATTGTTAATCAGTTTTGCTTTTAACTATTAGTTCAATGGTTTTTTTCTCATCTCTTTTCCAGTTTAGTTGCTACACAAGTAGATTGCTTTCAGTAAATTAAGAGGATTTATCCCAAATTTGCATGCTATATCAAATAAACCTTCACTATTACAGATCTTTCATCTTGGATACCATTGGAAGCTTTCAGAAGACATCAGTATCAAGTGGACAACTGTGAAGTACCTAAATTGCCATCAGGTTTAATAACATCATCAACTCATCCAGTGTGTGCAATGAAGTCAAGAGGTTACAAAATAGACTGACATGTCATCAACCCACGGACGGTTACTTAACTATTCAAAAGAGGGAAGACTGAGACTCTGGTGTCCAATCTCTGAAAGTAGTCTTTGGATTAGAAGTCAACTCTCTTGGCTCCGAGTTCTATTTGAATTGGAATTGCCAAAGACAGACATTTCTTATTGAGTCAAATAATTGTTCAATTTTAATGTGTTAATCAGTTAAAGATCAATATTTATCAAACTGATATTTTTGTTATACTTAAGGGTGTTATTGTTAAGGATTTGTCATAAGTTTTTTATGTTTAAAAAATTCCTTCGTGTTTCTTTTTTAGAAATAGTAGATAAACTCATATTGGTCACACAAAAGGATTTGCTATTCTTTGCATATATTTTTTTACTTGATGTTTCGAAATAAGTTATTCAATTTAATATCAATTTTTTTTTTAGTTTGAAATACATATATATTTTTTTCTAGTGGTCATAAGTTAACTATTTATTGACAATATCAAAACATATTTTATTCATTCAAGAAACGGATTGGGCACGAATTACCCAACTTAAAAAAGCAGTCTCCAATGATTATATTTTATATTTTAACAAAACATGTGAGGACAAAGAGACATTAGGTATGACTGTTCTGTGGCATTGTTATCATCATGGCATTATAAATCATTGTTAACAGTTCTATGACTATTATACACAGGCAACTGACCCTAAATTAGGTATGTATATTTCTGAAGAAAACCTATCTATTTAAATTGAAGGAAGTTATGACATGATCAACTTTTTTGTAGAAACTGAAATGGTTAAACTTGATTTCTTTCCTTTATGCTTTGTAAAGTTTGTTGACTAATCCCAGTTTGAAGTTACGCTTATAGAGCAAAGGCAATTGAATCTCATCTTGTTTGTGTCTCATTTAGACAAGTAAGTATACTTATATCTTTGTCAAGGGTCTGATGCCTGTGCTTTTCTACTATAGCAGGAATCATTTACTATTAACCATAATTACTGAACTACTTGTTCCTACTTAGAACCTGTTGTCTACTTACTGTATCAGTTCTGCTTGTATCAGAAGAATGATGAGACATTTTGTGCAATAATAAAACATTTTTTACTTTGAACAAGTGTTATTTCATGATTAGGAAGTTGAGGTAGAGTTTCATATAACGTAACGTAACGTAACAGAACAGAACAGAACAGAACAGAATCGTGCTGTATCGTGCTAATTCCAAACATAGTGCAGGCTCTGATCGCACAATTGAGATATAGATTAGGAAGCTTCTCTGAAGAGAAGGGTCTTTGGGCTTCTTTTGAAGTGACTGAAAGTCGGATCATCTGAGGATTGGACTATCAGCATGAAGCAGCAGCAAAGGTGGAAGAGTTTTAACCATGTGCTCCTGTTCTGACTTTATGCATGATTAGAAGCTACTTTTGTTCAGAGTGCAGTCAACTGAATATTAAATAGGTCTCAGTAAGTCCGAAATTTTAGACAATTTAAAATTTATCATTATAGAAATTTGGAGAAGTGGAGTAAAATAACATCTGATTACTAATGAGGCATATTTTTCCAAACCGTAACCCCAAATTAAGATTATAGATGTAAACTTGATAACATTCGAATATACAGGTTAGTTTGTTTTCTATGCTTTGCTATTACTTACCATAAACTATTAACAAGCTCATATATGAGCTAAGAATTCCCATGATATGATTATGAACTAAAATGTTTTCAAAAATATTTATTTCAAAATTGAAGGATAACACCATCTGACTTCAGAAAAACTTATATAGAAAAGAAGACAATAGCTTAATCTTATCACTGACCAAAAGAGTAGAACCTTTCCTGTTCCTTTGATCCAGGAAACCCAAAGGGTTCCAAAGATTACATTTCATTTATAACCTGACATGTTTGAGAAACTTCTAATGGATTACATTGATTACAAAATTTGCAGCTGAAAAACCTCTGCCATATATAGTGTTTCCATTGATGTGTGATGTTTGACAATGTGCAAACAGATAATTATTCAATGTTAACCAAAAAGGCGATTTAACCAAAAAACTGTTTAGACACAAAGAAAGAGATTTCATGAATACAACAAGATATCATTTAAAGACCAGGAAACCAACTTTGGAGGAAAATGAAACTGAATAATATTGACATCGTGACGCGTATATAAAACCCGATTCAAACTCTTATATTTCATGTGAGAAACTTTGCACCTCTGTTTCATAAAACCTTTGTTTAAACAAAATTAAGAGGTTTGTTACAATAAATAAAAAAGATGAAATGTCTCCATCATTTCAATATCAATTATTTTCCATTTGTTATTTTGGGATGTTATCTTCTTATACGATATTCATATTTCCTTTGAAAAAATTGCCTCGAAATATATACGTGGTTCAAAAAGAAAATGTACATTGATTCATTATACGGTTCTGTTCAGTCGTTTTGAAATATTAATTATACAGTGAAACGCCTTTTCGGATAATCAAACACATTTAGTGTTGCAAGTTCTGCCAGTAGCTGGTTCTTATGAACGTCAGCGTTCACTGGAGGTCAACAAACACAAAATCGGTCAGCCGAATTTCACAACCTCAATATCGGCTATGGCGTCTGTTTGCCTTTTTCGTTGGTTACACCGACGCCTTATCTGCACAATCAGAGGTGTCACTGCCAGGTAGACTTCAGGGATGTTATTCCAAATCTCTGTGAGTGCTGCTGTCAGCTCTTGCAGCGTCGCTGGAGGATATGGCTGGCAATGCATTCTCTGCTCCTTCATCTCATTTGTGATCAATGGGAGAAAGTTCAGGTGTAATCTCTGGCCATAGTCCGTGTCAGGCGCGGTCATGTATGTCCTTTCTGCAGAATAACGCCATGATCTTTAAGGAAGTGGAGGATGGCAGGGCCACATTCTGGTCACGGCATCCGACACAAGTGAGGTTGCCCTGGACAAACACAACTTCTGTTCGGTTCCAATTCCACCCCATGTCATGACTGAACCACCACCGAAACCATTCCTTTTATTGACACATCCTGACTGAGCGTTTGCCATGCAATTATAACAAGTTGAAACTCGATCCGTGAAGAGGACGTTCCCCCACTACTCCGATTACTTTGTGTGATGAAATTGTGTAAGAATTGGTTTGGTTGCAGGTCGATGTGCATGGAGTCCAAACTGACGTAGGCGATTTCTGACAGTGTAAGGATGAATTTTCCACAAGTTAGGAATGATTTTGGATGTTGTTACGGAATTAGTCAAGCGATTACGTAAGCGAGTAAGCCGTATCCACCTGTCTTGAACATAGGTAGTTACTCTTTGACACCCTGTCCGAGGTCGGCCGTTTACGTCATTTGCCTGGCAGTAGCGTCGTGTAACCAATTGCGTTATAGAGTTCTGCATTGACAGTCGTGGCATATTGTTTGAATAAATAGGATTTTTATTAAAGAAAGGCACTGGTGAAAGTCACGTGGTGCTGCACGTGCTGAAGTTGGCATTTACGTGTACGTCCAAATGGAAAAAATACAAATTTTATCCTCTTACTATCTGTAGTATCATAAACACACATCAAACAAATTCGTCGATAACTAAGACAAGATAATCTATTTTATCGTATTTGAATATATGTGTATCGTCATACATCGTAAAATTCAATATTTCGTTCTAAGTAGATTACTCTGGGTCACAATACGAACATGAGGGTTATTGGCAATAAATTCTCACTAAGTCGACACTTCAAACGCCGGAACAAGTGTTTTCAAACACTTTCTTTCAAGTTTAGAGGACATTGAACCGTCGCCGGTCGACTGGGATATGTCCGCGTATTTCAACATACTTTGGTGTAAGTTCAAAGATGTAATAATGAAAAATTGTAGACGTTTAAGGGATTTATTTGAATGTTTAGAGCCAGATTCAAGTGATATTTATCAATGTTTCTGAATTAGTGTCCAAGGCGGTTCTTGACAAGCAGAACTTGTGTTTTGGAAGAGTTTTGGGAGAACTTCATCATTAAGGTAGATATCTAATGTTTTGGACACTTTGTTAGACTGATTCTGGACATAATTCTAAGACTTATGAATGCGCGTGCTGTTAAACATTAATTGTTTGTTTCAAAATCAATAATTGACTTTTGTAGGAATGTTCTTTTAATGTTGGTTATAGCTTAACAATTATGTATACTTATATAGCTATCCTTTATAAGATATCTCCGTACGTCACATAATGTAAATATATGTTGACGAACTGGTATCAATACGAGGAAAGACCAATATCAAAGTAAATAAAAATGAAATCAAATATTGATGATATCCGGGAATAATATTTTCCTGTTGACTTAATCAGTTTTCTAAACACAAGATAAGCAAGAAACTTATTTGCTGTAAAAAAATGTCATCAACAATGTTTATTTTATTAAAAAAACTAAAATATTAAAAATTAGAATTATTCTTCCTCATAAAGACTCATTGTTTGGTTTCCATTATATTTCATTAATGGAATCAATTGACAGTAATTGAACGACCCCACACTTCCTTTCCTTATAACAAGAAAATACAATCCTGTCTTATATAATTATACATAACATCTTACAACCCTCAGCCATAGCACCGTACGATGCTCTGTAAAATATACAAAAATTTCCATCATAGAATCAGACTGAAAAGTTAATTAGATTAAGCAATGTTGCACCACAGAACATGAACTGAGAAATCGAAAAAATAATTGTTTGAAGTCTTCTGACGGCAACACCTTTTACTGTCGTTTCCATGTTTTCATAAGTTTTAAACGTACAGCCACATTTTGCGATAATAATCATCGAATTTTCGCAGTAGTTATATCTTTTTTCTTTCGAACCGTTGAGAAACACAACTACTAAAGTTATACTTAGTTCATATCGCATCAAATTAATGTATTATGATAATCATCTTGTTGACATATACTTCATAGTGAAATCAAATGTTGAGACTTATAGTGTGTTTAAAAAGAGATAGCTAAATGCACTATATCACACATATTCGATGAAGTAATGTAATATTATTCTCTAAATTCAACTGGCAATCAGTGATTAAGATGTTTAGATGGCCAAAGTAACAGAGGGATATATAAATCGTAAGAGTCGCTCATGAACTACAGAGAAATAATAATCGTTAAAAACGGCTTAACTTTGAAGTTTTCCTTAATCTCTTTCCTGGGAATGAAGGCGGAAATATAATTTTTTAAGGTATATTTGAAACAATTCCTGGTGAACAGCTTAAGTATTTTTGTTTCATTCAAATTCAAATTCTTATTTGGAATGAAGGCGTGCATAGGCTAAGGTACCAAATTAATCAAAATATTTATTGTGAAAAGGTTTGATACATAATTTAAATTTTGCTAAGTTAATTAGAATATTTATTTTATGACAAATTAATAATACATTAACTTTATGGATAGAAGTATGTTTAAAGAAACACTCAGGACTATACTTATTACTTAAATTGGAACATACTTTACAAAGCAACATTTAAAAGGGTACTCATCTTCGATATATCCATCCAATACATAACTTAAAATGCAAAATATTTCATTCAAATACCAATTTCATTTCATAACCGTACCGCAACGTCTGCAACTATTTATCATCAAAGGTATTTCATACCGATTGCCATTTTGGTCATAAGATTTAATTATCAATTTTGATATTGCCGAAATCGTGATTCATGCATATATGAAAAAACTTTGCATTAATTTTTCTCGATCTTCTAGAATAAACTTAATAACCTTAATAAGTACGTATTTTCTAAATAACATATTTTAGCGATTACTAAAAAACAAACATTTATTTTAATTTTATTAAATTTATTTTTGATGGAGAGCAATTAAACAACTCATGTAACAGGGAATTTCAAACCCTTCAATTCGTTCAGTATTACTTTTTCAAAGATATCCCAAAGTGGATTTGGTTGTCTTCACCCTTTAAACATTTAACACAACGAAGACGTAGAGTCGATAGGTCTTTTTAACATCGAAAGTTTGTTAAGGAAGTATATCTGCGTAGTTATATCAAAATTCAAGAGCTAACTCGAAAAGAACGTAGTAATGCCGCTAGATAATGGTGAACACGTATTAAAGAGCCACTCCGTGATTTTCATAACATTAATTTACCTTTGATACGAACCTAAATGTCATATGTGGTGATATAAAATCAAAACATCTTAACTTTTCATGTCCAAAAGACATATAAATGACAAATACTGGTTTTCCATGAAAATCTAAAAACAGCCTTATAAATGCACAAAGGTGTAGATATCACGTCCCATATACATGGATACTAGTTATATAACCTAACAAACACTATCAACTCCTAACTGCCCTCCTGGCTGTTTTAGATAAGTCTCCAAAATTACGTTTGACTATTTGACGCGCGCGACTGTCCGGTTTTCGTTCATAATTGCGACGTTCTACCTTCATATTGTCACTGTAAAAAAACAATAAGCTTTATTATAAAATGTGTCTTTCAGGTAACAGTCGATACTTGGCGATCAAATGACACCATTAGTTAACTTTGGCATATATGACTCCAACAACTCACGGAGTGGCTCTTTAAAGGACACTACAATCAACTAAACGTAAGGATTATGAAAATTGATATTAAACATGATGCAAATTCGGTGTCTTCATTATTTTATAGGCCTTTAGAACAGTTGGGTTTTTGGCATGAGTCGATGTTCGTCCTTCGAATGGCGTCGACCGTCGTCCTTTGATTATTCAAATTTTTTACTTTTTTTCAAGAACAGTTGCATTTCAAAAGGTCAATTATTTTTTGGAACCACCATTCAACTAGGGTATCAATAATGTTTGAAGTAGTAATGTTGATTTAACCCTGAAAGGTTTAACTCGCTCCAGACTCCAAAAATCATGGTTGAGCGCAGCGCCCTCTCTGGCAATAATTTCAAATGTTCATAAGATTTTTCTTTGGACTATAAGGTTTTGCCGCAGTAGACTAGAGAGTGGGCACAGTCAAATTTGGGAATTGCTGCTTGTGATTATGGCTGTTGCGGTTTGATAATATGTTTTCCAACAACCCTATTTTCATTTCTGCGACACCGATTATAAATACATTTCGTCTCTTGCACTAACTTGGTATGCTTTTCAGACACAGGACAATCATATAGCTTACTTGAGTGTGACCAAAAATTGGAATTGTTGATCAGGTTGAATCAGCTGAATGTGTATTGTGTAACTGCTGTATATGTGGTGCAATGGGATAACAAAAAGTGGAAAGCTGGGGTAGCGTATTATAGTCTATGCTATGCAGAAGAAAAAATCACAGGTTCAGTTGCATCTGAGCTACAGTCCAATGGTCCTTTTTATTTTAAGAAACAAAGGCCGATATTTGGCGGGTGCTTGTTGTCCGTCAGGCGTTGTCCTCCGTCTGTTAAATTTCACATTTTCGACTTTTCTTCATAAACTGCCGAACCCCGAAATGAGATTTTTGTAAAGAATTACTTTGCTTCTTATGGGTCAAAAGTTGTACGTATAGTGCTAGTAGTTGTAAAATGATATCTTTTTCATGGAGTGATCTTACAGGAATCTACAAATAACAGATTTATATTTTTTAACACGGTGACAGACGATTGTAACATATAGTCTTATGAATGATGAGCTTCAGAGGAAATTGCGCTATGTTTAGGCTTTAACAGAGACATCTAGAATGAGGTGGATAAGCAACGTTCTGCTCCTCTATCTTTGGTTACACTCATATCGAGCTGACAAGGGAAATTTTGCTGGCGGATCCCTGAGTTTCAAGTTTCTGGACAAACAAACATTACCACACAAGGTATGTTACCATGTATAGAAAATAAAGTGTTAAAGAAGCGAAATTTGCATATGTACGAATGTTTCGTTTTAGGATTGTAAGATTTCTTTCAGTGTCATGTATACTGATGTCACTGCTATACATGTTTGAAAAGATAACCTTTAAACTGGTGGAAGATACTCATGATGACATCCCATCATTTGCGTATTTTACCTTTGAAGTCACTGCCTTCAATTCATAATGTGTCAAAGATTAACCCGATTTTCAAATACCTATTTCTCTCAAATTAAGAAAAAATAAAATTTATATCGATGAAAAATTTAGATAACCAAAAAAAACAAACTTATATTATCCGTATTAATCATCAATTATTTCTTAAAATCTGATGATATCAGTGAAATGAGCGGCTTTTAGATCTTATTTGATTGAGATTGGACTAAAATTGAATTAAAACGTTTTGGAAATGGATGAAAAATTAAATCGTTTTTAGAAAGATACTTTTGCATTACCAAATACGAAAACAGTCAAATGCTACATATAGTAAAGAAAATAGGCTACATAGTTCTCTCTAGCATATGTTAACCAAAGCAGTAGGGACATATAAGTACTTATGTACTTGCAAATTAATAAGATGAGTTGATTTTCTTGAATTCTCCAATAAATTTCCAGTACATGCATTCCTTGTAAAACGGAGTAATTCTTTATATATAGATGAATAAACTTATGTAAAAGTACTTACATGGAAAGGAAATGACCCCGCTTATATCGAGAATCATAGCACTTTAGATACGAAATTTTAAAAAACAAGCTTCGGCGTAAACTATTGGAAGTAGATATCAATTAGTTCACTTGAATTGGTTTTAGGATGCAATATCTAACGTGAAATGATGAAATGGTATGAAATAATGCCCTAACATAAAACGGTTGAAACAATTCTAATTTCGCCACGTTTTATATCAACCAGATAAGATTAACTATCATCACTGCCTGGACTCTTGGAGAAGGCCCATGTGGCCCGTCATGCAACAGTCAAGATGTCGGAAAATCGACGGACACTGTACGTCTTGACGTCATCAACAAATATGGCGTTGATTGGTTGGGTAATTGGACGGCGGAAGTGAACTATCCTCACAGTCATGTTTCCGACAATAAGAATATCACACAACTTGTAGCACCGTCCATTAAAGGACAAATATCTTCCGTCAACATGCAATTTCATTGGTCACAGGAAGTTGCAGAGGTCACTTTGGATATCGACTCTTCCTCGGACTACACTGATATCAGGTACACAGATACAGTTCCTTAGTAACCTCTGTCAGTACCTACAAATCTATTTTGGTAGCCTCTGTTCTGGCCTATACAGACAAAAACATAATTAATGAATTAAAGTTACTAAAAAATAATTGAACTGCGAAATCGGAGACATGGTTCCATACTGAGCTTTTCATTTGCTCCCGTCACTGTTGATTAGAGCAGAATTCCAACACCTGTGCGATGCAATTGGGGATATAATATAGAGTTTGATTGAATAAAATCAAGAACAGTGTCCGTATTGCAAATTTCCCCGCAGGGAACCATGGCACAACTTTAACAGAGATTACGTGAGAACAAATTACTTCTGTAGCATCTGTGGAGGGAAATGACGATATGTATGATTTAAAAAAATGAATTGTATGGAAGAATATTGTTGTAAATATTCCAAAATTATGAGACCAACGTTGCTTGTTTATTGAGACGTAGTGAAAACACAACGCACAAAGATCAATTTGAAGGTGTATTGTTGATCGTTTTATCATTAAAATGTTTCAACTATATGTTGCTTTCCACGTTTGACGTGATCTCTCCATGATGTAATGTATACAATATGTAATCAAGTTTGAACTTTGGAAAGACACGTTTTTTAATTATGAAATCCATGATATGTGTCACAAAATTGTTCAAATTGATTTACATAAAAGTAATTTGCTTTTTTAAAAAAAAGGACATAAGTATACTGGACAAATAAATCAAGGATTTCGCTTAATTGAAATTTATATTTATACTTTCAATGTTTACAAACAACCCTGGTTATTTTTATCTTATATGGATTTTACGCGATAACATTTCTATTTTTATATGGTGAAGACTACGTAGATTATTTCCAAAAAGACAGAACATGCTGATTAATATTTGCTCACGTCATTGTCAAAAGGGTAATACTAAAGTGCTAGTACGTTCTGTAAAATTCCTCTACAGTTTGACTGGCGAGTATTGGCGAGCCCTGGACTATAAGGAAGTCTTGCACTCGACTCACAATGAGCTGGTGGAGAAACTCAAGTACAGACTACAAGTGAAGACCTACCCTCACAGTAGGAACGATACTGGCAAACCAAACAATAGCCCTATCGTCATCTTCAAACCAGTGTACAAGTTAGTATCCTTAATAAATTGATTGCTCTTCATTTATATATCTAACGAATATGAAAGACTACTAGAAAATAAATTTGCTGATAGAAATTCATAAAAGCCGAAAGGTGAATACATTTTCTTTCACATTACACAACAATAAGAAATATATATTTGCCTTTCGACATCTAAAAGGCGAACAAAGAATAGCGAATAACAGCCTACAATTTTGGGAACAGATTGTCGACAATATCGTAAAATATATGACACGGTTGCAAAACAATATATCAGAGGGGCATTATTTCAACAATAATGCGCAATAAAAACCATGTCATTTTTTATAATAAACAATTTATGAGTATTGTCAATTGACTAGTCAGCCCAAGTTCCGAACTTCAACAGCAGTCAATAATCTTATAATATTTCATTGGTCGGATACTATGAAATTCTTCGATTTTATTGTATCATTTGCTTTTCCCCAGAGTGCGTCTGAACGGTGTTACAAGGATACAGCTGACCACAGCAGATGAAGACGACGATCTAGTTCGATGTCAGAGCGATGGCACGATGACGGCCGGGGATCTCATGCACTTCGATAACTCGAACATTCAGGTCTTTAAGGTAACGCTTTATATATGTTATCTATAACCCAATTTCCCTCCAATCGAGTTGCATTTTAGTACATTAGATTACTACATTTAAATAGGTACAAGCTAACATTTCTCTCACAGGGGAATCTCATCGGTTTCAAAATGACCTTAACTCAAATTTGCAGTAAACTTCAAAGCTTTAATTTTATCATTTGACTGCTGACCAACAATAGTTGTTAAAAATATTTGCATTGGGAAAATGATTCATATTCATTTTGAGATAAATGATCATCGCTTTAATGGTGGATTTCGTTCTTCAAGAACTACATTTTGAATCAAAATGTTGTTCTTCATTTCATTTACAGATGTACACATAGTTAAGGCTCATTCACTGTCTTCAGTATTATTAACTTTATACTGAAGTAGATTGCAGAAGCAGGGGTAAACGTAGAATAACAAAATCCCTAAAAAGAGCCTGTTATTATGTTATTCCGAAACCCGCATTCCTGTCTATATGTTTTGCGTTTATAACTAAATTGAAACATGTTATTGAGGATGATATTCTAAATACCGTGAATTTTAAAATTTGACAAAATAATGCACAAACATGGGAAGAGAGAAAAAAATCACTTAGTTGAATCATTCTCAAGAGCATGTAAGCAATACGTTTTTCAGAACTGTACAGTCCTGATCTCGGGGTACGAGGCAGATGGGTATGTAGACGGAGGGGTGGGCGCAGTGGCGGTGAGAGTGAGTGACTACAACAAACACGACATAGTGGTGGAGGGTCAACATCCCCTAGTGGCCGGAGAGTCCATCCGCTCCCTCAGTGATATGAGTGTGCAGGTCCAGCGCTTTCTTATCTCCATATACTTATCACTTTCCATTTAAGGCATCGCTGTTTTCTGCACAGAGACATGTATCGCTTAGAAATAGCTTTAGAAAGAGATACATGCTCACAACCCTTACCTTCTACTATCGTTTTATATAGTAGTAGGGTAGGGTCTAAAGGTATATATATATATGTCTTTCTAGTAATAATTCTAAACGTAACACGTCTCTGGTTTTCTGATCTAATATAATCAAAGATTGTTCTATATTGTTTGATTACTCTTACCGTTCTAAAATTCTTTTAGTTGAATGTTTCTTGTATAACTTCGACAAAGTTTTTAACAGCATTTGTTTTATTTCCCTGTTCAAATGAGGAGATTAGCTTTATTAACTTTTGAATGGATTACTCTCGATAGTAATAGACAGGATATTGGTATGGTTTTATTTTGTAAATATATAGATTTCCGTATCAGTGTTCTTGTACGGCTCTTTTTATCTTTCAATGTTTTGATGTTCCTTTCAATCGAGTAAACTTTCCTTTTGATCTCTTCCGTTATGATATACCTAATCCACAAGAACACTGAGGAAAACTAAAAGTAACTATTTTACAGTTTAAAACCCTTTGCAACGATTGTTCTTTTGATAACCACCATACATGTCAGGGGTATGTATGGTCTAATAATTGAACAATAATACAAAACAAATTTCATTTTACTTTCATGTTAAGCCTATCTGGTGTATGAATTTCAATAAAGGTTAATGGATTTCCTGACCCCTAAAAATGAAACGTCACTTTAGTACCTACATCATGGGTATTTGAAATTCTCACATTTCACAGTATATTGTTTCGTTACCAGTTCATGTACGTGACTCTACTCAACACCGATGGCCCCCAGTTTGTGGCTCCTACCAGGGGTCACCAGCACCTCTTCTGTATCTTCATGGGTTCCACTCTAAATATTCCTCTGTTTGCCAAACCAACGCCTTCTACAACGTACGCATTTGAAAGTTTAGATCTATTAATCGAATGTACGTTTGAGATAAAAAAAAATATTTCAAGGAATTCTTGCATATGTTAGGCTCTTATAAGATACATTCATCTGTACATACGACTTTAAGAATCACTGTGTGGTTTATGTGAAAATAGAAGAATCTGCTTGACGTTTATAATATTAAACTTATTTTCGTATCCACCGAACAAATTATCGAAAGTTATTAGCTATTGCTATGGACTACATGTATATCATGTTCTGCGTATTTACTTCGAAACTTCCATTTAATTGGTTTGAATAAAATCAATCTAGTTAAAACAAGATGTAATGATTCTTAACAACGAACTTTGGGACGTATTAAATTACAGATAGTTTTAACTAGATTGGAATAAAATGTAATTCTCATGACCATGAAATGACTCTAGACAAGCTTCGCTAAAGTTAACAATTTGTTAATAATCTAAAAATAAGGAACGATAAAACTATGAAGAACATAAAATCGAATCCCATTGCCTATATGCAACCATATACAATATGTTGAATTTGAAACAGTGCGAACTGTAAATAAATTCATTGAAACAGAATTGAATCAATCCACGTGTGGTCCATGCCGCGCCTAACAATCACAGTTGACCCGCTAGCACCTGACCGATCCAGACGAGTGGACAATGTCCAGAATACAACAGCAAGATGGACACCTGGACCTGATGATTTAGGAACAGTGCTTGTTTCTGCTGTAATTACGGATAGTGATGGGTATATATTTGTACTTATTAATTATATCAACTCCATTAAGCAATATCAGACACCTGTAAAACAATTCCAATAGAAACTTAGAGGCAGATTCACCAAAGGGAATGTGACAATCGGTAAAAACCGTCAATTAATTTATCGGTATTCTTATTAAGCTTTTCGAGTCAATCAAAATGAGACAAATTAAGACAACTTGCTTTGCTTCTAAAATATTTCCAAGGGTAGTAAATGTAACTTTCTCATATATGAATTAGAACTAGAACATAATTTCTACATAAATGTCTTCTGTGGTCGAGTACACTAGAATACATTTTTTTGCACTACTCTTATTTTTGACTACCTCTTTCCTGAAGGTCCCATGGACTAGATAGGAGTTACATCGTTGTGGTGAAAGGTACTTTTCATATCTTATCTATTTCACATTTAAATGAAATATATCTACCACTTTCGGGGTAAATCATATACTCAGTCTGCTACGTAACCTAGTTTGGGCTTCTCCCTCCCCTTTCTCCTCTCAACCGGGTTTTCAACAACGTGAATGAATATGATTTAAAACATCTTGTGAAATGATGATCAACATGCTTTCATATAAAAACCTATTTGTTACATGTAAATTAGTTTTGGGAAAGATACTTTTAATTCATCCAGAAAATTACCGTCTGAAAGACAAGAGTACACGTGCAAAGGAAGAGGAGGCATACTTGACATGCATCAACATGAATATATCTTGTTAGTTTCAGTTGTTTGTTCTTTAAAGAGACATCTTGTTACAACGTACGGTCTTTTGCATCCTGGTTTAAATATGATTTTCAGATCAAGCTCTTACGTCTTTTGAAGCACCAGTTGAGGTAAGCTGGTCTTATCTGAAAGAGCTACTCCGTGATTTTCATAACATATTATGTACCTTTGATACGAACCTAAATGTCTTATGTGGTGATATGGAATCAAAACATCTTAACTGTTCATATCCAAAAGTCATATATAGGACAAATACTGGTTTTCCATGAAAATCTAAAACAGCCTTCTTAATGCAAAGAGGTGTAGATATCACGTCCAATATACATGGATACTAGTTATATAACCTAACAAACACTATCAACTCCTAACTGCCCTCCTGGCTGTTTAGATAAGCCTCCAAAATTACGTTTCACTATTTGACGCGCGCCACTGTCCGGTTTTCGATCAGAATTGCGACGTTCTACCTTCATATTGTCACTGTAAAAAACCAATAAACTTTAAAATGTGTCTTTTTGATAACAGTCGATACTTCTCGATCAAATGACACAATTGATCAAGTTTGGTATATATGACTCCCACAATTCACGGACAGGCTCTTTAAGTCAACAAATCGTCAAAGCCATAATGGGATACAGTCAAGGCAGATGTCTCTCAAGATAGTTACATTTTCCTCACATTACAGAGTTACTGAGGTTACTTGTCGATAAATCCCTTTAGTAGTCTCTGTTGGGAAATAATGGAGTAGAGTTTCTAATCAGTGAAATCAGTGAAATGATGGCATTCGAAATTGATTAATATAATTGAAGTAAAATATTTTCGTTGTGAAATAACGATGTAAAAAGATGGTTTGTCTCACCAAATTTCCTTGTCTATCCACTTTCTAAACAGATCATCGCTCCAAAAGCACAGAATGTAGTTCATTCATGTTGAAATGTTGATATTTTCAGTCTGTCCCCTACATAGCCTTCTTGCCTGATTCCGTGCTGGTAATGTGCCCTGTAAAGGCGACATGCTCCTTTCCTGTGTACACTGCATCTTCAGTATCAAGGTAAACGTCTGTAGCCTACATTTACTGATACATATATATATATATATATATATATATATATATATATATATATATATATATATATATACGTAAAAAAATCTGATGTTGGTATTTATGGTATACATAATACATGTAGATAAGTATATATATATATATATATATATACGTACCATTATGTACTTATCTACATGTATTATGTATAACATAAATACCAACATTAGATTTCCAAAGCTCAAAGTCTCAATCTTTGGATGTCAATGCATCTGTTACATTATATTTTCATCTCTCATGTATTCACCTTGGGTACATACTTTATTTTACCTCCCACGTTAATGAGGTCACTACTCAAAGCTAGTGGGTGGCCTATTTTACGTCTAGAAAACAAGCTAATATTAGAATAGTAAGCATAGCTCCATAAACAACAGGGGTTCTGTATTGTTTCCATGCAGGGTCCCCCCTTTTGTAAGTTGCTAGATCCATGGGTAGGAGATGGGATGAAAAGCTACTGAGGTTACTGAATCAAATATGACAAAATATTAAGAATTATCCAGTCAAAGAAGGCGTTAAATTAATAACCCCCTTATGATAATGATCCCCTTTCGTCACTTCAAAATGTTGCATCTTCTTGTCTGTGAAACAATTATATGTCAATTTTATCCCAGCAAAATGATCTCCGAGGTAGAGCTCACCCGTACCTCGTTTACGGACGTAAAAGTGTCCAGACCAAGAGCGACAACTCTAAACGGAAAGGACGTTTACGTCAGTGGGATAGAACTAACTTCGGATTCGGGAGAACCTTCTGAATTGTGTTTACGCGCTATTGACGACAGCGGGTATAAATTCTTGTCTAGAATTTTAATGCAAGGTATTGTTTAAACGATTCAATTCATTGATTATCGTTATGATTTCTTAGTTAAAAATACTTGAGACTAAAGTACTTAAGACTTTAAGATTAAAATAAATACCTAACAAAAATACGGAATACAGACTTTTTTAAAGGTCGTAGTCGTTTATTGTTGTTATTCCAAATGATGATAAGAGGATTTCTTTCTTTCAGTGCAAAATCAAAGGAGGAGTGCGTTCTAGTTGTAATTGAGTCCCAAGGTACGACAGTGGCCTCTCTGTCGATTTTAGTACCGCAAGACATTTTTGATCTTTCAACGATCTGCGCTAAAAGTTTTATTAATTATTGGTCAATACCAATACCCAGTCATATCAATTACATGTCTTAAACGTTATAGCCTTTGACGTCCCAATCGTGAAGGTAACATTTCTCTACTGCCACTATCTTATTTACCTTGAAAGATAACTTTATAATGTTAACGGGCAATAAAGAAATCATTATATTAACGTATGTTTTTTACCCATTTATATATATATCGCATTCTTCAACTAACAGTCGTTAATATGTAACCGTGTTTGTCTTATCTACTCATATATTACATACAAAAACAGGTTATCAATATATTCATATAACTTTTAAAACGCGTATTTACAGATTGCAATAGTTTCATTATAGTCGTTTAGTACCCATTTTCATGTAATGAACTCTAAAATTACTCTTTACAAGAAAGAAGAGCGTACTTCCCAACAAATTGAATTAATTATTTTTCATTTAATTGATTTTAACAGATCCCTGTGACTCAAGACCCTGTCAAAATGGCGGAAGATGTGAACGAAAAGACGAGACGTACATCTGTCATTGTCAAGCTACATATACAGGACTAACATGTGAAACAGGTTGGTTGTGATCGCGATTATCATTATTACTCGTTCGTTGAAGATTCGAGTGAAGACCAATTAAATTCATGTCATAGTCGATATGCATGATGTCACAATGTTACCTGCGCGGCCTTAATGGTCATATCAACGATTTTCTTGCAATATTTGACGATAGTTCAGCGAATAAAAACTACTGAACTCAGTCAAATTTAATTAAAAAAACCAATCAATTAAACTCATCAATGGATTCGGCATGCAACTCTGTCACTGTCTCGTTTCAAAACAATGTTATTAATCAGAAAGTCGTTCATTTTCATGGTTTCGTATTTTGAGAAGAACTTTCTTTCAGTTTCGAATGAACAATGGTATACGAGGTTTCATTTCCGTCAGTAACAATTTACTAATATGATCTGATTTACTCCCTGTGAGCATTGAACTGCTAAGTCCAAAAACTTAATGGATTCTAAAACGAACAATTCCACAAGGATTGTTTTTTGTATGGTGTATAGCAGCAATTCGAGATTTGTTCAATACGCAGGTCTAAATTTTGAATTAAATCAATTTGTAAAGAAATACGACCAATTAACAATTCAAACAGTAACCTTACACAGTTTTTATGTATGATTAACTTTGCAGAGAGCATTTCTAACATGTATGTATGTATGTATGTATGTATGTATGTATGTATGTATGTATGTATGTATGCATGCATGTGGGTATGTATGTATGTATGTATGTATGTATGTATGCATGCATGTGGGTATGTATGCAGGTATGTATGTATGTATGTGTCTTTGTATATTTGTAGATGTGTGTATGTCTATGAGGGTTGTCCCAAAAGTTTCCGGCCTGAATATGAAAACATGCCTGAAACGCAACCATACTGTGCGTGCATGAAGAACCTTAATTGACGTGTAAATGGCATGAAAATCACGAGATGCATACTCTTCAATTGCATTTAATAGCCTGTCATTCAAAGGTACCCTCACATCTTTTACCAAAATGGAGAAAAGTGAATTTAGGGCTGTTATCAAATATCTGAGTTTAGACAAATTCATGCTCTGCTCCTTCATATAGCACCATTCAACATTGGTGTGCTGAATTTAAACGGGGTAGAGTACGATCTAAAGACGAGCCCCGTCCTGGTCGTCCATCTGATGTCACCACAGGTGCAAACATTGAGGCTGTTCTTGACACAATAATTCAAGACAGGCGAGTGACTATCAGATACTTATCTGATACTCGCCACATCAGTAAAACATCATTTGAACGAATTATACATGAACATTTACATATGAATAAGGAAGGTATCAGCACGCTGGGTTCCAGAATGTTATCTGAGGACCAAAAGCGAAAACGTGTCATGGTCAGTCAGCAACTTCTTGACGAGTATCGCGCAGATCCAGAGTCATTTTTCGCTCGTTCGTTACTCGTTACTCAAGATGAAACCTGAGTTCATCATTTTGTTCTGAGACACAAGCAAAAGCATGCAATGGAAACACAGCACATCACCCACCCCTGAAAAGTTCAAATCTTGTTCCTCCAGTCGGAAGGTCAATGCGTCCGTTTTCTGGGACTCTCAGGGTGTAATAATGATTGATTATTTAAAGAAAGGTTCTACAATCAATGGCACTTATTACGCCAATTACGAGAAAAAATCAAAGAGAAACGAAGGCGCAAAGGTGTGTGGCTGTTGCAGGACAATGCTCCTGTTCACACCGCCCAAATTGCAGTCAGTGCAGCACAGGATTGTGGGTTAAGGATGCTCCCCCACCCTGCCTATTCTCCAGACCTAGCCCCTCAGACTTCTTCCCTCGACTGAAAACAGAGCTCTGTGGCCAAAGGTTTGAGACTGACGATGGCGTCATTACTGCAGTAGAGGAGTTTTTGGGTCTCGTGATGTGTTGCAGATGTTACAAAAGCGATGGAGCAAATGCAAGGTCAAGGGTGATTAATAATAATAAGTCATAAAAATTTGAATTTTTCTTTGATTTTGACGGTCAGGCCGGAAATTTTTGGGACACCCCTCGTAGGTATGCGTGAGATTGTTTTGCGTATGTAGAGGTATGTGATTAATTAGGGGTGAACGAATGAATATATTTGCGATAGTAAATAATAGTATTGCGTGATCTCATGCGTTATTTGTTGAATTTTGGTGATAATGTATCTTATTTTAAAAGTAAGTGACACTTTACTTAACATTTTCTATCTCGCCCCGCTTTACAGAGGTTGATCCTTGTGACAGTAAGCCGTGCCAGCATGATGGACAGTGCTTTGATGCTTTAGGACACCCATTCTGCAAATGTAAAAGTGGATTTACTGGGAAGTTCTGTGAAACTAGTAAGTATGAATCCTTGTATTTCGACAATACACAATGATTGATTTACAATTCGTTTGCATGTATATTTTCTAAAAAGGTTTTCACTTTAAAACTTCACAATCAATATGAAAAGGAGCGTAAGCTGTTGGAATGATATTTCTTGTCACTGTAACACAAATTCACCGACATGTGAGTTTCTGTTTGCAATGCCATATGTGTTTACATTTCCAACGGCATATGAGTTTCTGTTCAGAACGAAAAAAATCAGTTTTTGCTCTGAACGCTATATCAGTTTCTGTTCTTAATGATATATTTAGGTTTCTGTTTACAGCGTTATATGAATTTCCGTTATCACGACACATGATTTTCTTTTCATCACGACATAAAATTTTCTCTTTTTCACGACTGAATTTATATTCATGACGACATTTGAGTCTATGACAAGACTTTTAAAAATACAGCAGAATTATGTAATTCTTTGTAAATATCATGATGTTATAATTACAGTCGTTATGATGCTAAACATTTACTCTCCATTCACAGATATAGACGACTGTAAGTCTGACTCTTGCTCCAGCCACGGTGTATGTAAAGACGGGATCAACTCGCTGCACTGTCAGTGTCTTGATGGATATACAGGGGAACGCTGTGAGACACGTAGGTGTCAAAGTGACCGCATCTGTGAAGACCTTTAGCAATTATTTTAAGCAAATGGTATCAGTAATATACAAATCTTACATCGGGCGAATATTGTAAAAACATATTAATACACTTTTTATCAAAAGTAAAAAATTGTTAATTAATTAAATTACAACTTTAGAGGGACAGTTCCTCATGGTTGTTTTTATGGAGGGGAATTTGAGGTCAACTTTTTCGGCTATACAACTGACATTGAGGACGAAATATTAAATGTCATTGTCCTTATGGCCATTTTCCATTATTAAATGTATATAATGCCACAGGGAATATCTTTTTACAATTTGATATTGATTCGATTCCTCAGGTGTGTCCACGTGTGACACTGTGTCATGTTCCAACGGTGGTCAGTGTAAAGTTATAGATGAGGAACCGCTTTGCTACTGTCCAATTCGTTATACGGGGACGCTCTGCCAGTCAGGTATGAGAAACAATACCATCATTTATCGTCTTTTACTCTTCATGTAAAATTTCATTTCAACAATGATTTATATCACACTAGTATGTGTTATCGTACGATGTAGTCATCGTCCGGTCGCTCACTCGGCAATCGTGAAATACGTCCTGAATGAGAACTCAAAATAAAACAATCATCTTTTGTCTCTATATGTGCATGTAAAATTTCATTTCAACTGTAATTTTTATCACTCCACTATGTATTATGGTACGATGTAGTCATCGTCCTGTCCCTTCGGTTGGTCCCTCACTCCGCAATCCTTAAATACACTGTACATCCGGAATGAGAGATCAAAATATTCACCAAATCTTTCCGAATCTAGAATATGTATTTCCAACTTATTGAAATGTTTATATATATTTTAACTTTCTGTAATTATGTTTTATTTGTTTCAATTGAAACTGGTCTATTTTTCCTCACGACTGTTTTTTAGAAATTAAGTTTGTGTCGTGAGAGGTTCTAAAACCTGTTCATTGTGTCTCCCTGAAACGTTTCACGTGTATTTCCTTCATTTTGAGATGGTGCCAATATTCTTTTGTTGATAATAAATCTTACCCTTTAACAATTTAAAGCATGTCTGTCGTTTGATTTTACAGATATTTCAGTTAATGGACCGTCTGGTGAAAACAATAATAAAGTAAGACTGTTTTTATTGCTAATTCTCAAAATGTGAAAAATGTATAAAATAATCAAGGGGAATATTAAAGCGGTGTACTGCACATGGATCGTTTATTACTAATATCATTTGATAATTTTCAGGCAGAGTTCATTGTCCCAACTTTCGCCAATGGGTCTGAATTAATATGTGATATTGGGGAAATCTGCAAGGTTGAGCTCTTTCTTCATCAAATTTCTAGGTGAGGACAATTCATATGAATAATATTTTTAAACTTTATAGACGTGCAGCAAGTAAATCATATGATGTTAAAACAGTGCCTTGATGTTTTGATCTGCACTAAAATCCCTTTATGAATTGGTGATGAACGATTGCATCCATTCTATCTCGAGAGGAGCACAAATCACAACAAATGTTAGTGTAGAAATTTATGATCGAGCTTCCTCAATGATGAGAGAATGAGTTTCAACGTCAAAAGACATAGATAACTAGCTTAAACACATATCTAAACTGTTTTACATTATCAGTTGCATTTGAACTGTCTATAAACGAAAGACGAAGCTATTTCGTAAAGTCAGTAGAAACAGAAACGACCAAAATACCGCTGCATACCAGAATTTTTTTCACACACCCGGTTACATTATTGCAAATACCATGTAATTTTGGATGATTTGAGGTATCGTAGCATTACAAAAAAGAAACGTAAAATGTTGAATTTTCATTACAGATGTGCACATCAACTCTTTGTTTTGGCCAAGTGTTTATTATACCAACCAAGTAACAGTTTTGGCAAAAAATCGAAAACATTAACAAAAATGTATCTACAAAATCTTTATAAGTTATCAACGATGGGTTATCCTTTGTCAGTTTTGCTGAGGTTATTTTATTGACGTCCAAATTAAACCAAAATTACATGATATTTGCACTACGATTCAGTTGTAAGTGAACTTTCGGTATGGAGCTGTATCAATAAAATTATGAACATATAATTTATTTCTAGAGATATTCCTTTGATTGTTATAACTGCCGATAACGATGAGGTTAGTACTGATGTGAGTGATCCAGAACCAGACAGCTATCTTGGTCTCAACAACATCTTCTATTCTCTTCTGTCTGTGATTCCCTCCTCAGCAGGAACGTATTCGGTCTGTGTCCACGTACAGTCGGCTGGGTAAGTGCTTCATGACATTGAGGTCCGACAGACTTTTTGGTAAATAGTCAAATGTGGGATTAGATAAACAAAAACCCCAGAGTCAGCACTACACTTGCACTGACTATCCACTCAGCTGATCAACTCAACACTGAGACTTTGACTAAATATATTAGATATTATATAAGATCATATAACAGGTTTAAGTAATCACTACATTCATAACCATTTTAACTCATAAATCTTGTTTCAAATAAACTTTCTTCCTTTACTTTCTTAAACCTGAGAGGATTCTCACTGATCCTACTCTCTGGATTCTAACTATTTCACATACTATTAAATATGAACTTTTTGATTTTTTTAGTTTCCCATCTGGAAATTTTCTTATTCAATTCAGAGATTCGCTTCTTTTGCAGGTTTGCTGTGGATGAACGTTGCTACAACGTTATTGCAGAAACCACAGGTACGTACAAATCTGAGTTAAATGTACGGGATATATGTAAACAATAATCCTGTATCACGCACCAGTATATGCATTATAAATGAAAATAGTCAATATCATAGTGAATATGTTCGGTTACAGTCTGTTATTTCCGTAACTCATAGACGTTCTCAAATCCTAGAAAGACAGTAAATTAGTGAAATGATTACGAAACAAAGTAAAATCAACAATGCAATATTATTATATGGAACCTCAAGGAATGTATCAAGAAAATCAACTATATGGGACATTGTAAGGGATATAGGTAAAATAAATATTATGAATATTATGATATTTATATTTGTCTCGGTACTGATAACATGCCAATTATAAAATTTAAAAAATATATTGAAAACCAATTTTGGCGCAGAATATGATTAGTGATGTAAGCTAGTCATGTTTGTCTTTCACAGCAGTACACATTGTGGCATCTGGGGTAGGTCAACATTTCCGCATACAATATATTTTGAACATTATATTTTCTTTTTCAAATCATGTAACAGTATTCCTTTGAAAACATCATTATGCCAGACAATCCTCTAAAGGTAAATGTTTAGTTCTTAACAATGGACTTTCTATTTAGAATCTTATGATTCTAATATAGGACAATTACCAAATATCCAAATTATGCAAAAATGCTATTTTTCTTATTCGTAATGATTCTTTACAGTTGTTAAAGTTTTTGCAACCTAGTCTGCCAAATGGAAGCAAAATCAGCTGTGAGAGCGACACTCCATGTCATGTCCTGTTTCACACTGACCGGAACAAGACTGGACATTGGTAAATATTTCTATTAAATCTTTTTATAAAATTGATTATACGAACATTTATATCTTGCGCCAGGGTTCACAAGGTGCACCAATAATGCTTTCTTTACCCCATCGTTCGATGATAGATACATGTAAATGATATCATGCTATAAACAAAAGTTGTTTTGTGTATCTTAGATGCTTAAATGGGCGGAAGTGTTGCTTGTACGCTCAAAACTACATCATTTGAACCAATAGCAGTCATTTATTTACTGTGTCTCCCCGAGCGTTCTTTCGACATCATTTTTGCACCGTCAGTAAGTAACAGCTTTGACGTTGTTTTGTTTGAAGAAATGACGTCATACCATTGTCTACGAGACTTCATCTCATGTGTGTTATCATCACTGTGGTACGGAAATCATTTACAATGATGACAATACTTTTTCTCAAAATAACGAATATTTAGTCTCTCACTTTTTTTCATAAAATGAAAACATTTAGTTGTTTATTTTGACCGTAAAAATAAAATCGGAAACTGGTACTATAATGTGCGCAAGATTTACTTGATGTATCATTATATTTTAATTTATTCTAATATAATTCCGTTTATATTTTAGCTCATTACAGTCAAAAGATAAGTCTGCACTGGTGTTTGACGTGTCATCAACTGGTGCTCAGAGCTGTCTTTCAGACGTGCTGTTTCTTGCAAATATCCAGGGTTCACAAACGTGCATCAGTGTCGGGTAAGATTGGGGAAGGTAAATCTAGTTAAAATTAGATGTAGTGATCCGTGGAACTGAGGGACGTATTATATTACAGCTAGTTTTAACTAGATTGGGTAAACTCAATCATAAAACTATCATATATATGCATGGTCAAGATAACTGGCGATGATTGAACACTTCTTGAAATATATTCAATTTTAAAACGATACGAGGAGAAACTAACTTTCATGATATGTTAGCTTTTTTTATTTGTGATGGTTATGTCTATAAGTAATTCTTGTAAGGTGAAGTTCATTTTCCAGCGAACGAAATAGCATGTACTCCACTCTTATTGACGTCTTCCCATCAATGGCTGACGTTTAATACATTGATCCCTATGAAAGGCAATGTTATCAATTAATAGATGAAGGATGGTATCGTTGTATATTAATCCGCTTAAAATGACGAAAAGCTTTAAGTGACAAATGCGAAAATGCGATGATATTATTTTATGAACAATTAAGGAACTGCTTTATGCAAAATAATCAAATAATGCTAATCTTTTAAGTATACATGTAGCAGTAAGAATGTTAAAGTCACCACTTGTGATAAAAACGACATATGTAACGTAACGACTGCCAAAGTCAGAGTCTTTATTTCAGTAATGTCAAACGGAATTTAGGAAACTTATCCTAAGCAGACTGAATGACATATTTTTCAAAGGTGATATTCTAGTAAAAATGTTAACGTAATGTGTTTTCTCTACATACATAATTACAAGGTTGCTTCCATTAAAAAAATTAATTGACACATATTTGGCATTAGGTTAAAATAATGCAAGCGGAGTAGATGTCTTTAATCTAAATCAGCATATAGTTAATATAGAGAATACTAAACGGCGTCCCATTTTAAAACATTTTTATGAAACGGAGAATGGTTTGGTATTTATGGAGCGAAATCATTCACGAGTTTCATAAAATGAAATGAAACGGGATTGAGTTTATTATTTTATTTTTTACTCGTTGAATTATATCAAATAAAATGCATGCAAATTGCTAAGATTAACACTGCTACCGCGCCGCTATCATTGTGACAACCTGTGACGTCAGTTAGCACGCGATGTTATAAAAATGTAGTTTTTTAAAACGGCGGTATATCTTAACGGGAGTATAACAATGACACTTATGAAAGACAAATGAAATGACTTGTTTAATAAGATAACTTCTCTTTAACTTAAAGGGTCAATGGGGAGGAGAGATGCTTCGAAGTGCAACTGACGGAAACAACCAAGGGTAAGGAGACAAAAGTACTATAATTCTAATATTTTTGAGGACAGTAATACAAAAATTCCGAAATGAAATAAATTCAGAAACATCTTAAGATATCACAGAATACCAAAGGCCTCGTTCATTTTCAGAAAGATCTCAAGTGCAAGGTACCGACGCTGGAGTAGGTAAATTCCTGATCTAGATGTGGTACTGTTTAGCGATAATATGATAAATCTTTATTTATGCAACATTCTGCTATTAAATTCCCCGTTCCCCTAAATCATTAGTTTATGTCAAATGTATTATCTTCAGAAGGTCAAATCATCTTATCACTCAACCCAATTATCTGTAGACATAATCAAGTATAAAGCAAAATCACTGGCGACCATTTTTGAGTGAACACAATTGAATCATTTGAAGTAGGGAAAGGTATTCGCATAGGGTTAACCGTTCCTTTTAGAACTGTTTCTTTCGTTAAAAAAACATTGTCTTGAAATTAAAAAATGTATTTTCGTTTTCGTGAGGTCACTTTATTTATAAAAATAAACCTGCTACTGCCCTTTTGAATCACAATTGAAGTCATCTTTATTATGTAATGACATTCTAAACATTAAGCACCCATCTGTATCTTATCTTATGATTTATCTAAATGTCGTGCTATAGTTAGTTAGTATAAACTGTCAATTTCATTTTTATCCTATTGAATTTTAACATCTTTCGTTATCAATGTTTATATTGAAAGTTCATTTTTGTATTATCATATTTTTGACTATATCATCATTCTAGAGTGAGAATAACTTGATCAGCATTCTCGTGCCAACAATCCTCGTTCCAATATGCCTAGTAATTCTGGCAGCTATTGTGACGCTCGTGTACTCCAAGTACGGACGTCGCTGTTCAAGGAAGAACTCTGTACATACAAGCAAGGAGAGGCTGGAAGAAAAGTTAGAAGAAGACGACCTGAAACGCCGGAAGAAAGAAATCTTAGCAACGCTTAATGCCTTCTAGATCAAACAATTCAAATGAGCATAAATTCAAATCTGTATACAGTGAGCTAACAAGTCATGCTGTTAAGACTAGCATATTTACAAGGGTTCAATTTGAAATCCGTATCGCTATGAAATCCTACATGTTTTTTTCTTCTTAGCTCTTTAATTATATTTAACCTATCAAGAAGTGTAGTTTTTAGAAATAAATGTTCAAAGCTTGGTACGAAGATTTGTCAATCCTTTGTTTACTAATTTACAAAAAGATAACAATTATGGTTTTACTTACGGAAACGCAGACATCTTTTCAATTATATTTTGGATTATGATTTCATAAATACTATATAGTGTCGTATAAGACAAATGAAAATCTTTGTTTGCTTATGTTCATATATGACCATTCAGATATTCCTATTTGCTGAATATGTTATAAAGGTATACACCTGTAACATAAGTTATAAAGTAATTGTCAAGGAGCGAACATCAGCTGAAATCTGTTGCACTTTTTGGAGGGTATTGCGACAATTTTATTGGACTAGATGCAAACGACGGTATCGACATGAAAAAACAGCATCCAACTGGTACCATGATTTTTACACTTTATTGATAGAAAAATGTAATGATAATCGCCGATGGCAAATGATGAAAGTAATGATGCCTGGGAATATTTTGGCAGTGTTGATGGTAGATTATTTTCATTAACATCTTTACCTCCCAAAATCCTGTAAAATAAAAACTCACTTTGTCACTCATTTTTTGTGTTATTATTAGGTTAGGAAAATCGGTGCTGTATACGTATATACTATCTGTAAACACATCGACTTTTGGCCAAAGTTTTTGAAGAAAAAAAGAAATGTCTTTATTGAACACCCTTACATGCTGAGTGAACTAATATTTTCAGAGTTATTAGAATTATGATCTACAGAATTACTATTTGTTGAATTATGAACCACAGAATTATTATTTGAAGAATTGTGACCCACAGAATTATTTTCAGTTGTATTTTTCGAATACCTCGACCATCCTTGCAACCGTTTAGACGTATATTCACACATGATACAAATAGAACCTAAACACAGTCCTATGATGAGGATATAGAAAGCACTTTGCAAGTCTCTGAGGTTCAACACACGAGTCTCTATATGCTTGTCCGGGGCACATTTGTCCTCCTCTCGCCACCATTTTTTCTTCCACGCCACGAATAAGCCTTCTTCTGCGAAGGCTACTAATCTGTTAGACGAAATCGTAAGTGATATATGATTATGATTGGAATATAAATAAAAGGGCTTGATCATGTCGCTACCATTAGATATTGGTCTTATAACTCTTGGTTAGGAAACTCTCGATTAAAATAAACCGCCGAGAAGACTAGGGTATCTTCACCTGTGCGGAACACATATAAATCTTATGAGTCTGAAGTCTATCGGCTTTCTTAGACGATTCGTTTCATACCTATTCCCTTTTCGTGGGTTTAAATATTTGCGTTTGCATTTTTAGAGCTAATAGCAATGTAAATCTCCGCGAAAAATAATCATTTTAAAGTATTTTGAAATTAAATGCTTGTGACAAGAGCATTAATTTCGTAACGTCAAAGAACGAAAAACATCCTATCATATACGAATTTCTTTAAACTGACAAGAAAGCTCATACAACAATGCTCGCTACTGGTCATGAATCAATTAAACGCACCTGGCTGATATCATGTTGGTGTAAGGTGAGTGGAGAGGGAGACCAATTCCGTAGCTGACTTGGTAGAAGGAATCCTCCAAGAGACGAAGGTTACAGTTCTCCCTCGCCCACCCTCGCAGAATGTCCGACTCCACGAAAAACACATAGTTGCCTTCCTCCACTTTCTTCCTATGTTCATACTCAGAACGATGGAAAGTCGTTTTATCAGTTTTATTGAAATTCTTCATTCCTTGCCAAAGTGCTTTGTAATCGTCACCAAACTGTTGGGGGGAAAAGAAGAAAGAGGTATATAGGAGGCAGAAATAGAATATATGATCATGGTAAATTTGAAAAAAAATGAAGTTTCATTATGTAATATGTTATGAGTGATAAATTTATCAAAAACAAATAACAACCTACGATGCTTTCATTGGTTAACAATTATTGGGTAAAGTAGATATTTTGGTATTCAATCTCTTTAAAATCAAATTGTGCGGTACACGTTACCATATTGTAATTGTGATCTGATTTTCCTTGATAGCATTCTCTCCCCCACACTGGTAGCTCCGTCATTAGTTCCCATACAACCTCTGTTTTAATAGGAGTTATTCTCGAGCATCCGGCATATTCCCCTAGCGGCGAGATACTGCACCATAAACTACCTTGCAATATTGCAGCCAATGAAAACACCGCAAGCATGGATAACATATTTGTCGTCACACAGGCCTATGAAATGAGCAGTACAGTTGCTAAAAAGGCGGATCTGATGTGTAAAGTAGACGCATAGTGCATATGCGATTAAAGAGTAAGTTTTCCGAAAGCCTACGGAAATATTTAGCTTTTTGAATGATTTTTTTAAACGTTAATGCTGATTGTACAACTAACTTTGATCAGATTTCTACTTTTGCAGAGCGTGAAACGCTTGTATTAGGAAATGTATATTGTATATAAATTTATGACGGGGCAACCTCTGTTGGGAAAGAATGCTTGAAAGGGGCAAAGTCAAATGACCTTTAACTCAAGCCATCAGCCATTAGGTCTGGTTGATTTCAAATCGAAGTATTACTTTAATGCATTTTATATTACTGAATGCAAGACAGATTATCGGATTCGTTTCATTTCATGAAATTGTCAAAACATAGTGAACATACTGAAACGTACATGTTGTAATTTGAATATTTTAATTTCGCTAGCAGAAAGATGCATACAGGAAACAGTTTATCGCCATATTACCTCAAATATATTAACCCAAAATGTACCCCCTTGAGTTCCCCAAGTAAAAGTTTTTTGGGCAGCCAATTCCTCTAAAGTTTCAAATGGTAGCGTTGCCTTGGTAACAGCAAAAGATGCCATCATGTTCCCACAGTAAACTGCAGTCGTGATGGTTCCAAAGGCCCAAACTGATCCGATGAAGAAGCTTGTAGATGTGGATATAGACTTGACATCATGGCCTAGAGGTGGAAACACGTTTGATGAATCAATAGCCACTCAACTCACATTTCACATAAAGAAAACAATACTTCCTCGAAATTTCACCGGAAGGGTTTACTACTGTCTGTCATAGTCGTAGTCTTTGAGTACCAGAATAGGTAGGTACACGAGGTGAGCGTCATTTTATCAGGGGAGGAAACTCGTGACATTATTTCATTCTATACCTTGATAATCGATTATCATTGTGACATATTTTAAGGCATAATAGCTACTTGTACTTGATATGTGTCAAATCCATCATTCATTAGAATTGGCATGGCGATCAACTTCTTTTCAAATAATTAAACATGAAGTAAAGAACAAACCAGGAACAGTTTTGGAATTTCGTGTCAACAAACCCTCTCCTTTGGTATTATAATTTTGATTACATACACAGTTTAAGTTAAGTTAAACTATAGATGTCAATATCATGGATTCATCCGTAGTTATCGTCTTAGCCACGGTTTATCAACTTTCACTACAAAGCATTACTCGCACAATTTAAATCACTCGCTAATTTAAGCCGTGCTGCATTTCTTCATATATTCTGTGCCAGCTCTTCACAAAAAATCATCTTAACTTGAGACGCCAATTCGAAATTTCCCCGTGGGTATCTCTGACCAATGAGGACGCTGCACACATGCCAATAACGTTATCGCATTGCATCGGGCTTATTTCAGCCATGGATGCAGACAGGCTCGAGTCATGCCTTGCTGGGAACTTGCAAAATATTAGTGATTAAACATGAAGTTATAAGATTCTATAGGAGTACTTACTGTAACGAATGAACATAGCCCACATGAGCAGAGCGGTGTCTCCGAGATCTAGCGGTTTCTTACAGCGGTGTCTGTTAAGCCACTGCAGCCAACATAACATGGCCACACAGAATAGGAAGCTGATTGCTATACACAGGTGTACAATCCAGGTGAAAGGAAAGAAGAGGGTCTTCCACTGAGAGCCGGTGGAGGTGGGCAGCAGGTAAAGACCCATACCCTTATCATACCCGAACGGGTAGGTGAAGTCCATCACCTTCAGTCTGGATGACGAGATAGTCAATGCCGCAACCGTCATGTCGATCTCCTGAGCACGATATATCTTTTATCAACGTTTTACACTTTATGCGATATTTAAAACAAAGAAGAGGCACATTTATTACTTATCTCGAACTTTTTCTCTACGAATTTCCATTAATACTTTTCATATACCAATTAAACAAATAAAGTTAGAATCACAAAGCATTGAATGCAAGATGTGTTGATTGCACTAGTATAACATAATGACATATAAAAATTCATTATTTATTATAATGTTACATTCCAACAGGCACTGAAATTCAGCGGGTGCTTGTTTGATTATCGTCAACAAAACTATAAAGAGTTAAAAAGTCAATCATTCTCTCCCGACAGGTTTCTCAATTCATGTCTTACTTGGTAACCTCTTTTACCAATAGATTTTTTCTTGAACAAATAAAAGTCTTAAATTCTAAAACTTCAACAGTGTTTCAAACTTAGAATTTTTAATTGCTCCCATAGCCGATGAGGAGGCTTTACAATACCCAAATATTACGTTCTTCTAGCGTCAGTCGAAGGTGTAACACGATTTAAGCAAAAAGAATTGTATCCGTCTTGCAATTTTTTCACCTTTAAGGAACTTTTAAAAGCATTGCGGATATATGATCCACTTGTAACAGGGGTCACAGAGGAAGATATTGATTTAGAAACCTCTGCGGGGAGAGAATGCTAGCCACTCATCCTTGATTACATTTCTCTGCAGCTCCCCGACCATTCCAGTCCACTGTTGGGGAGCTATCTCTTGCCCCCACTCCCCGTCCACAGGCAGCTTGAGCATATACCTGGCACAGTCAAATATGTACCTTACTATGTTCAATATACTATTGGTACTTCTGTTGTTGAAAGCTTCAGAGAATACTTTCAAGATCCTGGTTCTGGAGTTTTAAATTTGTTTAGGACTGAGCTCTGATTTCAGTTCAATTAGCGACCGTGAAAGCGTAGAATTACAATACACATAAAAACACATCTGAACTGAGATAACTTTGAAACTCTACGGCTAGTTTTAATGAAATCGTAACTCTAATCTCATTTTTAACATCTGAAAAAATTTCATTTTTACTAGATCAATAGAATCATATATATTAAAACATAGAAAATGAACTTCCTTCAAAAGAGTAACTCACGTGAAGTTGAGATTTAGTGAGAGCTGATGCAACATATCTACACACAGTCCTTCAAACACTAGCTCCCCGGAACGGTTCGTCAGTATAGTAAATGGTGCCCACTAGAATTAGAGGCAGTGCCATTAGAATGGGGAAATAAATCTAAAAGACAATTCTCCTAATAACTTAGACGATAACATTAGCACTGTAGCCAAATATACCTTTTTGGACCTCAGATACGCACATTTCAGTATGAGAAAAAAAGTAATGTAGTCTTTGTTTAAATTCTTTTGTAGACTTTCATTATATATTCGAAACTAATCTCGGTATCAATAGATAAAACCAGTTGTATAATTGAAAAACTGGCGTGAAAATTTATCACATCACAACCAAAACACGGTTATCTTTCAGTGGGTGCGACAACAGTGAACTTTGACATGAACATTGACTTCGCCTTACCCTCACAGTTGAAGCAATAAAGAGTCTGCCGTTGAAGCCGTAGTCCACGTTGGGTAGGATGGGGCTGGAAGTTACAACTTTACCGTTACAGTCAAAGCCGCCGACAGTCTGGAGACGCCGAGAGACGTGACCATCTTCCAGCTTCCGGTACATCAACGTATACATGGACCCTGCACAGTCCTCGTAACGCTGGAGAATAAAGAACTTCAAATGTAGGAAACAATGAAAATTCCTGCAGGAATCTATTTACCGTCAAATTGTTTACAATATTTGTTCATTGATTGTGACATACTTCAGATGCATAGATCTAAACCGGTTTCGACATACTGATAAATTAGGGATAACTCAGGAAAATGAATAATACGGACATTCACGATTTTAAAGTAAAATTAATCTTTCTTTCGGTCCTCTCTTTCTAGGTATGGTCCACGCGCTAATATCTGATTTTTGATTTTATAGGGAAAGCTGGGCCGAGGTTTGCGAAGCTCTCTTAGCCCCAAGAGTCGTCAGCCAAGGTTATTGAATGCACGCTTCGATAGGCTCTGGTCAGTTATTGTCAAATAGCTATTATGTTTCTGAGACGGCTTAACAGACCCTGCAGCAATTACTCTGGTTTCAGATGACTTTAAAGTTATGTATCCGCGGACAATTGGAAAATTATATAAAGTACCTATTGCATTACCTATGTCTTAACTTAGTAAAATCATATTAACCAATGCTGAAGGCAAGGTCATGCACACTCCTTTGGAACCAGCTCGGAGATGTGATAACGGATTTTGATAAGGGTTTTTTGGTACGTCTCCTGCAAGACGACGCTACCGTGCACGACTCTCACATAGCCCAATCAGAAGCATGGTACAGTGGCTACGAAATCCATCCTCACCCTCCTTACCCTCCTGACCTTGCACCATCCGACTTCCATCTATTTCCAAATGATGAAACATTTATTTCTGGAGTTAAGTTACGAGTAAGTTTGATAAGCAACTTACGAACATTTTCAAGCAAGGTCTATATAGTTGTATACGTGCGTTGCTCTTGGTGCATGATTGCTTAGTAGAAAAGGTTAATAACTGTCAAGTTTTTCCCCACCATATCCACTGCAAAACGGTCCCTCGGAGCAAAGTTACAACTGTCAAATGATCACTATTCAGTATACATTTCAATGGTGTACTAGTGCATTGACTGAATGCAGCAAGTCAGATTTGGTCAGGAGGAGGATACCGGAGATTGATGTTAGGTTAGACTAAAGTTCATGAATATCTTTGTATCAAAGTTTGACTTCTTAAAAAGAGGTTAGTAACTGCTTGTTTATAGTAGTCGGGCACAACCCACATTGATATATCGTTATTATTAAGTCTGAAGTGACGAGACAGAGATTACCAAAAGCTTTGACTGCAAGATGTCGGTGTGGCCTATTTGCGCGAGTAAATTTGTGATTTTAACATAAATGTATTTCCTGGGAAGATGACACGGTCATCCTTGCACTTCAGAATCTGTCAAAAACATGTGTAATTTCAAAGCATTAAAATACTATGTACGATGCGCGGAATCACGAACCAAATATATATGTATTTATCATGCACATATCGAAAATGTTGACAGTTTCCAAAGACACGAATGTCATTTTAAAAGAGTTATTTAAGCAGGAATATTTTCATTTCTCAAAATCACTCACGAAAGCTAAGATAACATATAACCATCAACTATCAACTATTCAACTATTTGCCTATTTTAACCGTTCTTGTTTTCATACAATTAATGTCCAATTAAAAAACAGAATATATGTTCCATTCTTGCTTATAGCTCTTTTATTCATTTTGGTTGGATGCTGAAAACTGTAAAAAAAAAGGTAATTATTTAAGAATCATGGGACGTCTAACCCAATTGTGTTTTCAAGCATGAATGTTGATATTGAATCGGATATTCAAAGTGTATAAGCCAAGAGTCAATATACCGATGAATCAATGTGTGGCTAGCAAACAATATTTCCACTTTGTTGTGTAGAAAAGGATACCATTTAAAACCTTGATGTACGAAAATAGCATTAATGATGTGATCTAATAGGTTCGATCAATTATAGGAATATATAATTTCCCAAACCCTTCCCTACAACATACGAGCCAATCAGATGGTTTTGAGCGTGTTGTCAGGAAGTAAACAAATATGATGACATTTTGTCGAGAAAATGTTTAAGACCACTTAATTCAATTCGGAACGTTTTAAGTGATGGGCTCTGACTAAGTAGATGACTTGTGTGGCACGATGCATTTAAAAAATAACAACTCAGTAACAAGTACATTTAATTCAACTAACTACTCATCACATAGAATCAACCTACAGGATTCGTTTACTATGAACCAATTCTAATTCAACGCACTTCTTGCAACATGAAAATATAACAAGATATTAATCTAAGATGTTAACGAAGAGTTGCGGTGGTAGAGTCGGCAAAGCTTAAGGTGCCGCCTGTGACAGGGTTAAAAGCTCTGGTGTCAACTTTGTGTGAAGAATGTTTAGTGGTGTCATGTACACACCCAACGTGTACACTGCAGACTACTGTGCACTTGAAGAGGCACATGAATCAACATGAATCATATTACGTGTACACAAATGTGCAAAATACTTATACACAATACAGTGGCTCTTTATACCACTCGACCCAGCAGTAAATGGGTAAAAGTGATGTTGCCTATAATTTAACTAGATGTGCCGCGTTGGTGCACAAGATAGATGTTCCTAAAGGAAATGAGATTTCAAAACTTTGTAACGTGAAGAGTGACATCCAAAGATCGAGAGTACTTAAGCAACGCTGACTGAGATATTGGCGATATGTACAATATGTGTTTTTATGCATGTCCATGTACATAATGTTTTGAGGAAAACCAACCAAATTGATCGATGTACTTACTTTAGAGATTGTATCAAATGAGACATCAATTGACGTTCCAATACGTATCAGCCTGCATATAGAACATTAATTAATATTAAGCATTAGTACATTTAGGAGATAAACATACTGTGTTTGGAAATCAGAGGCATATAACGGAATTATAATAGCTCTAAATTTAATTTAAAGTCGAACGCGTAGCGTGAGGCTTTAAATGGATAATTTAGAGCTATTATAATTCCGTTATATGCCTCTGATTTCCAAACACAGTATGTTTATCTCCATTCTACCATAACAACGATTTAAATTTGAACTATATTCTTTCGCGTTTGCTCCATTGTGCTGTGTCATCGATGCCCGTGCACGATTTCCACGGACTGACATTCATACAAAGATGACGTACTTTGGAATCTCGAATAACGTTACTTGAAGTAAGCCTCGGACATTACCGACAATTTCCAAATGCTTTCAAGGGAGCTCACTCTATGTTAGTATTTCTCGATCAGCGTCAGCGTTCGGAATAATTTCTGCAATATTTTAATTGTCGGTATTAAGACATTGATGTTTTGAATAAAGTTATGAGGTATGTGCAATTTTAATTTTGATGAATTTTGTGTGATATTTTTCCGTCTCTGTTTCAACTTTCAAAGCATCACCAGCCTAGCCCTAACCGCGGCGCCGTGTTATTGGATGCCTGCCTTCATGAACTGTCGGGGTTTCGACGTGTTTGACCGGGTTACGAAGTTGCATACGTTCATTAAACTGGAATTTTATATAGTTGTGAAATGTTAATCACTAAAATGTTATTTTTTGTAAAAGTGTCCGGCGGACAAGTACTTAGACAATATTGTTGCTAGGCAACTAGTGAATTCTTGCGCGTTAGACGAAGTAAACAGAAGACAGTATAACCAGATTATACACCCTCTAATTTTTAACAGCAGCCAATCAGAATTGGGTATTTTGCACAGTTATGGTAGAATAAGTAATTAATACAACCATGTTTGTTTGAACATACATACATACCACGCTAGCCCACTGGCGAGTGACGCCCGGGTAGGCCATAACAGCGACATTATCGAGCCAGTGTTGAGTATGGAAGAGCTCGAGATGGTCCTCCTGAACCACCACCAGCCACCTGGACGTTGAGCGCATGTCACTCAGTCTGTAGTTCAGGATATCGTATTCTGCAGCCTGGCGATAGTCAGTTTACGAAGTGTTACTTTTCATTTAAAATGAGGTTCTATCATTTTTAGTGGGAAGAACTTTTAGGATGAGTTTCCGTCTCTATGAATGACAGCACCATTTAATCGAAAAATATTACTGAGGTTACCTTAACATCAGAAGTAAGGTTGAATAAGTAAAATGTTGGATGTTGTTTTCATGGTCCCGTACAAATTTACTTTTCGAGTTGCGACGTATCTAAGTCTGAATTCAAAGACTTCAGGACGAAATACAATATTTTAACCATACATATTAATAAGAATGATGTTCGATCGAGAAATGAAAACAGTAAGCCGAACATTGTGTGTCCATTAGAGAAGCATCTTGATAAGATGCTAGTGATATCAAGACACAGTTCTTTCCTCAATGAGTTTTAATAATGAAAGCTACAAAATACTTTTCAAACATTTTTTGTAACCAATGAAGTATACCAAATTTTATACGCATGTGCATGTTCTCGTGTATAATACCTGTCGTATGACTGAATGTACTTCCGGTGTTGTCCCAAGCAGTAGGTAGTTCCAAGGGAAGCCCCTGTCTGTGTTGACGGTTTGATTTATCAGCTCATGTAATGTCTCAGAGGAGCTGTTACTGGTGTAATTGAAGGTTAGACACAGCACGCCTTTTGACGTTAGTTCATGGGACATGCTCCACAGCTCTGGAATCAAATAGAGCAAAAAGGGTAAGATGTCTCATTAGTCTAAAGGATGCGCATATGTGGCATTGTTAAATTATGTATATATTTTATTTTGGTTCAACTCTAATTGAAAGGCAGTTGGAGTTGTGTTTAAAGTCTTTTAACAATATTTTAGTGTTTTTAGACATAACCTTAGTGACAAGGGTTATAAGCTTAGTAAATTAGTTAAGATTTATTAGATATAGATATCTTAACATTATAGTTATTTAGCTGTTTAAAGAATAAACCTTTCATTTAACTCTATTTGTAGATTTCAACATTGGCAACTTCATTTATGCTTAGTTAACATTAGTTTATACTAACAATAGCCACTGCACTCAGGCCATGACCTGTCACCTGCACCTCACTCTGTACCCAAACTATCTCCCTTTCAACTCTCCTCTCTCTTACAGTCTGGCTTACTATCTATTGTCTTCAGGTGTTTTATAAGGTTCAGGTTTTAGACTTTTACGTTAGTCAGTTACATTCAGTTGGATCGGATAATTGTGGATTGTTATCTTCTGTGTTTTCTAAGGATATTCTTGGAAGTGTTTTTCGAGGATTTGGAATTTCAATAATCAGGTTAGTTGTGGTTCTTTTATTGTGTGTTGTATATATTATATTTCAATCTTAGTTCTAAATAGGTTTCTAATCTAAAGATAAAGCTTTAGAGTAAAGTATATTTATTAAAAAATATATCTATGTATTGGCCAATTTAATTAGTTGGTCTCAGTAATATATTTCATATGCATAAATATCCATTCTATATCTTAAATAATATAACTAAATGCATATTGAATATTCAATTATCAGTAACTATCTATTAAAGGTATGTGTGTGTTCGAGGTGAGTGATTGTTGGATGTGTGCTAGAGTCTCAATTATTAGATAGGTTTTATATAAGTTTTTATCAATTGTTTTCTAGATAATCTCACGATGTGAATAAAAACTGACTTGCCTGTCTGTGAAACCTGCTGTCACGCAGCGGTGAGTTTCATGGTTTTATGTATAAGTGTAACTATTTATATGCATATGTAACTAAACCATATGGTTCTAAATACTTATATTAATGTATACATGTATGATGTTTATAATATCATGATGTATTGTTTTATTATTACTTTGGTTAATATCTACATGTGATTGCCTATGAATTATGTGTATGTAGAATGTATTATTATCCATAGATGATGTGATTGAATGATTCACATATGATGTAATGGCTAATGTTATAATTATGTATCCTTCATATTATTTCTATATATAGATAAGGTGCTTGATGTGTCGATTTGAGACAGTAATGCTACGATAATATGTTACAATAGTATGTTCATTTGACCACGTTTTAATTCATTTTATTCCTGTATTTCAGGGGTTCCTCTTGTTATTACTTTATTGTAATAAATGGTCAAGACTCGCACCCCCAGTAGTTGGTTGTCTTTGGATAGAAACTGGATAACCTATACACACTACTACACATATATTCGGGCTATTTAAGAATCATTCTTAGAATGATAACCAAAAATCATAAAAAGAAATGACAATCAGCGATAGTTATAATGATTTTAATAATTAATTCCGTCTTATAGATTAATCCTATTTATCAAAAATCATTGCAACCTTGTTTGAGTAAAAACATTTTTGGTTCATAAAAAAACAACATTATAGTATCAGAATCTATTCCCATAGCAACCTAGTCCCTTTTGAAAAGGATTGTTTAACATAATAGACTGCCAAACATGAATGAAAGTTCCGCAGATAAACATTAACAATGCATTTGGAAATTATCCAAATAAGTAAACAATGGATTTGATTAATAAACGAGTAATCACACGTTTGGTAATGTAAAACGTCAACATCAATGACATGAAAGACCATGTAAGACCATGTCGGAGTTTTGCATCTAGATATGGCAATTTAACCAACTAAACGTCAGAAAATGATACGAAGGAGCACAAATGATCATGTATTCAGTGCAAGGCGAGAGCACACGGGAAAACGGGATAACATGGCGAAGCATTCATCAGGTTTACTAGACGAGGGTATTTTTGCATGTTAAATCTACTAATGACCCACTACGTGTTTGGACGCAAAGATAGGGACGATTTTCACATCACAACCAACCTATCATTTTTTTGGCTCGGGAATTATAAGGGGTTCTGCATTCAAGGAATGTATAGTCAATATTGTAACTTGTAAAGAAAAAGAACTGGTGGTACATGGCACTGGCACCACTTATCGACTGACATCATGCTTTGTACCACTCCACAACACGTAGGTGTTAATTCAACACGCCAAAGGTCGCGGATAGTGACAAAGCTTAAACAGAGAGATGTCATTACCACATTAACATTGTCTGAGCGCTTAACTCAACCGTATGGAATATTAATGGAACTTACAGTGGTACGGCCTACATCGAAAGGATCATCCAGTACAAACATTAGAGTCGGTGACTCAACTGCGATACAATTCCCAATCTTCCAAACTGACTCTTACAGACCGATAGACATCATGTTGAGAAAGTGCCTACAATAAACATAACAACGTCAGCAATTCTACCGGTTCCTACATGTACTGTTTTACACATAGAGTCGCCATAGACGGGCATTTTCCTTATCCAATAAAAACCTCCCGTGTGTAATGAAAGCATAAGATGTTAAATGATTATGAAGACAGATAATCAAAATGACAATCTGGTTCAGCAAAATGAATTTCAACCGCCATTTTGAGTGACCTTTGGCATCTCATGTTTTAAAATCACTTAAAGTTACAACAGCCTATAAAATTACAATATTTTAACAAACTGTTCTGAAATTTGTAATACGTCGTAAATTAAAGCAATATGAAATATTAAGGCGACAGCTAAACAGTTATCGTCTATGAATTAGAGATTTACATGAATTCATAATATATATTCTATAACTGTCCATAAGCTAGCAGTTGTCCAATGTACCAGGGAACCACATGTTTCGGCAATCGTTACTTCGATAAAATCGTTGAATAAATCACTCTGACTCTAATGAGCGCATTTGTAAATATTGATTGCTGCTACACCAATGTCGAGGTCCACATTATACACAATGCCTTCATCAGTCTGGAATATATTATGAATGATTGAATAGGGACACGCTGTCTCAAACAATGAACCATTTTGTTTGGAACTTTACTTGGTTATACAAATGTTAAGATTTAATTTGGTAATAACGATGGGTGTGATTTGTAAATAGTTTTACTCCTGTGAAATACGAACGTTGGTGTCAGGTTAATAATGCAAAATGTCAGCTGTTGTCAAGTGACTCATTGAATATACAGCCTAGGTAATCCCGATAATTCATGGTTATGTACATGTATAGCGTGAATACATTTTTCATCATCAACCCTCGTAAACGAAATTTAAGTTGAATATAACGACGTTAATATTTTATAAAAAATTAGGTCGAAGTACATACATAAATTTACCAGCACTTTTCTGAAATTTTGGTAAAAGGATGTTTTGCTCGAAACTTTTTCTTCATTATACTTCACAGTTAATATCAGCCTAGGATTGTTATATCAGTGTTATTCACAGAGGCATTGAGTTTTATCATCCAAAACTCTGTTCCACGGGAGATATCGCTTGTGGAAGATCAAGCTATATCTCCTAGGAGATATCTTTTTGGCAGTGGATTTTGAACAATGCCCCTCTGACGCCAAGTATATGACATCACAGTTGTTTTACATCATCAAGTAATGACATCACAATGCTATGACGTCATAAACACTACGACGTCACAATGCTATGACATCACCGCAGGGTGTTCAGTAATGTTCATTTGTCAATCAAATGTAATGAAAAATGATTTTGGATGATAAATAGAATCTCACCCTCATGTCTTCTTATATCAAATTTTTGATATGAGAAGACACTTGGATGAGATTCTCTATTTACCATACAGCAGAGATTCCTACCATGACTTGGCGACTTCAATCTATTCTGTATAGAAAGTCCTAGTATACCCATTGACTTGACTCCGAATTCCTATCCCGAGCAACAATTGGGCTATTGATAAAGGAAAAGACTTTTTTGGTACTTTTTTAATCAGCGCGAACGAAATATGTACGGTTTTAAAACCATGTAACATTTACTGTTAAAACGGGATTCTGAAAATACAATACCGTGTAAGAAATAAGCGATGCCATTGTTACTTTTCGTTAAATAATGTGTAATAACGAAATGTGTCTTTTGAAAGGTAAGAATATCTTAACTTGAATCTGCTTTTTAAGGAAACTTTTGTCACCAGGGGTTTTAGGAGGGGAAGGGTCGCTTAAGTGTATTTATGCACATTCATGAATCTGAACTAATTCATTACATTGCACTTGCATTGAACATACCACCATTAAACGTGTAAGTTAATAGAACCGGAGTGTGGCTTTAAATAATCGATTTCCGAAAAATCGCTAGCGGTGTAATGTTTGTAAAGCTATTTTATTAATCGACCCTAATTTACACGAAGTAAAGTTTGTCATTCATATAATCGTTATTCAAATAAAAACATGTTTAGTTGAGGATATCAATGATTACTTTAGCAAATTGTTAGCTTAAAAAGGGATTATCGATACACTCTGCTTACTTTATAACGTTAATAATTCCTTTTATAGTCGATATGCACATAAAACCTTATGTTCTCCTTACAATGTATAAGACATTTAAGCATAATTGGATTTGGTCTGGAAATACATGTACCTATCATTGAAAAAAATATCTAACGTCAATATAACCAGTTTAAATTCAAACCAATAAGGAACGAAATCACAAAATTGAGATGCCCATTTTCAATGCTTTCTGAATACGTCAGTAATTTTGAATGGTACCATCAGTACATCACATGATAAACTATTTTGTAAACAAATCAACAAATGCGCCGTTTGAGCGAAAATTGCATAACTTCTGATGACGACACCTGTTCTTAGCGCACGCAAAACTCTACCGACGTTTTCCTTAACGGGAGGATGTTGTTTGGTTCTCCGATGTTATTTTGTTCAATTAATGACAATTCTGAAGATGTAACAAAATAATTCTAGAGTTGAGACGTTTCTGCCGAAGCCGACGTTATTTGCCCTTTGAGTAGTTTCCATCTGTCAAAGGCCTACTTGTGCATGTGTTGAGACATGTCTACCTTTTATATCCTCGTTCATTAAGTCATTACCTGGATTTTTTTTAACACATTGCTGAGGGAAATGCTGGAACAATGGCGATTTTAACGTAGGTTAAATGATTCAATATATATGTGGGAAAACAAAACGTATTAGTTCGTCATTGCTCGAAGGCATTTAAGTGGCAAATAAACATGCAGACGATCTTATTTACGAAAGAAAGGAGACTGAGAACCATCTAACCTTCTTCGTTGTTTCCAAGTATTATCACCGCTGACCAACGTAAGCGTTTCACGGTTTCGGCAATGCTTTTGCTGAATAAAAGTGGTGGTGGGTAAAACAGCATCTCATCACCCGCCATCTTGAAGCACGTGACCTTCTTTGTATGACCGGCTAGTCTTATCTGTACCTGCATGGTACTACATGTATCATCGGGAGCCAAAACCACGTCAAGATCCTTAATGGTTTCTGTGGATTCTGAAATTAGAATTATCTTATAGAATGTAGTTGATTAAATTGACATTTCTCATGGAGTGCATTGTAACTCTCACCAACTGAAAAAAGATTTTATATTTCCTAAGACATGAGTGTACATATCCTATTTGGAACAATTGAATGTTAATGATTGACATTTTATAGAAACATGAATGTCTGGTGTTATTTTGGATTAGAAGTCGTGACAAAGATATACATGTACAAAAGCGAAAATCTTGTTGAACTTTCTTTCAACAGCAACGTTTAGCGCAAATGTTGGTACGTTTAGGAAACTGGGTTTTTTTAGCACAGGGGTGTAGTGGTAAGCATGCTAGCCTCTAACGAAAGAGGCCCGGGTTAGAATCTCGGTGGAAATACCCAAAATTTGTGACCTTGGCCTGGCCAGGGAACTTCATTCACATTGCACCCAGTCCACCCAGCTGTGAAATGGGTACCTTGAAACAGGATGGGCGGACCTACATGGTTAGATTGAGCGCTAAATAGCAGCTTTGAAAGTACAATCCTTCAAGGTAATGATGTGGTATTGCATTGAGCATGAATTCTTACATGGAATATAGATATCCATAATTATCATATTCATAAGTTACGTTTTCTCTCCTTTGCACAGACTATTTGCGCTGGTGTGTTGGAGGCACCTAGTGCACACACTTCTATCATAAAAAAATATATTCAGAAATATCAAAATTGATTCAATACATCTTGAAGGGGGTTTCAAATACTTGATACTCATTTATCGCCTTATTAAGCTGATAGTAACAATTTTGTTTACCTTTGACTTTTGTAAAGTTTATCGATAGACAGAAGCAATCAGATGGAGTAAACACATGTAATTTACCTTGCGTAAACAGTATTGCTATCTTCTGTGTATTGGCAAATGTCGTTCTGATACATTCATCATATATTTACCAAACTCGTTTAAGTACATTAAAAAACTAAAAAAAACTTTAGAACAACACTTCTCATATTATGACTGTATATCGATATGTTTCCTTTTGGCGCTGTCAACAACTGAGTTCATCAAACAGCGAAAACAAGCCTATTTTTATTAATTTCCTCTAGCCATTCCCTTGATAGATTAGCCTTGGTCAGCTCTACAAGTTGACAAAGCATATGAACAATGGCGTCTGAAGCTATGCTTTATCTTCACCAGAACAATAAGCTTGAGGTCCATTGATACCTCCTCAGAACTTCTTGTGATAGATTGGTCTTAATGGTAGCACCTCGGATTACAACAGTCCCGCCTGGGATAACCTTCATAGTACCAATCGTCCCCATGGTAGCAGAGCGCTATACACTCAAAACCCTCGACTCCAAGTCAAACTTCATTGTCTTAACAGTTTGTTTCGGAAACTGAACCAGGGGATAATATTCAATCCAACAGTCGATATCTATGGCACTGTATCTAGGTCTAAAGATGTTCATGAATTATCAGAATTAAATGACTTTGTGAGTCATACATTACATATGTGTTCATTTGATTTAAGGCACATGTTGGAGTGAAAAAGTTGTGACAGGAAGTAGTTGGACCATGTGAGTGCGAGTAAATAAGAGAGAATGACCATATCAGAATGTAAAAAAGCGACTCTTATCTGAATATCAACAGAACATATTTAAAACATATCTTAAAACCTTGTTGAAATTCTAAAATTTTGTTTAAAACAGGGTTTAATATTATTTTACATAGCAATGCAATCCTCTTTATTTGTGAAAATCCAAATGTTTACAAATGAGTATATGTCTTAATCCTTCGAAATATACGCTTTCACTGTCCTCGCTTTTACATCCTTTTTCCGTCTCTTGCTGAACAATGTTGTTAGATTAATTTTGTAATTAATTGGGACTGACTTCTTTAAGTAAGATGACTTATGCACAAACATTAATTAAACATGCCAATAGTACTGCTGTGTGTAACGTTCATACAGATTTAATTATATCTATATGTTGAGTTTTATTGACAAACTGACCCTGAATGTTTCCAAAATGAAGCTTAGACACTTCGCAGAACAGGTAAATGTATATTAGACACTTTATAAACGTGTATCACATTAATAACACAATTAGAAAAAAATTGTTATAAATGTGAGGGTAAGGTTAAAGCCCAAGATGATGTTTCAAACTGGTCCTTACTTAATGACAGCTTGTAATTAATAAATGGTATCTATGCATATATTTGTTATTGTTCTTGTTTAGTTTACACAAACATATACAGTAACTCATTAAAAACTAAGTACTCAAGAACCTCGGCTAACTCACCTCGCTGAAGCATAACGAATGGTTGATCAAGTGGGACCGATATGCGGGTTATGTGGACATCAGATCCATTGAACAAAGTCCTTTCCAACTGAGTTGTATTTATCGGAATGTCTTCAGGAATTCCTGGAATAGAAATGACAATTGTTCTTATAAATAAAACAATTGCTTCAATAACTTATAGATAAGAAACCCATGTGGTTTCATTTATGTTGTTATACACATTTGGGAGTTTACTGTTTCAGAGAAGAATGATCGAGAGCGTACATCGACATATTCAAGGCTAGTAGTCACCTTTACGTTTTATATATTCTCCTTCACTACCGAAAAGGATGTATTTCTTTAATTACATAATAATTCATTCTGAGATCTAACACACAACCATTTTCAATATAAATAACCGTACCAAAAATAATACAATACGCATGCCAAGCCGAACATTTGAAAAGCTTTACAGACAATAAATTTAAAAAAAGAATGTTGCCTTTAGGCACGGACCTTGAGAATACGTTATTGAATAGATTTTACCATGACTAAATGAATAGCACATGTTACCATGGAAAAACAAATATTTGATTGACCGAAAATTATTGACAAACTGCAGTAATTCACGCAAATTTGGTTTTGTCATGTTTGGACAATTTGAGTGTGAAAACAAAAGCAATACGAGAAGAATAATAAAAACTCTAAACAAACTAAACAAGTGACGTACCGACTTGTACAATGCTGCCTGTAGTCCGGACACACAGAATGACAAATAACTGGAGCAGTAGAATCTTTAGAACACCCACAATGCTCATTGCTGCAGTTTTAATGTCAGATATCCGTGCTGAATGAAATGCTTACAAAGTAATATTCCCCTGTTATCCAAGATATACCATCGGTATCCGTGCAGAAACACAGCTGCGAGTGTACATACAGGAGAAATCCACACGAACACTGAACACTGGTTCGGTACTGCATTCACAATTAAAGGTAGACATGGCGGAATAGTAAATGTGATGAAATTTAATAATGAAAGAGTTGAACAACACCTAATTAGAATGGAAACTGTATAGATGAAAATGGCACCAGCAATGTGTTTTCAGTCATTCAAAACATCGTTGTAGTAAACATAAGTTATTTTCTTAATGATATTATAAGATTAAACGTTTAGATAAGACATTTTAAAAATCATGTTCATATTTTCTAATTTACAAAGTTTATCAAGTTAAAGTGATCGTATATGAAAGTACCTTAATAATCTACAGAACCAGCTGATGATCAGACGTTTTGAGGAGTAAATGCATTAACAACTATATGAGATGAAAAATGATAAAACTGATGGTACATTGTATATCAAAACCATGTCATTGGCAGTGGTAAGTGGTATCAAAGTAAGGATTTAGTCCATAGTCTTAGTCCAAAAAAATAATAAAAAGGCCTTTGAATCAAGTTGATAGAACATGTAAAATAAATTAACATAGATAAAGCAATATAAACTTTCACCACAGGCATAAATCCAGTTGAAAATCTCCAATTAAAAAGTTCTTTTAACTACACATAATGTTAGATGTATTGTGAATCCAGTTGATAGAACATGTAAACTTGGATAAAGCACATGATACTTTCTAGCGGATACAAATCCAATGGAGAATATCCAACTACTATTGAAACATATATGTGCCTTCAGGATATGAACATCAAGTTGACATCAAGTGTGAAACTCTGATAACGAAATGTACAACCTCCATGGTAAATGAATTGAATGTAAGGAGCCTGTTAATATCACAATGTACATGCTCCGTCAACTATGAAGTGATTCATAGTGCTTTCGTGTGTTAAATGTTTCATCGATTGTTCCCGCGTCCGGTCGTATGTCAACCATCGACAGCTTTAATAAAGCAGTTTTAGTTGGGTTGCGACTAATACTCACTCAGTATGGGCCCAGAGCGTTCAATGGTGTAATTCCACTAGTATAGGTCGATAGAGAGACGGTCGCGTTCTAACCATCACATCATACACATAAAAAAATCAGCATGGGGCAACTGCATGAATGGAGATCAAACCTAACCAACGTCCCATTTCTTTGGTTAAATCAGATTTGTTGTTGGACATCTATTTGACATCAAATAATGTGCATTATCGTTATTTTATTTCGAATGGATCAAAGTAATGTAGCTGATTGTTTTAATAAACATTGATAAGGGCTTTTGATAGCTCTTCTAAAGAGGATTTTAAAATCCGTGTAACTAGCATTGTGATTATCAAATTGAGTGTTTAACGATCCAAAACTGAACATTTACATGTATTTGTATAACCTATGCAAACATTGTCAAAACAATGCATTACACTGTATGTATGATATTTGGGTTTCTAGACCGTAGACACTCAAACAGGCCTTACATCATGACAAAAGTCTTCATATTTTATAGTCATGATATGGCTCTGTCATTCTTTAAAAGATAAAAACCCTGCTCAAATAAAATATAAGGTCATTTTATAAAAAATAATTTCTAAAGGAGCGAAAACAAAAATGACAATGAAGTTTTGTTCGTTAGTTTTTATGAATTTTTAACATTTCAAAAACTACGTTCTGTATTTATAATAATATAAGACTAGTAGTATACTGCATTAACTTAACATATGTTACACTCAATTCAATTAGGATGAGAATCAACTGTGATCGATGATACTACAATGCATGCATAGACACTTTTATTATCTCTAACTGTAATAAATATGCATACATAATAGAACAATAGCTGTGATATTGTAATTCACTCCACAGAATTTATCTTATACTTCCGGATTCTGTAAATAAATCTGCAAGCATGCTAAGGTAATATGTTTGATGATATGTATCATATGGCACATTAGATGGAGAACTTCTTATGACTCAATCTTCTGTGGAATGAGTTTGATAAAGTGTGTCATATAAAATAGTACCTACTAAAATATTGAATTCAACCATCTTATTTTTAATTCTTAATAAGTTACTATAATATATTACGTGGCTGGGACTTAGCTACGTTTTGGACATGTAATGTAAGCCATCTAATGATTGAAATATTGAGAGGACAACTCAAATTTGACCCTACACTTCAATTCATAGGAATATATATATAATCTACTGATAAAATTTGGTTACCCGAGTTCTACTAATGGGACTCGAGTCGCTCAATAACAGAAGTTGTATTGCATAACGTTACATCCTATTCTTTCAGATATCCCGTAAAATCATGCTAATGTAAACACAATCTGATTAAAATCAGATGGAATTCCGCTTGTTTAATTTCGTTTCGTTTTATTTCCGTTCGTTTCGTTTCAGTTTAACAAGCTTAGTATCGCATATTGATGATGGACAAATGTTAAGCGCGCGATACTTCATCTGATTTTAATCAGATTGATGTAAACAAGGCCTGCGAGCCCGGTAACTGAAAAATCATGCAGAGTGTGTTGCACGCTAACCTCCTGAAGCTTGATTAAATGTACAACTTTTTCATATGATAAGCAATGAAATTTATCAGTGAAATAAACCTTGTATGTGGTCACAGTAGCGATATAATATATCTTCACTGGTGACACTAGTGATATAATATATCGCCACTGCTGGTGAAGTTTCCAGGGCCTCCTTGTGCCGGGAATACTTTTAGGGTTAAGAATGTTTATCGACATCATAAACACTTAAAATCAACAAAATGAGAATGAAATTATATAATAAATAGAATATTTTATTAAGTTTGTCAAATACGATGGTTATCTCATCTTGTGGTAGGGTTGAAGTTGATATTTTCACTCGTGGCTATGCCACTCGTGAAAATATCAGCTCCAACCCCAAATTACTTGCATTTTTAAAGGTTGAAGTGTTCTTTTCAATCAGTTGTTCCAATTATCAACAATATTTAGAAAATTGTCGCACATGCATAGATCTTGTCACGTGAACAGCCTATGTCTGATATATATAGTTACATAGTCTATGAATGTTGTGTTATGTAGCTTTTTAGGTAATAGTTACATGGTTTGCGATTAGTATTATCAGATGATGATCTATTGTTGCGCTTACCGGGTAGATACACAGGAAATTGAAAATAATCAATTTTATATACCTATTCTATTTAGACTACATAGTGTGTTTTTATACGTTTTAAAATGCTGATCATTTAAATGTCCTGTGGTAGACATGCCGTCAAAATGTTTCTCCCAAAATCCATCGTCACTTTTTCAAAAATAAGCGGGCACGATGTGTAATGTTAAATGAAGTTATTACAATACCATATAATGTTAAATTCAACATGATGTTTTTGCAAGAATAACAATTCCCTTTTAAGCTTTGAAGAAGAGAGTAATTCAAGTACAAAAGTGGATGTCCAAATATAGATAAGCTAAGCTCATGAAGTTATATATAACTACAGGTAGAAGACTAAGAACGGAGTTAAGGTGCCTGTGTACGCATATATATATATATATATATATATATATATATATATATATATATATATATATATATATATATATTTATTATATGTACATGGTTACCGCGACTAGGTCACCAGGTTGATGTACTTGTATCTTGGTTACGATTACTTCAATGATGAGGGACTTAAAGCGATTATGTTTCAATCACACACCAACACAAATTGGGGGAAACAATCAACTTAATTGGATACTGACAATGTAAATAATTGGATCGTCACAGCAAACGCACTACACACCCGTTTGTATTAACCGACAGTCAACTTCATATTTATCGACCATATGACTTTTCATTAGTTATATACGAGAAGATATAGATTGAAAACTCACAAAGTGGTATTTAATTACACAGTGAGGTACAGGTTAGTCAATCAATAGGGAAGTTACTGGCATCAATAGTCTATACCGGAACCATCAAAGTAGGTCTCTGCACGCCTTAGTGCTGCTAATATTCTACTGGCTTTACCGTTGAGTGCAATATTTCCAGTAACATTGCAAACGTAATGTGCTTATCCCGGCTTCGATGACGGCTTCGTTACCAATATTAAATAGGAAATTATACGCTTATGTCGTAATATTAGTGCGCGTGGCTATCATATTAAACATCAGACTGAAGTATTGGTTTATCACTCGAGTAACTATACGTAATAACGCCCTTTAGCACATGAAACACAATTCCAAAAATCATGCTCGCTGGCAATTTTTATGGTACCCTAAGTGTTAGAAAATATCATTTAGTATCATTGAATTTATCTGATTAAAAATACTAGAACAATACAAACAATCACAAGATCAATGAAATATGAATAGTATATAAAGCAGCATGAGAGTAACTAAACTTACAGCTTATTATCCCACCGGCATGTAGTACCTTGGCATGTAGTCGTCGCCCCCGTCCGTCCGTCCGTAATCATTTCGTTTCTAAAGCAGAACTCAGAAACTGTTCGTCAGAGCTTGGTGATGTATGATAAATTCTTTTAAGATTTGTAATTAGAATTTATCATTGAAACATTTTGAAAACAATTTCATTAAAAAAATATTGTCAGTTAAAATGTCAACCTGGAGCAAAGTATTACTTAAGCAATCAACTAATGATTTCTTCCCATGTTCTTGAAGCCATTTTTACACATGGGGGGTATATGACATATTTATAACCTGAAAGGATTGGAACCAAAGGTCTCCTAGGCAGCCCATAGTCTTGTTCGGTGAAAAAAGGACGTTTTTAGGCAACCATTCATTGTTCATCGGTCTTCATTAAAGGGTGTAAACCAGCATATATCGACTCCCCCCGCTACTAATAGAACATTGCTGTTGTGACATATTCGACTATTTGACTGTTTTTTTCAATCTTCTTTCGATGACTGTTTCAAAAAATAGTATCAATAGTATTGGAAAAATAGTGCCCGACCAACACATAGATTATCTAACCAATCTCTTATTTGTCTGTGATAACAAAAGCACTTGAATTAAAAACGAAAATGGACACAAGGGACTCACTGAGAGATTCAGTAGGATGCTATTAATAAGAATAATTTCATAACTGCCAGTAGACACGGGAATCAAATGGACATTGAGTGGTAAGAACAAACAACGCTGATGAATGATATGAATAGGTTTGTTATTCTGAATGGTGATGGAGTACATGGACGTCTCATGGGGTACATGGACAATGATACTGCGTATACATATTGTTTTATCATTTGTGGTTGCTAAGCTTACTTGAAAGGTTTGACTGATTTAGTACACCCCCATGTGGAGGTATGAATGATGTCATAAAAACAGGTGAATGTGTACATCTGAAAATGTAATAGTTTCCATATGTACATGTAGGAACGTTCCCATTTTCACCACCAGAATGTTAATCATAAATCAATAAATTATATTAACAGGACCTGGTTGGTTAAATGGTCATTTGCTTGCTTAAAATCTAGAAATCTGAATTTATCGTTATCTTTAATACACTAGACGTGTTAATCTACCAAACAGACATTCTGAATAAACTCGGGGACAGTATTTCTACCAATCTCATTGAAAACGGATGAAACGACGTCCCGTTTAATAAAATTTTTTATGAAACGAGCGAGTGGAGCAGAACGCGTAGCGTGAGGCTTCGAATTTGATATCAACAGGTATGAACTCTACTTTCACAATAAAAATAAAATCACAATTATTTATCTCCCGTCTACCATGACGAGTTAATCAACTCAAATTAGCTAACTACTTCTAACCAGTTACTCGCTCGTCATCAACTTGTTACACAGTAACAATTCATTCATCTTGCACTACCTGGCTCTTTGCGGTTTGTTTTGCTGGTCATATTCATAACGACGAAGAAAAAAGGGAAATCAATTGAATCCTATTATTATCCATGGAGATACTATCACGAGTCAACATGACAAAGTGTTATGTGTATTTGGTGTTGGATTTATAAATTAAAACAAAACAGATGGCTCTTTCAGTAACATTTACATCTCAATAATTGAGATGTTTCCTTTTCGCAATGGTTTCTTCAGCGCCTAATACGATTTCAAGAAAGAATGCAGAAATTTTATAAAGTAGGCAGATTACAATTGCGCCATTAATATTGGATGCATGTATAATTACCAAACTTTTAGAAGGTTAATATATCTGAACACATTTATTTTTTAAATTTTCTACATGTGAATAACAAACAAACATTGCTTTAAAGATACTGCTTCTTCCTAAGACTTTTTGGATTCTCGAAGAATGTCTATCTTCAGTCTTCATGTTTCTAATAAGTAAAGTGAATCGTGTTTGCAGTTCTAAAATAAAAAAAACATCCACTGTAAAGCTTTCTGATAACAATCTGTAATAAATGTTTTCATAATGGGGAATGATTTTTAAGCAATCGTTTTAATAAAGGACATCGCCAGACTCTATATCATTATTCAATGCTTTATCACAAGAGTATGACGTCAATTGAATATGAAAAAAAGTTAAAACATATATCAACCAAGCCAATCAATACCATCTGTCTAACCGGTTGTCTAAATCATTGTTCATAATTACTAGGCGTTAATGAACGAACAGCAGTGTCAGGACAAATGAGAAAGGATGGATTGTTGAGAAATCGTTGTACACAGAGAGGCCGTGCTGTTAAGTATGACGTATTGAACAGGGAGAAGACAATAAATGGAGGTACTCGTTGTGGGTCAAGAACACGGACATACATGTATTTAAATTTCAACGTTAAAAATCTTTGAAAAGTTGACATCACGGTTTTTAAAAATTATGTTTTTCTTTAAAGCTTGATATTTACATCATTATTCTAATGTTATAATTTTCAATTTTGCAATTGAAGTTTATTTATAACATATTACTTGCCTCAACAATGTATATGATATATTTGTATCCCATTAGAGTGTCCTTTCTAATTCCTATATCAAACCACGTGGCGTGATGTCCCCAGTAGTAAGCCTTTTTAAGTACAGTGACACAAAGTTAAAGTACCTCAACTATTTTAGTAGATAAGTAATTCTTCAGGGCATCATAAGATTACAAATTACATCATTACAAATTGAATTTTCATTTCCTTCCAATTCATAAACAAACTATCCTATATATTGTTCAACTGTTGGTTCAAATTTTTGTTCACTAATGTAAAACTGAGTTGGACTATTATCTTTTTTTGGAAATATGTGTTGTGAAAAAAATTGTAAAGCAATAAATTGTGATAATGTAAAATTGTAACACACTTAATTGTGATAAAAAAAGAAAATTAATATTTAAATGTTAATAAAGTATTTCAAAAATTTCAAAATGATTTTTTCTAAAAAAACGTTATATTCTTTACATAATTCGAAAGAGAATGACAAATTTGCTTCAATAAATATTCTACACGATAATTTAACTTACAAATCAAAACCTGACAGCCCGACATAATTCAGAGAATGCTATACATACTCGAGATATTGATATCAGGTTTCTATTTAATCAGAAACATGATGCTTCGTCAATTGACGATGACCATTCAGCCATCTACTAGACAATAGAATTCACTATTAAATAGTAACTAGCACTAGGTTTAGATTGATGTTTGAGAACCTCTAAATTGGTCTCATGGGACTGACAAGGTCAATCACCTCATACAGTATGAAACTGATCTTCATTTTACATATGAAGGCCTGCTCGTTTCATTAGGGATGCGCAGGGGTTGTTGAATTCTTTATTGTTTGTTGAGTGCATTTTACACCACCGTCATATTAAGTTTCAAAATATAAAAGTTTGATTACATTTTATGTGAGTAACAGCCTCATCAATTGAATAGAAATATAAAAATGCAGTTTCCCTTTGGCGGCTTAGTAACTTGCTGAATAACTGAGTAACTGGGCGGAATAACTCATATCTATTAGGTTCCCCTCCAATCTGCAATACACTTGAAATCACACGGAGGCACAACATATACAGAGGCTATTTGACATCGTCCAATACCATTTATATGACCAAGTAAACAGTTATATTTTCACTAGTATGAACTGCATTTGATCGTAAGCATTTGATCGTATAATATCAAAGGTATATTTGGCGTTGAAGTTTTTTTTTTGAAGAAGATCTAGAGGAATTTAGTCATTTTAGTGACAGTTTTGGTTGAAGCAAATAATTTGGTTAATTTTGTAAGACACGATCTAAATCATGCTTGTTACTTTAGATTTGGTAGGTAATAATATTTTGATATTGACTACGATGCTGTCGTTGATTGATCAGTGATAGCAATAATAACATCATTTATAACTAAAACAGGAACAAGCTCATAACCAAAACAAAAAGAACTGTTACTCATATGACATTGGAATGTCGATAAGTACCTTCAAGGAAACCGTTCAGTTATGATAAAGTTGGAAGTTGAACAGAACGTGTTACCATCTGACGAGAACAGTCTCCTTCTCTGTGACCTAATCAACGTTTTACCATTATCCATGCAGTACCCAGCCACATCGTCAGAACATCTAATTATCAAAGTGTTTAGATATGAACGACCCTATGTTCAGTGACAATACAAACAACATGCTTCTGTGTTCATAATAAATAGAGGATATTATATGAGCGTCAATGACATACTATGTTTACGACACGAGTGCTTAAATAGTAGTATTTCCCGAGCGAGAGCGAGGGATATATTGATATTTAGGCACGAGTGTCGTGAACATAGTATGTAATGGGCACGAATATGATATTCTTTTAATTAATGAAGTCGCTAAATCAAAGGAATTTACCAAAATCGACCTCCAAGCATGGGCGGTTTACCCGGCGCCTTCACATAGAACGCAACGTCATAGGCAAGCTGTGACGTCAAAGCATTGTATATGACATGACGTCACAATGAAAAAGTAAAATGTTGTCCTAGGGCATCGTATGAAAAATATGAACCTCATTATGATAGCCCCCGTTGGTAATTATGATGCAGTAATGTATTAATCAAATTGATCAGAATATACTGTTGCTGATTCGAGCACAGACAGTCGGGGTATAATATTGTCACAGGACATGCATATGTACATGAAAATATATTTTTTCAGCATAAATGTAATAAATAAAAACTGCAGTATATGTTATGATAAATTGATAAAACGTAATGGCATTAACCTTATAGTCAAAAATGAGTTTGAAAAAACTGGAATGCACCCATGGGTAGCTGCTGAATGCCATTTAAGTCGTTAAGTTTTTGAATGCTTTGTCAAGAGTCAATACCCTACCATGTGATTTAATAGTTTAACATGTAAGATTGTGATGTGAATTTTGACGCCTAGTGGTGACGTTGAAGGTTATTTGAAAAATCACATCTGCAAAAAAAAAGGAAATTTGTTTTTGTGTTAAGACCACGACAAGACTGTATTATGAGATAACATGATTGTTCTAAAAAAAGGTCACAAGTTGCATACATACCTGCTTACATGTGTGTGACATAATTGACTTGATATTTCATTTTGCAGAATTTCTGTCCAAAATAAAAAACCCAAAATATTAGCTTTATACAAGAATGAGATGAAAACAACAGCCTAAAAATAACAAGTGTTAATGTTCTGCTGCTAAATAAGGGTCATCAATATAGTATTGCAGCGATTCAGTCAATGTTTGTAATATGAAACTGAATAGTGCTATAATGGTTGTTTTCCTCAGCCAGAACTATATGAACTGTTGGCTTCATTCACATCGGATGTTGAAAGGACGGCAATCAATGGCATGCTATTGTCTTTGAAGGAGATACGATCGTGTATAAACATGGAACCATTTTATGTACCAAAGCATTCGGTGCTGAATGTAATTAAAACAAAACAGATTTCTCATATGTCAATATTTACGTCTGAAACATCTAATTACTACAAAATACCCGGATTTCTTTTTAATCTGATATGTATAGGAGAGTTTTTGAACGCTGTGCGAAGCAGTGATAATGAACAGATCAATGTTGCAACTTGACAAATTTAATAATTTTCAAATACTTGACTGTGTCTTAAGAATATATCAAATATATTGTACTTGTACAAGTATTTGAATATTCAAATGCCAATGATTGACAATTGATATTTCAGCTTAACTACTCAGCTACTAAAGTGACTAATTTCAAGAACGTGAAATATTGATCTATATTATCGTTTTGATCCACAGCACTTGGTTTTACCATTGACAATGGCCATCCATGCATTCATGTAGCAGTAAAATGTACCTCAAGGAGTAAACGATGCTAGATTGATTTCTGATATTTCTCTGAAAACGGGCTAATGGAACTCACAAGGTGAATCATGCAATCCTATCAAACTAATCTTATATATTGCTGGTGGGTTGTTTCATTTCTTTTGGGTAGAGGACATGATATAAGTGCGCGTTGTTACCACTAGTATTTCAGTCCATGAGACACACGCAAGTTTTAAAAAAACTTTGAATCTATATTTAAGAATCTACGAAAGTGTCAATGTGTACAAAGTTTCTTTAACAAGTTCGCTATCCAGTCTATAAAATATTCCTCCAGAACGGTCTGAGTATTCGTTCAGTGTATTGGCACACCAGATCAATTATATAGCATGATATGGAACTGACATTCCCTACTGAGAGGAACATGAAATATGATCACATTTAACTAAATACCTTAAAACGAAACCCATTAAGTCACATTTCCATGTTAATCCTTTCAGCTTTTAAATAGTGTGGACTAATGGTGAAAGGACACTTAGATTACACGGTGAAGTGAAACATAATTGCAAGATAAGCCATAAGCAGTATACGGCCTATTATACCTCTTACTCAAAGCAAACTCGCCATGTACCATAATCCTCGGCTAATCTTTGATGTGTTTTAATATTGTAAGTTATCAATATGCTTTTTTGTGTATAAGTAGCGATCTTTGTGATCAGCAAGCATGATATTACGTTTTGTGTTCATTTGTTATAGGTGTTATTATTAGAACAAAATGGATTCGTCACAAGACTAATACAACTTGGTATATTTTCAGAACAGTTCTCTTTGTTCGTATGTAAAAACCCTGAAAGCAAGACATATGGCTGATAAAATGAAGGAACGGTAGATCAGAAATGCGCATACAGCAAAATCTAAAATATTTGAAATATTCATATTGATTTATTTATTTCGTTTTGCACCAGAGCGAATATAGTATTTAGTGAAACGGTATATCAACATAAATGCACAACCTGCAATAAGTAGTGTGTCGCCTTTATCCCTATTTGAAGTTACATTGTCTACAAACAAAGATTATTCAACATGCCTCCGGGCATATCGGTCACTGGTGATATAATGGTAAGAGTCATCATTGATTCTTAGTGATGACCCACCCGAAAAGGTTCCATTGTGTGGTCATTCGTTATACGTAGTATATGGAGCACAACTGGATTTATCACAAAAAAGGAAATCACATTCAGCTATTGATTGAACAGATAGTTGTGCATAATATACTTAGACGCTTGGTATTTTGTAAAATGCTATAATTACCCAATATTTCAACCACTTTCCTGTTTTTGCTGTAAATAAACTATTCACTGACTTTGAGTATTAGTCCTCCCAGCAAATGTTGGAGCTCCTGATAAATTATAAATGGGTTTAAGCTCCCTGACAGTTCTAACCATCTGCTACGTGGCTGGGATCATGGATTGATGAACCATGTTGATTAGAATATCGTGTTAAAAGAACTTACTCATGCAGCATTAACAAGCTGTCACAGAATAATCAAGAGCCAGGCCTGGTACATTCTAATCAGCATATCCATCGTTAGTTCATAACTGTTATAAATTATTACCATGGAGAATGTAAATTACAGCAAAACGTTGTAACATATCTAAGCAATTTATATGAATTCTATTGCAATCATAGCAAATAATTCGTTTTACTTAATGATATATCAATCTTTTTCATTGATTCCCAAATATTGATTTTTCTGTATCAAAATCACTTTAATTGACAGAAATAAATATTTTTAAAAAACAACTCATTGTTGCTGACACAATAACATGCTTAGTACCTTATGGAAAGAAAGTTACTCATTATCTCATAGAAATATTTTTACAAATGTTGATGTGATATATATATTTCGTTAAGCAGGTATTACTATCAATTCTAACATAGCCATTTAATTCGGTATGAAAAAGCAATGGATCAAACAACTATTGCATGATATATCACATTTCATTTCAAAGTGTCATTGTGGTAAATTAAACAAGCATTCATTACATCCTACCTGCTTACCTAATCATTATTTCGAAAGAAGTTAAATCATTTGACCTACGTAATTTGAATCGATGTCTTCATATGACAAAACTGATCTCGAATTTACCCTGCTTTGAATAATATCCAGTTTATACGTTTCTTTTAAAAAAATACAATACAATTTGAAATATTATTTGAAATTTGTAAACGACAACATGGGTACATTAGAAATGGATGTCTGTAATACATGCGAGGTCCATTAGTTGACACATTCGTAACCCCATCCACGTATTGAATATTTCAGTGATTCGTGCATAATTCCCAATGGACGGTAAGTGGTGGATTATTGGATTACTTTCAACCCATATAATGCATAATTTATCCATATGCTAAAAAATATAGTGTATAAATTTATGTTCAATATTCGATTCAATGGTGTCGAACCCCTTTAAAGTGACACATAGTATGTTTCATGATTTTCAATTTGGTTTTAGTAAGAGCAAGAATACCGTATGACCTGAGTTAAGTTAAAATCGCCTCCCTAAACTTGCATTTTTGTCTTTTAAATGCAAAAATTATTATATTTTGTTGTTTTCACTGATAATCCGAAAACGACCTTAAGAATGTTAAAAATTCGAAATTATTTGTCTAAATAAAGCGTATATTACTTAACTGACCGAACACTATCAACCAATAATTGTGTTTGTGTCTGCAGTAAACAAGTTTCCAAAAATCATTGTTTTAATCATTGACGTGCGCCACTTTCCAGTTTTCGATTACAATCACGACATTAACCCGTTTATTGTCACTATTCTGAACTGATAATCATTAGTATTCTGATTTCCTGAAACAACCACTACTTCTCGATAAAAAAAATCACCATTTATGAAGTTTGACATATTTAACTCAAACAACATATTCTGTGCCCCTTTCCGTAACTGATAAATCATATTAATTTCTTTAAAATCCTGAATTCATCTAATGAAGGGTGACGTGTTGAAATATGAGATTACCGATTTGGTATATCATGACAGACTCGTTAATTATAGGATTAACCATTTTTGCACTTCAATACAATCTTGTCAGAGATAAATCGCTTTATTGACATGGTGTTTTTTTGCATTTCAGATGATTGATTCACTGTTCTTAATTAAGTTCCTATTTTTATCCTAACAAACTATACCGGATGTCTTGTCATTCTTCTACATCCGGATAACTATCTCTTAGTACAACCTTTTATAATGAATAATGGAGAGCCCGTGTAGAGAACTCATATATTTTACGCGCGCTTCTTATTTTCTTTACCATGCTATAATCAAGAGTTGGTTACTCTGCCTATAATGGTTCATTATATAGAAATGTTTTGACCAAGGACTTATGTCATCCAAAACTAACGATAAGCCTCAAACAAATAGTTTGAAAATGTGACATTTTAGTATTATCTATTTACGATTTTTTTTCAGAAGGGATGATCCTCTTCATCCTGCTTCATCAGCGTAATTGAATCCGCTGATCGAGCTTCTTCCATATACCCTGATATCCTTTAGGCCAAAAGACTCGTATCGCTAGCTATCTAACCAGCCAATGAGACGACTCGCATCCACCAACCGCGGCACAACCCGGATGAAAAATTCCGTTAAGTTCAAAAGAGTAGCTTCAGACTCCTTGGATAACCGTATTTCATTGGTTTAAACAGGTGAGCACAGCCACGAACATCAAGCCGCGCCAGCCGGACGAGGGATTTGGCTCGAAAGAGATCAGGGTATGAAAGGAGCTCGATCAGCAGATTCAATAACGCTGATGAAGCAGGATGGATCCTCTGTAAACGTTCCACAACCTCTGCATTTAAAATCGCAATGGGCTGTTTGAGGTAACTGTAAATCAATACAAAATAAATGATTTATGTAGTTTCAAGGCCACAAGTCATTGATAAACAATTGAAACCATTAAAGATTTTTTACCTTCTTGCATTTTGTTTCTAAAAGTGATAATAGTGGTTTATTATTATTTTTTAACAAAGTAATTACATAAAGACAAGAACGTGATACTACCAACAACTTTATTCTGAGAGAACAGTGTTTAGATACATGCTCTTGAAATATCATGCTTGAAATATGTGCAAGAATCTGTATCAAATCGTCTTGCCCGCGAAAGTAAGAATCTAAATCCATTACTTCCTTGCGCTTATTTGACTTTAGAAAGGTCATAAAAAAAGAGAGGATATAGTTTCCATGCAAAATACATTGTACTTTCACCATCTGTCATCCAAATACAGTTGGTATCTCTCTGTCTACAATAAACGTTTCAATTCCCGCCATGCATATTTGTATTAGAAAGTCTTTTGAAGCGAATGTGTTCTAAAATGAGGATTATGGTGGATATTGAAATTCCAATGAAGAGGACGTAAAATGCGCTCTGCAGGTCTCCAATCTCTATGACACGCCTCTCCACTTGAACTTCGACCTCCTTGCACCTAACGTCTTCTGGCCACCACGCCCTTCTCAGTACATCGCGTAGCCCGGCTTTTTCGAACTCCATTAATCTGGTAATAAAAGTTTCATTTTGTTCAGAATAATATATATGTTATATATGGTGATGGTGATCCTGAGGTTGGGTGACCTTATGAGAATATGATTAATATGTTCACGTTTTCTTTGTTGTTCAATACAACCCTTACGTTAAAATAAAGGACATATTCCAACTTGAATGCATTTTAGTCTTATAACAATAAAACATAATAGTTAAATAACCAAATATTTACTAATAAATGAATTGCAGTTTTATGGATGATAAACTGCCATTTCACAAAAACTATATTCGATTACATCTTTATTCAATTTGATGCTGTAAAACGGTTTAAGAATCGATACTAAAACGACACATCTCACATCTTGATAATTAACATAATCTGGGGTGTCAAAACGGATTTGGAAATTTATTCATATTAGATCTGATGATAAAGAAATTTATCAAATCTACAAACCACTTACACCTTTGAGAACATATCAAGGTAAGGCGAGTGATTAGGTAGGCCGACCCCGTACGTCATCTGTCTGAAGGTTTCGTCAAGCACACTCAGCTGACAGTTGTCATAGGCCCAGAGGTCCATTACTGACCTGAAGACGTACACGCCATATTAAATTGATGTCAGGTCCATTGGATCAATTTTGTGTAAACGGCATTCAAGTCAATATAAATCATGATAATTTGACTGATATCGTTCCATATCAAGTTCATTCTCTCCTGATAGAGGCAACCGAACTCACATCTTTCAGTGACATCTATGGTGCAATATGGCTATATTCGTCCATTTCTTTCAAAACCTAAAAGCTGTGAAAATTGCAACACAGACACTGTCATTACTTTTATGCAATCAAATACTGTTTATCATCACTGACCAACTTCTATCGTGTAAGAAGTAGTGGTGTATCGCACAGGAGAAGAAACTTGAGTCTCCTCATCGGACATTACACAAGTAACTTTGATTGCTAACCATCAAGAACCAAGTTCTTCACTTGTTTTAGTGGTTGCATGTGGAAAGAGACCAGAGAAACGTAAAAGGGGAGATAATTAAGTTCCTTATACATGCATACAGGTACGTTTGATGACTTGATCAACGATACCAATAGCAAATTCAGTTCTATAAGCCTTGTAAAATGTTAATTTACTGTCCGTCAAACGGTGCATCCTGAAATTGCTAAATGTTAAAAAACCTATGTTTGGGTTATAAATAGTAGCATGAAACCCCTTTCCCGCAACGAGGACAAGTTTAAGCAAGTGTCAATGTATTGGTTTAGCAATCAGGATATTAACAGCTATTAAAACTTACCATCAAGAGTTTAAAGTGCTTCTATCAATTGATTTTGATCCTACATGTACCTGTCGGAGAAGAAGATGTAATTGCCTTCTTCAACCTTCTTCTTGTGAACAGTTGATGACGTGGCGAGTACATCCGGGTCAGATGCGCTGAATCTGATCATGCCTTCCCACAATCCGCGGAAGTCACTATCGTTTGAGTTCTGTATGAACAGGATTCAGAAAAATAATCTCATGCGTGACAGAAAATTAGCATTTCTTGCTATATTTCTGGGGTTAAGGAGTACGAATATAAACCCCCAGGCAACAAAAAGGTTCCACTTTTATTTTTTTTCATGAAAATATTGAGAGGGCTGGCACGGGTTCGATTCTAAGCAGGAAATGAAAGTTTTACTGCATCGTTTCCTCTACACGAACGCATCGCATCGAACGCAGTAACTTGAATTGTGCATTCACAAACACTTGCAAAACGTGTTTTTGAGGCATGATTTGTGATGCACATGCAGCAATGTTGCATAAATACCCTTGTTGTAAAGTGTAGACATTCAGTAATATATAGAACACCAAAAGTATGCCAGGACTTACGCAAGCGCAGCGTGACGAAGCAATCGGTATGTCCACTATTGGGGCTTCCCAACGTCAAATGGCAAGGACCTTTAACTGCAGCTAAACCACCATCAGAAGGCTGTAAATACGCTACCAGCAGACAGGCCAGACACAGGACAGACCAAGATCGGGAAGACCGAGGGTAACTGCCGAAGATCGCTACATCAGGCAAATTCACCCCTGAAACCGATTCGTAAGGGCGACATCTACAGCGGCGACGGCACTAGGTCATGTCATCAGCACGAGAACAACCCTTCGTCGAATTCGTTTGGCTTGTACAAGGAACAGGATACCTGCTGACGTCATCCGACGCCCGACGACTGCAATGAGGAGGCGTGTACTTGCTTGCATTGTTGCCCAGTGTAGTCACACTCGCTACTGATGACAAACTCCGTGATTCCTGTGACTACTGAGAGTTTCTGTGCACTTGTCTTTTTTCTCCTTGTGTTCTGGGGCTAATTGAATGGCGATACATGGATGCTTTGTCAACAGAATGTTGGCAAATGATTTCTGTTTGTAAACCCATCGTCAGAATGCTCACATCTGCGTTTGTTTGTATTTCATAGACTTGAAAAATGGGTGAAACCTTTCTTTTGCCTGGTAGTCGATGGAGTAATTAATTGAATACGGTACTTTCAAACTTTTGAATTTGTTTTGTAGTGTTTACCAACTTTGATACATTAAGGCATAACATTATTTTATATCAATTAGTTATGTCATTGCGATCAATCAATAACGACAGCATTTATATATATATGGGATCTAATGTCGTTAAAGAAGGTAAATAAAACTTTACCATCATCTGACTCAAAGAATTTTGTAAGAAGAGCAACATTTTGAGTATTGTATGATTGGCAGTGGTATGAAGATAGATTTCAGATATGGCCACTGGCGGTAAAGAGAATATCCGGACAGGTGTCATCAATACCAGTATAGTCAATTACCGCTACTTGAAGTTGCCATAGACTGCCATTGATAGTGCCCCATTTGTATTCACTCTGACCAACAATATCAGTCGAAGTCTTGAATGGTACCGACTCCCGCATTATAGTGAGGATGGCGATCAGGTTCCCGCTATAAGCCGCCGAGATGATGACGCAGAATAGTGAGACGAACATGACAAGTATGGTACCGCTGGCAGTCGATGGTTGCTTCGAACTTCCTGTAAACCAACCAACCATGTAAAGGTACTGTTAATAAAACAAAATTGGATCCATTTCCCCCAGAAAATATCGTTTTAATTAAAAATATATTATTCTTGGTTTGCAACACTTCATTACCCGACCAGGCATCCGTAGTCGTAAAGTAAGGCGTCAGATATCAAGATAAATTTGTATGCGGACATTCTGGTTTATATAACCTTAAATTTACACTATTCAAGGAAATTAAAATGAATCCATATTTTTTTTTTAAAATGGTAACATTTTATTTCCTCTCTGTGAGGTCCTTGTATTCCTCTTAAAGAGGCTGTAGCTTCTTTTAGGAATTATCATTTCTTCAAATTTTCCCTAATTAATATATTTGTATGTCAAATGCATTATCTTCAGTGATGACCCGTAGTCATAGAAGCGAAATCTGCTTGCGGACATATTAGTGTATACTTCTTTCATCATTTAAAGTGATACAAAAAATGGTTCATGAATTCTGTATTTGGCTCAAAGAGAGCCAAACTCTCATAATACTTGAGTTTAATTCGCCTATTTAAAATTTCATCTTTATCTTTTAATGCTATAATTATAACAGTTTCTTGTTTTCATTTGTATTTTTTTTATTATTTTGATATAAACGTTAAGAAGTCTTTTTACATACATATCAGTAAAATGACCTACTAATCAATACCAAGCTGTGTTTCTCCTTATGTCTGCTTCACATATGAATCCAAAATTACGTTTTAGTCATTTGCGCGCGCCACTGTCAGGTTTTCGATCATATTCTCGACATTTTTGTCACTATGCCATCTGGTAAATATTGAGATGTAGATTTTAAGAAACAACCACTACCTGTCAATAGAATAACACCATTCATCAAGTTTGCCATAGTTGACCCCGACAACATATTCTGTACCCCGTTAACTTAAGGAAAATGGAGTAGCGTACCTAAACCGAGCATATTACGTTCGTTATAAAACTGCTTCTCTTGATTAATATAGATTGCCTTGAAATTGGAAACATTTATTTTCGTTTGCATGGATCTCTATGTTTACTTCAAAAAACGTGCCGTTTCTCCTTTAAGGTCGTGCTTCAGCACTCAGCCTATTTTACCCTTGGGAAAGAAATCGTCATACCTTCCGGTCTATACCGTTTTATCTTGTCAATGTGATACTATATACGCTAGAAAACAAAAGTGATTGATGCACTTGCGGTGAAATCTTTAACAAATCAATTTATTTATGACTGCGACGTTTCCAGGTCGTTAACAAGGTTAATACGGTTTGGTTAAAAAGATTTTTTTAACAGAACATAGGGTACTTAATGATATAAGATAAACAGTAACCACAAAGATATTCAAGTTTTATTAATCGAATATTTCCAAAATATTTTGAAACGTATCCATCGGCTAACTATCGTCAAACCATATCAACAAGTTAGCGAATGACCAATAGTGATAAAAACCATTGTCTTACACAAATCAACCATAGACCTATTGTTATACAATGATGTGTTCGTTGAAGTTTTATCATGGTGATGACGTCACTTTATTGTGATAACAGTTGTTTATAGTTAAGTATCCACTGCTTATTCACTGTCCAGGGCACGGTGAGGATTGAAGGTTTTGAAAACATTGATGATAAAGAGTCTATTCTATTAACAATTCAAGAATGATAAATCTGAATATAAAATATCATAATACTCTTCTTAAAGTGCTCGAGCTCGACTCGACTCGGAACATTAATCCAATGGACTATGACTGCCTAGGAGACGTACGTTGTCAGTAAGAGAACAGCTTTCGTCTTTCGAATGGTAAACGTTAAGCAAACCTTAAGCGCACATGAAGGACATCGGTGTAAAGATCTAATTACGACTGAACATTATTGGCTGCTGATAGCATCGAAGTGCGTAAAACAACGGCTTTGCACGTGCTTAGACTTTTACATTCTAAACATGTCATTTGGTTTTGCCCCATTAGTGATCACAAAATTGCATTGGCTTTTAGTATAATTTAGAACTATATAGTACATGTGAAATAACGACAGTTTCTTTTTTCATGAAGTCATACATTGGTTAAGATGTGCAACTATTAGGGGTTCGTTCACAATTTTTTCACAAACCAACTCTTCCACATATGTGCATTCTTTTTAACACAATGATGACTTCAAGTATGATATACGGTTGTAGTCACTGTTATATTATGATAATCAATAAATCAATGAAGACAACCCTTTGCAATCAGACAATGCTAACAATTGTTAAGTATAGCTTCCACTGAGATGCTAACTGTGTGTATTGAATGTAAAGCTGGCTATTGCAATATGCAGGATGGGAAGTGATGCTGACAGAATAAGAAGGTGATGCTGGCAGGATGGAAAAGGTGATGCTGACATGACGGGAAGGTGATGCATACAGGATAGGAAGATGATGCATACAGGATAGGAAGGTGATTTTGACAGGATTGGAAGGTGATTCTGACAGGATAGGAAGGTGATGCTTGCAGTACGGGAAGGTCATGCTGACAGCGTTTAATGTTTTTGAAATTCACTTCAGAGCCTTATTTTTATCAAATATATGCTCAACTATAATACTCAACTCAATATTTATCTATACAATATCCTTCAAGGGATCTTACTTCTTGAAGATATTCTTTGACAACCTTGAAATTAATCAAAGGTAAATGACAAAACAAATTAATAATTATTAAAACCTACTTCGAAATTTATCGATTCTTTCATGATATCAATTGTAAAATGAGAATTTTTCATATTGTTAAAGAAAATATAGATACTAACCGTATTTCAGCATGCTGCCCCAAATGTAACAAAATGAAAATTCAAATGTCCCAATGCCCTTCATATCTGCTCTTGCACCTTTATCGAGGTACGTAGGCCTGAGTTTCTCCGTGATGAAGAGGATCAAGGTACAGCCGATGACCACCACACCAAGGAACATCAGAACCTTCCAATTGAATGGCCTTAGTAACGTCATCCAGCGACCTATAGCGGGTCTTTTAAAAATGGCACCAGCCGAGTCGTAAAAGTATGGGTACGTGAAGTCCATTACAGCCTCTCTGTCTTCCCGAACAGTCAGAGGAGCGACAACCAGGTCAACTTCCTGCGGAGGGTTGGAGTATTAGTTTGTGACTGGCCTCATTTACAACATCTTACCAAGGTCCTTTTTTCTAATTTTATCTTTTACATGTTGACCAATTTTTCGCGAATGTATCTAAATCCTATAGCATTGACAAAGACATAAAGACCCTAATACAATCCAATGAAAAGTTATATATTTTCATTTTCAGGTCATTTAATGCCATTTGACATCTCGAAGTCACTTCTCTATTGAAAGAAGTATGTGTACACATGTAGAATTACGAGTACAGATCGAATGTTCAGTTTGAAACAACGTCGCAGATTTAATGCCTAACTTTGAAAGGAACCGATCAGGTTTCTGTATATCTAGCCTGCAAACAGCTTCACGTGTAATCAGAGTAGAATCGTCTTGGTAAGAATGGGTTGACTCAGGCACGACTTAAAAACGGATAACCATGATAGCCAATCTGGACAATTCTATGTAAAACCACTTCATTATGCAGAAGCGTCGCAAAATAAGAGCATACAACAAGTTATCGCCTGGCTGTATGCCTTCTTGTAGGTTGTTAAGGCTTAAAGGTTTGGGTAAATTAACTTTTTCAAAAAGATACCAAATCTCAAAATCATTTACATAAGAGTAAGGTAACTTTACTGGAATACGATTATCTGTTGTTAAAGAAATCCTTTGTCCGCTTGTTTATTTTCATCAATTAACAACAAAAACAAAATACAAAGGGGAAACGTAAGTCTTCTTACGTTTTGGATTTAAAAACTTCAACCAAATATATTTGATTGATATCATTTGATTCGATATCCTATCATCTGTTGGCTTCGATATTCGTAAGATTATTAGTTTAACTCTTTCGTATACGCAAAGGTTTATGATATTAAGATTGTTTCTACGTGTATATGTTTAGTAGATCGCTGTAGAAAACCATCTGTTATCAAGGGGAGTAGTAATCATTAGCTACTTCTTACCCTGAACTGCAGCTGGCGAATCAGACCATCCCAGGAACCGTTAATATTCGTTCCCCATTGACCGTCAGGGGGTTGAATTATTCTCACCCTTTAATTTAGATGAAAATGATTTACTAAAAAGAAATCTAACAGGAGAAAAATACCATGTGATGAAAACTTTCATCGAGTATAATTGCAATATTACGTACTTATCTAATGAAAGTTATATTTGAAATGCTGTGCCATCGTTTGTGTTTATTTAATAATGTATAAGATATTAATCAATATTAACATGGGTCTTAGCGATATTATGGCTTTAGAGTAGAACCTGTAATTAGTGAAATTTATTGAGTTTAGGATAATCAAACATATAAGGAGCAGGGTGATTAGGAAAGATGTCACTACACGAAAGGGATTATGCTTTCTATAGTTACATAACAATTATTATTTCTTTTTAAAAGATGAAAATTCTAAGTTTATGAAACTATAATAATAAATAAAAAAACAAGCTTAAAACATACGTAAAACAAAATAATATTACGTTGAAAATACTTCGAATTTGTTTGGTTTGGGTCAACATTTACTTATTTTCTAATTTTATTAGTTAAAAGTTTTTAAAAAATTAGTCGATAACAGTTAAACTGATTGTACGAAAATAATTTTTAACAAACAAATGTTTAAACAACTATAAAACTTACGTGAAATTAAGGACCTCTGATATGTTACGAAGGAGATCTATACACAAGCCTTTGTACTCTGTCAAGTTGTGCGTGTTTGTGGTGAAAACGAAAGGGTTGTACTGGAACAATGGAAATAGACAAACGAAGATATTTGCTTCCTTTCAATAAGATCGTGTTGTTCCTAAATTACTAGTTTTCAAAATGACAAAGTCACTTTGATGAAGATATACGTTTGGAACATCGGCTTTAGATGACTACGTTTGATAATATCAGAATTAGTTATTTTAATTGAAATATATTTCATTCATCCAAGAAAACAGTTAGAACAAGATGAAAAATACACAAACTTTTTCTTATGAAAAATTAAAAATACGCTTTATACAAATATTCGCTTAGGCCGAAATCAAACCTGTCTGTAGCTGGTTTTCTATCATTAATCACGACATTGCTCCTTAATACTTCTAAGCTGATGATAATTTTCAGAAAGACTGTTTGTCAATAACCGATAATTTAGCTATGCATTTCGATATGTCTCCACAACTATCCTGGTTCCATTTCATTTGATACTAATTTTAGAACAAGTTGAACTACTTTGCCGCATTACAACTCTCGACAACATCAACCAGAAAAGTCTTCACAATCACGCTACCTCCTTTGTGGATGCGATGAGCTGTCTGCCATTGAATCCGTTTTTGGTATTAGGAAATACTTCTCCAAACCATGAAATCTCTCCCTGCATGTCGAATGTAGCTACAGGACTGAGTCGTCTCCCCGAAGTTTGATACATCAGTGTTTGGATATGCCCCTCCAAGGTATTTGGTTCAGATTCCTATTAAAATTGGATAGAACAAACGCTCAAGTTAGAATAATATCTTATGACGATCGGGCAATGAATTTTTTTAACTGTTCAACACACTTCAAGGTATTTTTTCCTATTTTCTAGGGATCAACATCAATTTCGATCAGAAATATCCCAAACTATTAAATAATTGTTTCTATAAACAAATGCGATTTTGAATCACACCAACACACAATAAAAACTTTAGATATTTATTTTCAGTTTACGTGTTGATTTCGTAAATAGACAGTCATTGGATACAAATCTTAAGGTTGACTAATATTTGCTTTTACAAAACATGTAAAATGAAAACAGGTCTCAATGCCCTGTTCAGTATTCAATTGAACCAATTCTTAACAGTAAGTTAACTTGGATAGAACAACTACCAGAAAGTGGTACTTAAATAAAATAAATGTATACGTGTACAAAAATTCATGACACAAAAATGTAAGAATTACCTGCTTGGTTAAATCGAAGATATTTCTAGCTTCATTATAACTGACAACAGCCACGTTATCCGGTAGGGGAGGTATTTCTTCCAGTTTGTGACGTTGAGAATGAGGTAAGACGGCTACCCAGGTAGACATTGTAATAACCCCTGTTAATCTGTCATCCAGTCGAGATACCTACAAGAGTGAATAAAAATGACCTGTATGGTTTAACTGAAATGAGTCTTCTGAATGCACTGTTTTCTTAGCTTTGTTCTTTTTCATGTAAGTTGAATAATAAAATATGCTCAAAGTTTGATGTAGGCTTAATTAGTCTTTGATAATAAATTGATGGCGTCAAAGCGACATTAACAAAACCTTAATCAAAAGTTTCTTTTGCGCTGCATTTTTGTCTCTTTCATTTCCCCCACCTTTATTGATCTATCTACGTGTGAGATTATAGTGCATTATTGCTGATAGTACGTTAAACCATACTCTCTCACTCTCTTTGTTTTTTGTTTGTTTAAATATACGTTGCCATCTACATACATGGTATTGTGATTTGTTGGTGTACGTCAGAGAATTCTTGATTTCCATACATTTCATAAAGAAACGCAAAAGCATTTCTTTGGAGATTGCAACCGGATTAGCATAGTTGAAGGTAACTGCACTGTAAAATTCAGGTCAGGACGTGGAGCCTTTAATTAAGTCAATCCCAATTTCGTAAATTATGTTTGCGGATGATATAGTGACATTACGTTAATTTGCATTTATCACAAACATTGTTAAAATCGTTGATACATCATCAAAAACAATAAAAGTCACATTGGCTACAGCAAGCTTTCATTAGAAATAGACTTGAAATATACATATTTTACATAAAATATATTGTAATATATATCTCTAAATATTGACTGTAGCTTAACATTTTACCAAAAACACGTAACAATGACAATCCATAAAGAGACCGAAATTAATCAAGAAGTAATTAATCAACTGAATTTATTCTTTGTAAATCTGATTTCATCGGGTACACATCTGCATGTTTTTTCTTAATGTTACGAAACATAAATCATATTTCAGTCATCATAGTTATATCTATAGATATTTGTTTTTATATTAAAACATGCTGTGGTATTACCTATGCCTGGTGCGATCTGTACTTTTCATTGACATGAGGCAATTCAGATTTTCTCGTTAAGTTATACGTTAATGCGAAACAGTCCATCTTGAAATATGACTGTGTTGTGAAAGCCATAAAACAATTAGTCATTAATAGTAATGAATCTGTAATCTTCATGAACACTATCAATATGAATAATTCTTTTCCATTAACTCATTACCTGTGATAATAGGCTAATCACCACGGACTCGCTGCATATCAAAAGAAAGTTCTTCCTGGCAGAGTTCCTGGTTTCTAAGACGTCCACCAAGAAGGATGGGAGACCAGATACAGAGGCGCTCTTGATTGCCAGGAACGAGAGGCGCACTTGGGGGATTTCTTGAGACGTGAGTTCTTGTAAAATCTGCCTTGTCTCTGTTTAAGGTTAAAATGTAAAATCCTTTTTTCAAAATAAGTTATTTCGGTTGAATATCAAGTTTAAGAAATCAACTTGGGCGAAATTATGTTTACAAAAAGATAAGATGCAATTAAGATGTATTTAGGTCAATATTAATTTAGATCGCATCGACTATTCGTATACGTGACACAAACTGTATCTATTAAGTGCTTTAGATTAATTCAACCTTTTCAAAGATTAAGTTTTTTGGCGTAACATAACGATATGGTGCAGACTATGCTAATAAAATGCTTTTCGCTAAAATGATTTATAGAGGGACAGTTTCGTTACTTAAATGTTGTTGTTTTTTAAAATAACATAGCATTATGTATACCATTGCTATTTTATTGGCATACGCGCAATATATCGATTGATTATGATTCCTTACCTACGTGACCTGCTCAAAATAACGTCTAAAAGTATTCCTGAATTTACCTAATAAATAAAGGCGCGACCTTATTTCACAAAGCTACCTTTAGGGACTTAACTTATTGAACTGGCGACTCATCTTTACCTTAATGGTCGTTAAAGTTAGACAAATTACACATCTATCAAATCAGCATTTGATAGATTTATTTACTTCACGCTTTAGCATTAATCTATCAATCATTTGAATAATTTGATTTTTAAAAATGTCAAATAAATTTGTTGAAATAATTACTACACGACATAATCGCGTGATGTGTTCAATAACATATTTCAGCCTTATCTTGTAGGGACGAAATAGGAGAAGGGACTCTTGCGAATGTTATTCACATGACAATAAATAAGATACAAAAATATATTCATATATTATATCATGGATTGAAAGGTAATGTTATTCTATTGCAACGTGATATGACATGGTGACAGGTGGATGGTATTTTTGTAAAATATTAAACACTAACGATATATCATAGAATCACATGACTTTCTAACAACTTAAAACGTACATCTACCACTGTGGCTTGCAACGGGATCTTACTCAACAAAAAGGTAACTGATTATAATTTATTTCCATATTTTGATATAGACAATTAAATTACAACCATTATCAAACCTAACTTTTTGACAAGAACACCTGTTACAATCAATTAACATATGCCATAGTATCAGTAGTTGTAGGGAGGTATCCAATGATACATGATGACCATATCCAAACAGATAATGTAAGTATTTCTGATGTTTGCAATACAACTTAAGGTAACCTAACGTAGAGACATGTTATCCTTCAATTAACATTTGAAGCATACACGTTAATTTACCTGGCGTGTCATCATGAAGCACCGTGGCCGATGTCCATTTGCACCTGTGTATGATACGACCAATCACCTGAGCAAGCGGGACAGTGTTAGATGGTGCTATTAGATCCTGTGATGATGAACCGTGTCTAGCACAACAGCTTTGATTAGTACTGTCTGTCCATGTATTGTTGTCGTAAACAGCTGCACAGACTATCCGTCGAGGCCACAGGTGCGAAACAACCTTGTGTAGCTCACTCATACATAGTGTTGCTGAGATATACACCTTGTCTGGAATAAATGGTAGCTTCAGTAGTTCTGAAAAGAAAGAGTGATACGTTACTGAAAGCTTAATCAGATATTATGAAAATGGAAATAATTAGCAACAAATACTTTTATTGTATTATTTACTTCATACAAAATATGAAAATTGATCCTTAACTGTCAGATCATGGTCATATTATACTTTGAATAAATTTGAAAGATCGTTAACGTCTCTGTGATATTCAATAAATCAACAAGTAAAACTTTTACTTCAACTTTCTTGTATCAAACATTTTGAATTGAATTTTCACAATATTATCAGAAAAGAAACCTCGGCTTAATTTAATAGTATCGGAAAGTAGCTGTTCAAAAGCCGATCATAAAAAATGACCTTAAACAGCAGTGTTCATGAAATACCCAAAGTAAACTTTCATTCTCTAATGGTAGATACAACAAACGTGTTGTATTTAATGGAATAAAAAGATTGCATCACCTTTTCTATGCTGATGATATTCTATAGTTCTAAAATCTAATAATATGCGCATTCGCCATATATTGTTCATGATGTTTTGGGAAAGTGAGATGACATGTGCTTAGTTTATGTTTGGAAATATGATTCTTTGCCTTATGAAAAATTCTTACCAATGTAGTTTTCGACAAAGATCTACATGTGAAAAATACCCTGGTGATTTTGTCTTCATATGATTAGATGTTTTACATGTAAGTTTTGTGTGTTTTTTAATTACTTAACAATTATGTTAAGACTATACGAAATAGGTTTACCTGTTATTGTCTGGAAGCTGTGTCCTGGTTCCGCACCGATAATTGTGTAATTGTTTATCCGTGGGAAGTACTCTGTTCCAAGGTTCTTGTCAATTAGAACTATTGGTTGAAGAAAGTTGTCAATTATGGATTCTAGTACCTAACATCTAACGACAAAAGCACCAAGAATTCCTAACGTTGATCTTAAACAAAGTGAATTGATAGAAAAGAATGTAAGAGCTACAGACTTCCGAGAAATGTTTTTTCATATATGCATACAAACAAGAATGTAAATATTTTCCTAGTTGCAAAAGAGTGGCTTAATTGCATGGATATCGTCAAAACTATCATAGTGATGATCCTTTTTTCCCATGGTAAAAACATAACAAACAAGACAGAGAGCATGTTGGCAATAGATGTGATCATGAAGTTTTTGAGGACGGATCTCTTTTCCTTTGGTCTATAAAGGGTCAAAGAACCGTGTACGTTTTACTTTATCTAGATATTGTAACATTTTGTATCATGTATGTAATACAATCTTCACTGTAGTCTCGTTTCACAATTAGGAGAGATATTAAAGGAAAATTCAAATTATATCCGATTGGAACATCCACAGGTGAAATTAATTCGCAATTTATTTTAATGAGTGCAACTAATGAATTGATACAATAAGAATTTGATTAAGTTAATTGACATGTGTAAATGTTATGACAGGACGAGGTTCTTCTGTAGATAAGTGAATATAGGTTATCTCCTCTTGGTGTTTATATTTTTTCATATATATTCTAACGTTTGTCATATCATATATCATATTATTTTTAGATTATCAGTTAAATGAACACTTCTTTCTAGACTATGTATTATAGAAAGCCTGTGGTTTCACACACCCAGTTCCTTTAATGATTGATTTTCAACATCTGTTTTATAAATAATGCTAGATATATCCACTATATCCACAAGTACGTAAGAACCTTAATGAAGGTCTGCAAACATATTTGACCAGGAGCTGAGCCATTGCATAGACAAATAAAATAAGCGCATCATGATATCATGAAAGGAAATCGTTAAGATTGTAAGATGGGTAAGCGTATGAGTGATGTTTTTCAAGATACTTAGCAAATATTTTCAATTCCGCACTGTCATGATGTAGTTATCAATTATCTTAACAAACCTAATAAGTTTATGCGTGAATTATAAAAACCTGATACAAAAAGGAAGGTAAATCGTTATACATGTTATGTCCTTTTGAATATTTTCATTTTGTTTACTGTAAGATGTCGTTATATGTTAATAAACCCCTTATTCTCTTAAATAGTGTCCCACCCAAAACAACATATAAAACACATTCACGTGCAATTTGATCTTATTAAGACTAGTAAAAACATAAGTGAAAATAATTTAAGGTATTTTGGTTGCACTGAAAGTTAATCTCGGTGCTTTCAGCAAGGTGATACGAATTATAAGCTAATTATCATTAATTTTAAAATGATAATTACGAAAAACATAATTTGTTTTTTATTATATCAATATTCACAGTAAGTTCGAATTCAAAATGCATAAACCCGAACCTTTTGATAAATGATTTTCAAAGCATCTTTTGAAAAAAAGCAAGAAAATGAGAATCAAATTTCAATATGATTTTTTACAAAGTTCCTTGATACAGAGGTCATAAAAAGCGCTCATAATCGATGGTGGTCACCTCCAACATTGGAAACAACATCTACAAAACACCTGAAGTCACATCCTCAAACTTTGATAACCTTTGAATATTGACATTAGTCTACCGTCAACGCTTTAAGTTAGTGATGTCAAGGACGGCAAATGCGATAGGTTGAATTAGAAGTTCGCATATTAGGATATCGTCAACCGATTGAATCACAGCTATCCGAGTGCACAATGGTCATATACTGATCACTAACCTCAGAACAGTTGCTAACAGGCAGATATAACCTATATCTATATGACGTTCAGTATTAAAAATGATTGTTAAGCTAACATATCTTGTCACGTAAGGAACAACTGATAGTTTTCAAAAAACCCACATTTCTTCACATTTGTAAACAAGCTTCGATGCAGGTTCTAAAATACAAACTGAAACAGCGATATGACGTCAAAGCAAGCTTCCAACTTCCACTATGTCAGGGTTTGTCCAGGGGTAGACAAAGACTTGAAAATATTCGTTTCTTTTGTAAAATATAAAATATTATAAAAAATGGAGTGTGAAGTTAATAAAATGGTTGTCTAGAAATTTCGTGTTCGACTCCTACTGTCTTCTTTTTTCTCAAGCGTACAACCGTTTGTCAATTCCAATTTCCTTGCTTTATCACAATATTTTAAGACAATCCTTTAAATTTGCATTTTTAGAACTTGGCATCCGAACATTTGATTTTTACAAAGGTAATATTTTCAAATGGTTTTAAAATCGTCAAATTAAAGCATGAACAGTATTTATTGTTGAATTCAAAGTAATATCAAAAGGTTGTTCAACCATATTGCCTGAACAGAAAATAATACAATAGTATATACCTTATAAACTAATGTGACATTACCATAATGTTATTTCTTACCTATAGGATGTGATGTTGCTCCATCTGTTATTTGGCTTATTCGTAATGAAAACATAACTACAAACGTAACTGCAAATTCCGTTCTCATCTTTGATCACAACGCCGTTGATTAACCACAGGCTTGAAAGGATGTCTCACTCGTTATCTGAGTTTAGTTAGATTCACCTTGAAGAACGAGTTAATCGAATACAGGAAGGGTTTGTTTACCTGATAAATATTCTGTCTGTGTATAGATATTTGGGTCAATGTGGCAGTTGAATACGATGACCAATATCTTCAATCAGAAATGCTTTACAGTTCGTTTACTCTATTCCCAGAATAGATTATTGACAGTTTTTTAAATAAAATTGTTGCTGTTTCATGTTGTAAAATCAGAAATCAGAAGTCTACATTTGAATAGTTATCATAATGCCAATGGATTAAATGTAGACATAATTGATAATTTGAAAATTTTGAAGATATGTATTGATTAAAACTAAACTACCAGGCAAAAGAAAGGTTTCCCTCATTTTAAAGTCTATTAAAAAAAACCCCGCAGATATCAGAATTCTGACGATTGGTTTATAAACAGAAATAATATTCTCTTTAAAAAGCATCCACATTTCGGCATTTAATTTGCGTAAATACAGAAGGAAAGAGATAGGGGGTCAATATTAAAAATTAAAAAATTGTAGAGTTAAAAAGACAAGTGCTCAGAAACTCTCAGAAGTCAGAGAAATCACGGAGTCTGTCAGCAGTGGCGATCGTGACCACACTGGGCATTAAAGGAAGAAAGTACACGCCTAATGGTTTAGCCGTTAGGCGTAGGATCACGTTAGCAGGGATGCTGATCCATACATTAAACAGAGCTTGCTCAAGTTTCTGCTGGTTGATTGGAGGTGGCACCAGCTGTCTATTATGGCGGTCAAGGTGGTCCCTATGGTGTTCAATTAGTTTCATATCTGGTAGTTGGCTGGTCACGTTAGCAGTTTCTAAAAATGTGTGTGACCTCTTGCTTTGTCTTGTTGCAATATCAATCTTCTTGGCTGTTGTTGTATGAAAGGAATAACGATAGGTCTCAGGACCTCATCAATGTATCGCTGGCCATTCAGACTCCCTAGCAGAACAACCAGCGGCGTCGTCATTTGGCCACAAATCCCTCCCCATACCTTGATGCCTCCGCTACCAAACGAGTGAACCACTCTAATGCAGCTGTGCGCGAAACGCTCGCCCCTTTGTCGATTAACTCGAACCCTGTCATCTTTCCTAAAGCGGCAAAACCTGCTCTCGTTTGTAAACAGCACCCTCTCCAAGTCACGTCGCTGCCATCGGCGTACAGTACGTGTCCATCGTAATCTGCGTTGGCGGTGTAAACGGGGCAAAACCATTCCACGGAAGGGGCGGTAGGCTCGTATACCAGCCAAACGAAGTCGACGAAAGGATGTTCTTGTGCTGATGACATGACCGACTGTCTTCGCCGCTGTTGATGTCGCCCTCACGAATCGGTTTCAGGGGTGAATCTGCAGTTGTTACCCTCGGTCTTCCCGATGTTGGTCTGACCTGTGTCTGGCCTGTCTGCTGGTAGCGTGTTAACAGCCTTCTGATGGTGGTTTGGCTGCAATTAAAGGTTATTGCCATTTGACGTTGGGAAGCCCCCATACTGGACATACCGATCGCTTGGTCACATTGCGCTTGCGTAAGCTTTGGCATTGGTGGTCTGTATGTAACTAAATGTCTGCTCTTTCCAACAAGAGTATTAATGCAACATTGCTGCACGTGTTTGTGAATTCACAATTCCAGTGGCTGCGTTCGATGCAATGCGTTCGTGTAAAGGAAACGATGCATTAATATTTCATTTCCTGCTTAGAATCAAACCTGTACTATGAAAAATATAAGTGAAACCTTTCTTTTTCCTAGGAGTTTATACATATGATATTTACAGTTGATTTGTTAGGTTTTTCACTTGATGATATCCCTTTTTAACACCTTCTAAATCTATTTTAGAACATATCATGATTATAATTTTGGCAGCAATGTGCAGACCAATGACAATAGTTCTGTAGTTATTATTATTTAATATACTCTCCTCGATAGTTAACAATATGCCCGATTATCCTAATCTGTCTAATTCCGACAACCTTCACACAGAGTAAAGATAGAGTTATCGCCGCTCTAACCTGTACCGAAACTCACCACCAGGTGGTCAACCCTACGTCATCATTGCTTTTCTGTCGGCCATCAAGTACACTTGTGTTTTTGGTGGCTCTGAATTTCGATTGTATTACCTTGCTATTTCGTCGTTCCTTGCGTTCTCGTTTCGTTGAGAGTTCTATCTCCTTCTGTCGAAGGCAGGTTGTGGTTCTCTTCGTCGATACTGGTGTGTTGGTTTTGACAGTGTGCTACTGTCAGGTGTTGTGCATTTCAGCCGGTCTGTGCCGCACGTGCTTTTCGTGCCGGCTCGTTCGGGTGGGGTGCTCTGCTGGGCTTTCGGTAGACCTCCCGTCTACCGCCTGGCCGCTAGCGCTTGCCTTGGACGGCGCCTGGCCTGCTAGGTGCCCTACCTCCTCGCGGGAGCGCTTCGGGCCGTTGGATCGCCTGTCGTTGGACGGCGCCTGGTGTTGGACTGCGCTGGTCGCCTGCCGCCTGCCGCGTTAGGCGCTCTACCGCCTGTCGCGTTAGGCGTTCTACCGCCTCGCGCTAGGCGCCCTACCGCCTCGCGCTAGCAGCGTCCCCTTGGAAGCGCCTGGTGTTTGGACTGTGCCTGTCCTCCTTCCGTGCCTTCCAACGCTTGCGGTGTGGGGGTCGGAGATGTCGGATCCTTATTCAGGGTTTTGTGGCGGGTGTGGATCTAGGAAGTCGGCGCGGTTTGATCCACACTCGCTCTGTCGCCTGTGCCGTAATTTATGCGCCGAGTCGGACAGGTGCGGAGAGTGTTCTCACCTTTCGTCCTCGGAACATCGTGATTACCGCGCGGCGGTAAGGAAGTCGGAGACGCAGCACAAGTTGAGGGTCGCTAGGCGTCCTTCCTCGTCCGCTTCCGCTACCGTCGCCGCGGGCGCCGCTGACGACGCGTCCCAGGCCTCCGACCTTGTCATTTCGGAGGATGTGACCGAGTTTGACCTCTCATATACCGGCGGGAGGTCCGACAGGGACTCCTCCCCGGTCAGGATTGCTGGTGGTTCCCCTCCCACGAGTGGGGTGGACCGCTCCCCGGTTAGGAGATCCTCTCCAGTCATCGCTTCCTCGACGGACCATCCTCGGACCGCCAAGAATAAGGAGAAAAGGAAGCACAAGAAGAAGAAGAGGTCGAGGGCCGCCTCGCCTCCTCCCTTTGACCAGAAGAAGCTGACGGACGATATCATGTCCTCAGTGAAGGATCTGGTCTCATCTATGTTTGTTTCCAGAGAGCGTGCTCTCGCCAGGGATGGGGAGGATGCCCTTCCCCCGACCTCCCCTGAGGAGCCTTCCACTCCCAAGAGGAGGCGGGTGGTGGTGATTTCTCCGGCCGCCACCCCCTCGGACCGCGAGTCGCCGCTTGTTAGTGACAGAGAGGGATGGACGTCGGATTTAGGGCTTGTGACTCCTCCAACGCCGGGCACGCCTCAGTCAACCCCTGCGGACGCGCCCGATCTTAGGGACCGTCTAGCTGCTATTGCAGATTGGTGTCAGGTGGACATCCAAGAGCTTGAGGAGGAGCCTTCGTCGACCAGGGCGGCCAGGCTGGAGACCTTCTGTTCTGAGGAGGAGGCGCCTACGCAGCGCCAGCTGGCTCTGCCAGCTCACAGGCTCCTGCAGGCGGCGGGCAGGGATTTCGACGCCAACGTCGCCGCTGCGGCGCCAGGTCGTCTCCTGCCCCCCTTGGTTCTCTCTGACAAGGTCCGGTCTGCGCTCCCCGTTCATGGCAGTTCGTTGCCTCTTTCCCCTCCCATCCTGGACGATGACATCCGTCGAGTGGCTACTCCCTCCGTACCTCACCAGGTATCCGACGCCCATTTAGCTCACTTGGACAAAGAGGCAAGGAGCATCCTCGGGATGACTAATCACGTGGCTCACGCTTGCCAGGCGATGGCTGCTTTCGCCAATGAGGCGGGTATGGAGAAGGGGGCTAAGGCTCTCTACCGTGCTTTCGGCTCTGTTGCTGGCAATCTAGCGCAGTTGATGTTGTCTGCCTCTCGCATTTCGGCGGGGGTGACCAACCTCAGGCGCGATGGTTTCCTGGCACGGACCAACCTCCCAGCGGAGCTTCGGAATCGGCTGAGGTCCGCCCCTGCGGGCTCCTCCACCTTGTTCGACGGCCAAGTCGCTGAGACACTCAGGCAGCGACAGGAATGCCAACAACAGGAGCTCACCAACCGTTTGGCCTCTGGTGGGCGTAGACCTTCGCCTCAGGTTTCGACACCCAAGAAGAGGGGAGGGGGCGCGCCCTCCTTCTCCTCCAAGACTGGAGGTGTGTCCTTTCAAGGAAGGGGTCGGCAGGACAGAAGTCGCGGCTTCAGCGCCGGCCCCTCTCCAAAGCGCACTCCCAAGAAGGGAGCCCAACGTGGGAAGGGTCGCGCCTACGGGGCGCCCCCTAACAGACAATGACTGGTCTCCTCCGGTCCTTCCTCGGCAGGCGGTCCCGACCCTGGATGGTCCAGTGGGAGGCCGTCTGTCAAGCTACGTACCCAACTGGAGGCAGTTGGACCTAGACCCTTTCGTCTGCAAGATCTTGGAGCGGGGCTTTCGTATTCCCGTGGCACGCCGCCCCCCGCTGACCTGTTCTCCCGCAGAGCGCCCGTTGGAGCCAGATCGGCTTGCGCTGACCTTGGAACAGGTAGAGGCCTTAATAGCCAAGCGGGCGGTGGAGGAAATCCCGCTCCAAGATCTTTCTCCAGGCTACTACTCTCCGGTGTTCGTCCGACCGAAGCGAGAGTCGGGGAAATGGCGGCTGATCCACGACATGAAGGAATTCAACCTCTCCTTCCTAGATCCGCCGCCATATTTTCGACTCTTGACAGTGCCGTCAGTAATGCGATTACTGGAGCCCTCGGACTCGATGATATCCCTCGACCTGCAGGACGCGTACCTGCACATTCCCATTTATCATGGGGATCGCAGGTATCTACGGTTCGTCCTAGCGGGTCGCCACTTCCAGTGGAACGTCCTTCCGTTCGGGATTTCGTCGGCTCCGTGGCTGTTCACTCGCGTGACCCAGCCCATCGTCCAATACCTCCACACGGTGGACGTCCAATTCGCAATGTATCTGGACGACGGGTTTGGTCACAACAGATCCCCGTCTGTTCTGGAGGCCCAACGGGATTTCGTGATAGCGTTGTTCAGGCGGTTGGGGTGGCTGGTCAATCTGGGGAAGTCAGACCTGGAACCCTCGACGTCCCTGGTTTTCCTGGGCGCCCGCCTGGACACCGCTCTCTACAGGGCTTTTGTGACCACGGAACGGACGGAACGTTACCGAGATCTCCTGGAGGTGGCTCTTCGGGGGCCTCTGTCACTACGGCAGTGGCAGAGGCTGTTAGGGTTCCTGAGCGCGACTCAACATTTCACCCGCAGGGGAAGGCTGCAGCTCAGGCCCCTTCAGATCTTTGTAAACGTCCATGTCCGGGAGAAGGCGTGTCGGCACGTTTTCTCCATCCCTTTGGAGCTCAGACCGCACCTCTCCTGGTGGCAGCAGGAGTCCAACGTGTTGGTGGGGGTTCCCCTCAGGGAACCACCAGCAACACGTCACCTTTTTGTGGACGCCTCCACCCAAGGTTGGGGAGCTCATCTCGATGCGATGCAAACAGCGGGGGTGTGGTCGTCAAGCCAAGTGAGACGCCACATCAACGTCCTGGAATTAGACGCCATTCGATTGGCAATCGACCACTGGTCAGGCCAGCTGCGGGGGCAGGTTCTGTGCGTGCATACGGACAGCTCAGCGGCGGCCTGGGCCATCAACAAACAGGGGTCGACCAAAGCAGACTCTCTTCTGCAGTTGGTGATGGAGCTGTTTCGCCTAGTGGACAGTCTCGAACTCTCTCTCCGTGCGGTGCACATCCCGGGAGCCAAGAACGTCCTCGCGGACGCCTTGTCTCGCCCGGACAAACCTCCATCCACGGAGTGGATGTTGCACCCGAGAGTGTTCGAGAGTCTATGTCTGAGGTTCGGCAGGCCTCACATAGACCTCTTCGCGACGCGGCTCAACCACCAGCTGCCAACGTACGTGTCTCCTGTACCGGACCCGTCCGCGTGGGCTCTCGATGCGCTCGCGTTAGAATGGGAGGGGATGGTCGCTTACGCCTATCCCCCTCCCGCCATCCTGAACCTCGTGGTGGCGAAGATACAGGAGACGCGGGTGCTCCAGCTTCTGCTGATAGCGCCGCTGTGGCCAGCCAGGGCCTGGTACGTTCCCCTTCGGAGGGCGTGCCTCTTAGACCCGGTTCCCCTTCCTCTAAGGTGGGACCTTCTGACGAGCAGACCGAGCGGGCGGGTTCACGAGAATCCCCAAGCTCTACAGCTTCACGCTTGGTTTGTCTTCAAAAGGGTCTGACGGGGGCAGGGTTCTCCAAAGCCGTTGCCAAGGCGGTGGCGGCCTCCCAAAGACCATCGACCAGGAATCTTTACGATGCTCAGTGGGGGGCCTTCGCGGCCTTCTGTGGCAAGGAGGGGTACGACGTCCAGGCAGTAACGGTCCCTCAGGTTGCTGAGTACCTGGTGTACCTGCGAGAGACGAGGAATCTCAAAGCCTCGTCCATCAACACCAACCTGGCGGCGATTATGTCCGTTCTCCGGAAGCGGGACCCTCAGGTGGACATCTCTGTCCTTAAAGACCTCGTCAAAACCTATCGGAACGTGGATGGGCGAAGGAAACTCAGGCCCCCAGAGTGGGACTTGGCGGTGGTCCTCAACCACCTCAAGTCGGACCTTTATGAACCGTTGACGGAGACGACCGTCCTCCGCCTCACCATCAAAACGGCTTTTCTGGTCGCCATGGGGTCCGCAGCCAGGATTTCGGAGCTTCATGCTCTCCAAGCGGACCTCCTGCGGTTTGAGGCGGGAGACGGGGGTTCAGCCACTCTGGGGCTGGCTCCTGAGTTCATATGTAAGAATCAAGCCGCTGACGAAAGGGGTAGAACTTTTTCCCTTCCGTCCATTTCCGGGAACATAGATCCGACGGACGAGGAGAACCGTCTCCTCTGTCCAGTTCGAGCTCTGCGGATCTATACCGAGAGGACCCGAACGCTGCGTCAGGGGAGGAGGAGACTCTTCATCCCTCATTCCCAGACCAGCGTCCGGGAGTTAGACAAGAGACAACTAAGCGTCTACCTCCGTTCGGCGGTGCTAGACGCCTATAAGGCAGCGGATTTGGACCCTCCAGCGAGAGCCAATCCACACGAGATAAGGGCCATCTCAGCGACGATGGCCCTCCATAACAACTTGGCGGTGGCGGACATCATGGCTGGCTGCTTCTGGAAGTCAGGCCTGGTGTTCGCCAACCATTACCTTCGAGACATCTCTAACGAGGACTTGGAGGGAATCAACCGGCTGGGGGCGCAGGTGTACGCCCAGCAGCGAGTTCCTTCGGGGCCTCATCGCAGGAGTTTCCCTCTTTCGCATTAATGGGTTCTGTTTCAATAAACCCGAGGTTGATTCTAGTTGTGTGTCTGTTGTCTTTCTTTTAAGTTGGCGACTTCGGTTGCGGGCCTCCTCGTGTGGCGAGGTGGGGCCAGGGCTAGGCCGGTTAGCTGGAAGCCCCGAGAGGGGGGTCTCTCTAGTTCGGCCTTGGGTCACCAACTCCTTTGTCTGTAAAGATAGAGCCTTATCGTCTTAGCCTCTCGCACCCGCCTCCAGCAGTGGGATTCGGGCATATTGTTAACTATCGAGGAGAGTATATTAAATAATAGTATGTTTTTGTTTAAACATCATTATCGGAAATCATTAATCCTTTTACAGTGTTCATGTTTGAATTATATAAAGGTTAAATGAACGGACTACTGCTTGTTTCATATTTTTTAGAAAAGATTATCGATATTTATAAGCATGTATTGCTTATTAAGCTGATGACATAAGAAAACGCACGTTTGACTAAACATGACTAAACCTATGTTCCTGTTTATAAAATATTTTAAGACTAATTTTTACCACTTATAAGTGCTACTGATATATTTCATACTATTTTGGTTTAATCCAAGTAGAAATTATTATTAAAACAACTTATGATACTTTCATAGCCTACTTTTGAGCAAATATATATAGGTTGTGTAATATCAATAATGACTGATAGTAGCATGTTAGTTGGCCATGGTAATTAACACGCAACGACTGCTACTTGATAGACTGATATACACAGCTGCAGGTTACATATCAATGTGAAGAGGAAACTTAATATTTGAAATATTTGATTTTTCCAGCTACAAGCCGGAATCTAATTTCAGTACTTATCCTGCGTATACTAATCTAACATAAACCTGAGTTGATGGATATTACCTAACCCGTACTAATAGTATAACATAGAAATAAAACATCGAAACTTCCTTTGATATGTTGTACAGTACGTTCATTCAACATCAAATACTATTTCATATGTTTTATTCATATTAAGACTGTATTGTTAATTATTCATATCTAAATGAGATGTAAGCCATGTGTAACAGTGATTTGCTCTTATCCCCGTTAGTCATAATCTCTCAGTTATTTGATAAATTTTACATTAAGGATTATTTGATATTGAATATTCATGTAAATAATTCATATATAAACGAGACATAAATCCCAAATATCAAAACCATAAAAATTATTTAATCCCCACTTATCATATTGTATTAAACCTACACACACCCTCCGCTGAAACTGGATCTGATGGTTGCGAACGATTCCCCTGAGAACTTTTGATTACAAGGCAATCTCTGTATTCTCTCTCCTTCATCCATTATCCAAACCTCATCACTTATTGAGCATAAATAAGGCAATCTCACAGAGCTGAAGTGCAGGATACCTTTCGCTAATTATTGTCAGAGTGTTTGTATACAGGTGCTCCTTATCATATATCGATTGACCATTGAAATCATTACAGTAAATACCTCATACACGTGTGTGGAATTATATAACACATCTGGGAAATGTGATTAATTGCATAGTAGTACAAGGTATTGATTTAAGTTGGATAATTTTGAAATTAGGATATTGTGGTCTTATTTCGAGAGGGTTGGTTATTGGCGGGGCGGACTCATAAAATGACTATGGCAACAATGTATCACTTCTAGCCAAGCCTTCGTATGTCTCGGACATCTATTGATCGCACGGATATCATGATGGGCCCTCCATGCCAAGAAACACAGTAACAAAGACTAGGGACTGAAGCAAGAATAGTGTCCAATCTTCGTCAGTCTTGTGTAAACACGTGAGGAATCTTCTTGGATTGAATGAGAATATATTCTATGGATTTATCGCTATCAGTATAACACGGAGAACTATCTGCTTCTCCAGTAGAACGACCATAAGGTGTTTCAACTGTTGACGAATCACGAAACGTCACTACCAAATTATGAGAGTTTCAATGTATGACACTTCGATCCTGGCAATTGGAGATCCAATATTAAGATCGAAGTTGCACTAACATGACATCGTGTTTCTTGAATATTTGTTTGAAATATTGTTATGGATTGAAATCAACTACTAAACTGTCAATGGATATAATCCCTTCTACAGGCAATATGTTATTGATTAGGTAGCTAATAAAATGGACCGTTCATGGAGCATGTATCGTTTTCAAATGTTCCAGCTATCAAAATCTTCTGTACCTGGATTACTCTGCAGTTTCATCAAAGTCGACAGAGAATGGATCTTTCCCTCCACATATACATTGTTGTGTATGTGTCATTTCTGGCTCTCACACTAAGAACTGGCTTTTGTCAATATATCTACGTAAACACACGTGAGTAGTAACACATTTACCTTGTATTGACCTGTATTGATGACATATCTGTATTTCATATTGACTCCTACATGAATGTATCCCCAAAAACTTTAATGAAAGAGTAAATTAGAACTGTGATGCATGCTCATTTGCGGATTAAACCAGCGGATAGCAGAATATATTCATTCATGTTTCGACTGAATTCAAAATTGATTTTTCTTAATCCAATGGGTAATTGTGAAGAGTATTGTCTGTTTACATCATCTTCAGTTAATACTGATGTGATCTTGTTCTATTGTTCTATTAACAGTCTTCCTAGCCGGGAATCAGACCGAAGTTTCAGTTTTAGCCCCTGTCGAGGATCATTTAGAAACAAGGAAAGTGAAACTAGACATTACCACCTGGATTTTGGAGGCTTCTAAACCTTTTGCTACAGTTTCAAAAGGTACATTGTGACTCGCAAAATTTGATTTGATTTCTTTTATTAAAATGGGGTGAACATAATCATCTACCTTGATGTTTATTACAAGGAACAACTTAAAACTTCATCTTGTACATTTTAAGACTTCATTAGTTAAACGGCTAAATATACACCTAGATCATAATTATTACCAAGTTAAACATATCAAGTGTTATTAATAATGGACAAGTGGCATCATAGCCTTATACCATAAAATGTTATTTCCAAGAATAGCATGTTGTCTTTGGACTGTCATGATTAATTTCTCTTTGGAAGAAGATTGGCACTTCGCAACTGTTTTACATTTTTCTCATCCTACCTCTTCCTGTCTGTTTATCTCTGTCTCTGTGTCTGTCCCTGACTCCGTTTGTTTATTTCTCTCTCTCTCTCTCTCTCTCTCTCTCTCTCTCTCTCTCTCTCTCTCTCTCTCTCTCTCTCTCTCTCTCTCTCTCTCTCTCTCTCTTTCTCTCTCAATTCTCATTGTGATTCATAATAACCCTATATGTAGAAAATAGACACAAACTCTATATCGCCACAGTACTTGTAGTACCTTGTATATCGTAGTTTCTGTACTTCCGTTTGCAGTGAACTTGGACCTACAGACTGTGCACCTCCTGCTGATATCAGCGAGCCTGTGTGACTCCATGACGTCATCTTCTTGGCTCCGGGGTCTCCATACTCCATACATGTGTGTCACTGAAGACAGAACAGAGTATATTAAGACTAACATCTTACTTTTTACAAATACGTGCTTACAAACAGTGACCAGTGGAACATTAAAAGATTGTTATGAATCGGTTATGAATCTGCCAAGTACAGAGAGAATTATTAGTGCATTGGTGAATCAGCAACATTGGCACACCATTGTCATATTCTTTGAAGATACCTTGGGTAAGAGAAAGGTTATCCTTCAGAAAACTCGTAAACTGAAGCTACGAAAAGCTAATGTACATGTAAAAATGTTTCAAATCCGATATTAAAATTAAATACCATCGAAACCTTTTTTTTTAGATAAGATATCATAAGATATTTATAAGATAACTTCTTGAAGGTTAAGACGGGTATCATGTTAGCGAAATACGTGAATTGAAAATCATCCATTCTTAAGTTACTTGTTTCCAAGACTAAAACATTGCACGAATGCATATTGTTTCCTAAAGAGACTACCAAAAGTAGTGAAAAGAAGGAAAGTCATCTGTCGGTTTGCTTTTAAGATATACCTTTCGTCAATGATTATTAAGATGTGAAAATTAATTTATCCGTAATGTGTATATTAGAAGATGTATTTCGTGTTTTGTTTTGTATACATATCAAGCTCATTTTTAAGTATTCAATATCACATACATACCACGTATAGCATCCTGTGTAATAAAATATAGAAATGGTTAAGAAAGTAACTCTGTTTTAGAAACGTATTTGACCTACTGGCAAACGTTAATTTAGAGTGATGGTTGTTTATATCTCTTAACCGTATTGTACTGCGGGTCATAAGAAGACTTTTGTTCTGTTATGTTTATTCATTACCCTCTGTGCTCTTCAGACAAGACAGCCAGCTCAGTATCAGAGGCTTTGTCCAAACAAAGCGTGAAGACAGTGATGTACAGACTAAGTCCTCAAATGTCAGACGAGCATGTCACTGCTCTCATACAGCGTGCTATAGAGCTGGTCTCGGTGGAGGACAGGAACTTCCTACTTTTATGTGGAGGCACATGTGCAAAACGATTATTGGAAAAGGTTTCTGGCATGTTCAAATGTATATTACGTCTTAATGGACCAGGTAACCAGTTGGTTCATTTAGAATAATGACGTTCTGTCTGGCAATTGATTAGTGGAAACATGTTCTCTCAATTGTTATTTGTAGGTGATAAAAGCCTTTATACGACGAGATTTACCAGCGACGATGTTCTACGTAAACAATGTTATGTGTAAATGTGTCATCATTGTCCTGACATTAATAACCCTTTATATTTTTGTGGCTTTAGTATATTTGTCCTTGAATGGGCATCTCATTAGCTACATCAGCTCCGTGGCCTAATGTCATCATCACGGTCCACATCACTAATTACATATGATAGATCTCTAAGAAAATGTCAGACTAAGCTATACCGTAATTTTTCTGCTATCTATAGGAGAAAGGTCTAAAAGCTTTGCTATTTTAGCTTAATACTGTGTTGCCAATGAGAGGTGGGCATTGTAACATCTGGAGGACGACGAAGTGATATGGCATGTGGCATTTTGCATCAATCCTTTCAAGGGTACTAACTTCACCCAGTCATTTTGCAAACTAGGTATTTTAAAGATGTTTATTGGGCATTTAGGATTTAGTTCAAAGTGCTCAACGTTGCCTAACTTTCATGTCGTACTATGATTCGAAGTAGGAATTAAATGTTTGAATGAAGCTTAGAAATGAAATTGCTTGACAAATACTTACGGAGTTATCTTCCGAAATTTGAATCTCAAATAGGAATCATTTGGAGTCCCTTGTTATAGGGTCTTAAAAGGTTCATTTGTGTTGTTCAATTACTTTGTGTTACTTTCATGTTTGAGCTTAGACATTGTATTATCGAACTATTATTTCAAAGTTTTTCAGTCAGATAACATGATGCACTCCGAACACTTTGGCTGCATATTCTGCAAGTATAATGTAAATGGTATTGTTGCCTTTGATCACGTGGCATAAATCTAAATGGATAATTTATTCCATAATTCCTATTTTTATGGCAAATGTTCTTGTTACGTATTTCCAGGCTAACGAATTCAGTGACCGTGCAACTGCAATGAGGATGATGTCATCGTGGCTGTTACTTCTACCCCCCTCGGAATTTCAGATTCTTGCAGAAACTGATGTTACTCTGGACAATGTAGCTACTGTTGTAATGCCTTCACTTGCGATTTCATACCATGTAAGTTGATTTTATACACAATAATAGTTAACATTTATTTCAAAATATTTCCACTACCTGAAGTAAAGGAAATTAAAAAAGAATTATCAGTTGATTTTTACCCATTTATCTCTCTAAAGGTAACACCTTGTGAAGTATACGGCGATTTAATGATCGTCATGGGATAATCGGATTACGTCATGAATGGACCGTGTATGAAAATATGAAAACAGAAAACCCGCCTTTTTCACTCTAATAGATGCTTGAAATTTTTGTCGATTGTCATGTTTATCTGATCTCTTATGGTATTGTACAAACAAATCTTTCCTGAAATCTTTCTACTTCACACCTTAGACAACGAACACTTTCCTAGGTGACTCAAAAGATTTCCTATAGGGTTAAAGATTTAGGGACCAAACAGGAAATATTGAGCACCTGTTCAGGTGATCCTTTAAACTATTTGATGTTTATTTTATTGATGTTGAATTGTACAGCAAACATTCAGGATTATTATTAGAGCGAAAGAATGATTATACAAATATTTGAGTAAATATTTACCAAACTTCATAGATGAGTACACTCTTACAAGTACTATTCAATGGAAGATTAAAGCAAACTTTACACAGGGGTTTTGACCACACTTGTAGGCAATTTGAACTCCTGGTATTTAGAATGTAGGATGAACTACCGGACATCTGTATGTAAATCAATAACTCTTTCTTGGGAATGAATACCTTCGTTGACTTGTGTACTTAGAGATTTGTTCTAGTTTTGGTTGTAATTAACGGTCGAGAAAAAAATATTGATTGAACTTTATTATGAGATTTGTGTACGTACCGTCCTTTATGTAAAACGAGTTAAACATTCAATTATGTCTTGTTTGAAGTGGTTAGCGTCAACATCAAAGTATTTAGGTATACGAATCAATGAGCGGATAAACAAGAAAATATGACATAGTTTTTTTCCGCCAAGAGCTGATGTTTTCTTCGGTTTTTTAATACATTATTGAACATCCGTTTACGTAAAATGTATCTACTAAAACTTTGTGTGTTTTTTTATGAAAAAGAGTTTGCTTTGAAGACGTTACCAAATTATGGTTTCTAGAAATATGCATACATTCCGAATAAAATTTCAAATTAAAATTCTTATTGGAAAGAATACAACTTATATTAGATTTTATCGGATTGAACTACAAATTATTTTTGTCGAAAACTGGAAGCTAATAATAACGAAAGAAATTTTGATAATTTCAACAATAACTACAGTAACGACTATGGTGAAGTTAACAGATGTATCTTATTTGAAAAATTGGAAATAAAAATCTATAAACGGCTGTTTTAGGAGTCCAATTTTATCGATTGTCCCTTTAAATTTTTGACATACTAAAACATTAATACCAAGAAGATCTGTACGAATTATGAATATGTCAATGCATAATTACCTATTTAGAATAATTTACTATTCCTCAATATATTTACGTTGAAGAGGATTAAAGAGTGCATTCATAGTCATTATTCATGAAATGCAATTATTTCAATAGAATTCACGGAATCAAACCTGTCAAGATAGCGGCTATGGAAGCCATTTGGTAACTGCCTTATGTTGTCCACAGGCATGAACGTATATTGTGGTCAGGTGTAACCGTCAACCCTACCTTTAGTACTTTGTTGATTTGTTTCTGTGCAATGGCCAATCTAGTATGGCATCACTTAACAATGTGCTTATGTAAAATTTGTATTGTGGAAAAAGGATTAGCTCTTGTTTGCACATATGGTTTCATTTTCTTGCCCTAATGAATTATTCACGCTCATATTCCGATTATTTGGTTTTGTTGAAATAGACAAAACAGCATGCTCAATGTTGATGTTACATGCAACTATAGGCACGATTTCCATAAATGTCCAGTATTAGTGATGCAAAGTCATTTACATATCATTGAGTATCATAGCATTTCAAATTAGATTTTTTGTTGTTTCGTATTGACATAAAACTGGGGAGCGATGTAGTGAAGAGATCGCCTCGGCACATGCTTTGACAAATGCATGTATGTCGATAGTAGCCCAGAGTCCTAATTCAAATGGTTCAAATGGAAGTAAACTGTTTCAAACGAGAACAAATTTAAAACATAAAACGTACCATAAATGAGTTTTATTGACGTCAACCATGAACTGAGATTGTGAAAGCCTTTGCTGTGAGTTCCTGAAAAATGATAAATTCGCCAACCATTTGTTCATTGATTCTATGAAATTTATTCACTGCTCATCACTGATTCTCGATTACATACGTGTCCTTTTCGTTCAAAGTCGACTCTTTTCTAAATCACAAAACTCTTGGTGTACAAAATAAAATTTAAGATGTACTTGAGATATATGGTTCCCGATACATTGTAAAAAGAAACATTTTATAAAGCCTCATTTATTTTTTGTCATCAGTTTATAAAGCTTCATATCAAAAGTTCACTTACTATTGTATCTCAGTGCAAATATCATGTAATTTAGGCTTGGTTTGAAAGTCAGTAAAACAACTTCAGCAGAACTGAGAAATATCTCCCACTGTCAATGTGCATAATAGCCATTTGTTAACTTATTACTGGATTTTCTAGTATATCGTGCAAAAATTTGAATTTTGGCATAAATAATGAGACAGAAGCGGTGACATTTTCGAAATTCCGGTTTCCTAAAATTTTGATTTAGATATTCAATTTCGACTCTATGACAAAAAAATCAACAAAATCGTTTTGACTTAATGCATTCGAACAAACATGAATTATGTTTAAAGCTGTTGGTCACTTATAAAAGATTTTGTAGAGAAATATAAAAATTACTGTTTTCGAAATTTGTACCCCTGGTCACTTGCCAAAAACTATTACGGTTAACTGTCGGGTATGGCATACGATTGCATTAAGGTACAACAGACCTTCACTTCTGTATTAAAATTTCGCAATGCTACGATGCCGCAAAGACATCTCAAATTACATGATATTTGCACTAGGATACACTGGTACGTGAACAAACTTTTGGTATGCAGCTGTACATGTAAACATTGCTTAACACCGATAGAACGTGTAACTTACTAACTTATTCTTCAATACTTTTTCAGAGTACCTTCGGCATCTGTCATGAGACACAAGTACTGAGTTTACTATACAAACCAGGCTCCCGTCAGTGGAGCCCCGTGGCAAATGTCAACTCATCTGGCCAAGTACAATTTCGCGACGACATTTTTCCAAATAAACATTTTGGATTCAACATGCGGGAACTTTTGATAGCAACGATTTTGGTGAGTTAAAGATGATTGGAGATAGTTTTTAGATATAAGTATATACTAAATTCACTCCGAAAATGGGCCTTGAAATGATATGGAGAAACTATTTTTCTCTTATGATAGCTTTTTCCGTTTAACAAGGAGTCATTTTTTAAAAACTGACTCATCGAAATGGGTTTTTTTGTGTGTATTTGTTGAAGTCTTTTTAAAAGGCTTGTGAATTTCAGTATCCAGCTTTTGGTCAAATTGTACTGTTTGAATGTTCTTCCATTTCCTGCCTCTATTTCTAGTGGGCACCATTCTCCATGAAACGAACTGATAACAACACAAACGTGATCTATGAAGGGATTTGTATGGACCTTCTTCAAGAACTGGCACGGACATTCAATTTCACGTAAGTATCGTATTTTTGGATTATTTGATTTCATCATGAGATAGTCAATGTATTGCCTTACACTGAAATAGCATATGTCATTATTGTGTCTCTAATATAAATTGAACATAGAAAGGTATTCCTGAGTGTGGGATAGGTTGTGAAAGATGAAATTATCTATCGACACTGTCCCCACCACTGAAATCTCTTGTAATGTAGAAACAGACAACCTAATCACAGACTAGTATCGACCGATTATGAAGTAAACCTTATTTAGAGATGTTTCACAAATTTGCAAATTGATAGAAGCATCAAGAAAGCATTTAAACATATATATCTCCAATTTTGATTTGGATGACGTAATTTGTTACCTTGAAGGTACGTTTAGAGATATAGTTCACAAATTAGCATACTTATTGACTAAATTATCCCAAAGGTACACCGTGCGCGAGCCGGATGATGGGGAGTTTGGGAGGGTGCTGAACGGGTCGTGGACAGGTGTGGTCGGGCTGTTGGAAAGACAGGTGAGTGGACATAGGATCTCGAGGATGGATCATATTGAATTTCATTTGAATTGTGTGCAGTAGGTAAACTTTCTCGAGATGTAGCAATGCTTTCAGCGCATAATCTGTGTGATGCTTTGATTTGAACTTTCTTGTTAATTTTACTTAAATATCTGTATCGTTGTCTTTCACTTTGAAGTAATCTTTTGAGGTTAAATTTTGTGTTTCGTATTCAGGGTATTTATAAGATAAGAATTAAAGATGAATGCAGTTTTCATTATTGGCACCTGCAAAGAAACTATGTCACGAAATTCTTGGATTTTACTTTTTGTAATTACACTTATGATATTAAATTAGCTTTGAGTTATCTCTCTTACAGGAGGTAGACATGGCTGTTGCTCCCCTGACGGTTACCCAGGAGCGCGAGCAAGTGATGGACTTCATCTACCCGTACTACTACGACGCTGGGGCGGCCCTCTACAAACTCCCGGACAAATCTTCCAGTAAATGGATGACACTTCTCAAACCTTTTAAAAGCGAAGTGTTTATGTGTATTGGTGTCGTATTCCTGTCTTCGTGTTTCCTGCTTGGTTCTTTTGAGTATGTGACACTGCGGCGGAGGGGTGATACGAAAAAGAGTGCCAGTATCCAGGATATACTTACCATGTGCATGTGGCATATCTTGGGAACATTCCTCAAGCACGGTTAGTATTCATGTATGTCGATTAGGTGTTATATTATTGTTTTAAGTCTACAATACAATTTAAATTTTTCATGACTCATTTTGTCGGAAAAGGATCCAGGAAATAATACAATGTATATGATGCGGACACTGTCAGAACAAGTTCATCTGGAGGATTACATTATACAGAAATACATTATGCTCATATTTATTTTATAGATATTTCTTATAAAGCTCGGTAAGTATGCACGTGTGTTATAATCAAAATCATTATAAAAGCTTTGATGATTCAACACTGCAATTAAATTGAAGCATTGCATGATCTTGCTCAACAATCGTTGCTAAACAGTGGGAATATAATTTATCGTCAATGGACTTTGATAGACAGTTTATTTCACTGATGAAACCCTGTAGTTCCTTGCACAATTTATAATTTTAAAAACCTCTGCTTTATGGGAAGGCAGCGTTTCGGCATAGATATTTCGGCACAGGTAAAATGTATTTTTCCTGGTCCAATGTATTTTTCCTTGCAAACGAAATTGGGACCTATATCGAAACGTCGCCATTCAGGAATACAACTGAATTAAAACATTTTTTCACATACCTGCATATCCTAGTGCAAACACCTTGTTATTTGGAATCTCTCGGAGGCATCGATAAAGAAACGGATAATGTTGAATTTTCAATACAGAAGTGAAAATCCATTATACCTTACGGCAAGCGTAGATCATACCCACCTGTTAACCCGCAACAAATTTGACAGGTCATTTAAGTGACCAGGGGTAATAATTTAAAAAACACTAGCTTTTAATTTTCTCTGAAAATCCTTGATAAGTGATAAAAAGCTTTAAGTCATGTTTGTTCATTTACTCCATATCGATGCGATTGTGCTGATATTTTTCACAATGACGCATGACCAATACTGGAAGCGACATATCGTTTACGACTTATTTTAAAACCTGCGCTGTAAAGAGATGTTTTTTTATTTCATAATTTCAGTTCAAAAGCAAAATTAATTTGGCCTTTGTCGTACTGTTTTTATATAAGAAAATACCTGAATATCGATATATCCCTCTCTCGTGATAGCATGATAAAGCCATCGACGCGCTCGAAACATTGAGTGACAAAGACACTCATTTAATATGCTTTGTACATGTTGAATGTCGAGCAACCTATCCTATCACCGTTGTTTTTTAAGTGACGAATTATTCCAATTATAAATATCAAGTTGCACGGATATTAATGTTCATGTTCACAGGAAGTAGGAAAAAGCTACAGTCCCGACCAGGACGAGTCCTTATCAGTTTCGTGTGGCTGTTCTGTATCATTGTGGTGGCTGCGTACAGTGGCAACCTGATCGCCTTCCTCACGGTCACCAAGAACAACCCTCCCTTTAAGACGCTGGCTGAGGTGGCGCAGCAATCTGACTACACTTGGGGGACAGACGGGGGCAGCATGTGGACAACGCTCTTCCAGGTATATGAAGCAGTATACTTTCATCAAGGATGTTATGTTTATTTGTCCTCTGTGTGACAGAACTGTCAGTGATAAGTATCTCTTACTTACTCAACGAGAACCATTCACTGGTTTTATCATCGATCAAAATTTACGTGTTACATGTCACTGGTGCAAGATCTAATGCTACCTTATAAGACATTGAGTCCCGTGAAAACGTTTGTTTAAGTATCAATGTTTCTAAAAGTTTCCTAGAAGAACGTTTTACTTTGAGGACATATTCACATGAAAAAGTTTAATAAAATTTCCTACAGGTGCCACTTCTAAAAGGGTATATATTTTGTTTATCTTCCAATATCAGACATCAGACAATACATTTACAATGAATTGTGTTTTAAACGAACATGATTTAAATCAAATAACAGAAAATAGCTTGTATATTTAATTTCTAAATTGAATATGATTGTAACGTACAAATAATGTCATGTGACATTGGCCATTTGGTTAAACTCTACACATGATCATATTGCATTATCAGACATCCAACAGAAGCGATTACCAACAGATTTGGGAGGGAATTGTTAACCACAACAAGACCAACCCCCTTGTGTTGAGTCTGGCTCCCGATCTTCACAGAAAGGCAGTTGAGGACGGATCATACTTGTTCTTCTTTGACCGTGACGTCATAGCAGTATGGGCACAAGACAACTGTGACTTAGTTTTACTAGAAGAGACATTCTATCAGATAACATACGCCGTCGGCTTGCCACAAAATTCACCTTACGGCCTTATGTTGTCTCAAAAGTATGTATATGTTTAACGTCTCTATTTCTTCTTAACATTTTTCTTTGAAACATTTAGTATTAAAACTTAACACGACCATGACATTATGGTATCGCCTAAAACGGATATGTGAAAATAGATATATTTATATTGCATTTCTAGTTTAATAAGTAGTAGTACAATTTCCTAAGGAATTTTGTATAATTATGGTGGTATACTTGTTGTTGGATGCCGATGATAATTAGAGAGAATTGTTGCAAATGACAATATCTGATAATCGGAACTTTAGAGTTATAATAATTATTGTATGTTGAGAAACACGTTGTCTAAACACAATTAAATCAATCATTAAATTATATTAGTAAATACATCCCAATTGAAATACATTAAATACTTACTACGATATGAAAATAGTGAATAAAAGGTTTTTAATACATCTGAGATGAAAGAATTGTGTTTATCTGGAACGATTGTTAACTGAGTGCAAATGAATTGATTAAAGATACATTAATATAACCAAACCTGAAAAATTTAGGGAAGATTTATGAATCACAAACGAAATTAATTTTATGACATTGCAATCACAACAATGATCATCAGAAGTTTTCGCATAATGTCTACAATCGTTCGGCAAATTGATTATTTGGTAACACTATAAGCGTGTTATTTTCGTTAACCCTTTTACAAATATCACACGTAATTCAACATATTGAGTGGTGTTGCTAATGAATGATCCGACACAACTGGAACAAAAATGCACATATTTTAATTCGAAAATGTATTGCCAGGGCTCCCCGAAAAAGCATTTATCGTCCATAACGCACTTCCCATCACGATAAATGAAACTTTCTATAAAGGTAGTTAAAACAACAATAGGCATCTTGTTGACAAAGAATGTTGTGTATCTCTTTATGATCAACACTGCATTTCACTGTTTAATGTTTATTTCCACAAAAAAGAGAATACAGATATCTAACAGCATTTAAAATGTCCTAGAATATTGTTTTGTTAGGTAACAAAAACCATGATTTTTGCGTTAAATGCATTTGGTAGAATATGAGTAAAATGACACCAGTTTGTTTTCAACTATGCCATGAATTATCGTCGATTGAAATTTTAAGTTAATATGTAATTAGGATTATCCTATAGACATCACTTGCAAGTGGCGGGTCGTTTTGATTAAAAGAATCCCCAAATTCTCTCCGAAAATGTAAATATCTACAACAAAGGCCATCGATTACAGACTGTTTTCAAATTTGAAACACTTAAGGCCTCCCCACACCAACACAGCGCGCAAGCAGCGCAGCGCAGCGCGCCCGCAACAAAAAAATTGCTCATGTTGATTTATGATTGATAACCCACACCAACGCAGCGCGCCGACAGCGCGCCAGCAACAAAATTTCTGAATCGCAAAAAAAGTGATTTTTGCTGCCTGGCGCTTCGACGCGTCGGGGAATCCCCTACTTCTGACGTAGATATCATTGGTCACTTGTTCCATATATTATTTCGCTGCATCGACGCGCATTGATGCGCTGCGACAGTCTGGGGTAAAAAAAGGCGCGCTACGCGCTGCGCTGCTGACGCGCTGCCGACGCGCTGTGTTGGTGTGGGGAGGCCTTTATCCACAATTATAACCGTATTATATTTTGCACGACAGTTTCTTTTCATATCTCACATATTTAATTCGATTTCATATTCATCTTTTCAGAATGCTAAGCATTGAACAAAGCGGACTTCTTCAAATATGGAAGGGGAACTGGTGGCCTAAAGGTAGCACGTGTGCTGGTGACCTTCAGGTTCAGGCCAAGGTGATCGAACTGGTAGATCTGCAGAGTGCGTTCTACATGCTGGGTATTGGACTTGGCCTCGCCGTGCCTGTGTTGTTTATAGAATATGTTAGAAACTGTTGCTTTTCGAATTTATGATAGAACAGAACATCAGAGCTTGCATTGAGTCTTTCATAGTTGGTAAGTCTCGAACATGTTTGAACGAAGAAACTTACAGAAGTACACAATCAAAATCGCGATGTTGCCACTGAAAGGCAAATCACGTCATGAAAGTCACATTAACCCTAAGAAAACTGCACTTTCATAAATACAAAACTATGTAGTCAATTTTGAACTGTCTTTTTGTATACCTGTTTGTATATTGCTTATTTTCGTTTTAAAAATACACAGAGTCAGAAGGTTTCTGAACTGTACCGGCATAAGATATCAACACACAAACATTTCCTTTGGAGGAAGTTCATTTTGTTTCTGCTACTGTAGAGCGTACATTGTATGGGTGCTTACACACTATACTGTTTAGTGAAGCTAGCAGAGTATATGAAATATAAAATATGATGCATGATAAGATCGTAATTTGTTAGTAGGTGCACTCTTGACTGAGGTAATTGATTTGAATGAGAGAAATTGATAATTAGTCAATTATGAACAATCCATTCAAGTTTAATGTAGGTTTAGTGAAGTTGATGCCCTTATTCGTCAGACCTACAGTTAAAAACGCCCACAAATACTGGAGAGAAAGCAATATTTTCTTTCTAGACATAAATGTACATAAATTCAAAAAAACGTAATATCCCCAAAAATAAAGGTTTACAGGAAAAACTTAAAATGACAGGTGGTAATTTTTAAAATCAATTAAGCACAATTCTAAATACGGCTTGTACACACAGATTGTTCAGAACGATTTCAACGGATTAAAAAATCCCGCCAGAGGCAAGCAGACATGTTTTGTAGACCTAATGAAGGTCAATGGGCAGTGCGCATGTCCTGACTGAAGGGAAACAACACGTAACTGATAAGCGTCTTTGTTTGCGCACAATGATTGCATGAACAATAGGGTTACCCTCCGCCGAGTTTGCGGGCTGAACGATGGATAACATACATTTAATTACCTATTTAAGCTTTGTAAATTTAATAGCATTGAACATTTATTATTATCCCCATTTCTTTTGAAGGTAGTGAGAAAAGTCACGAAAATGCAATCGCTTTTATAAGGGAAAAGCGTAGAAAAGGTTATTGTGCCGTTCGACGGTACATTTCCAGGACATTTAATCAAAATAAAGGTCGAACTACACCCGATATGTGTTCATTGATTAATGTTTATTTTTTTATCATAATATGGTGACTACATAAGCTTTTAGCAACATATGGATAAACGTTTTCTGGGCCGAAATTACATATATCACGCCGAAACAAAAACATATTGGTCCTTTCAAAATAGGACTAAGTGGGCCAATGTCTATCATGCGTTAAAACACCTTTTCATTATTATCAAATATGCAGAAGTTACGATGGTGGAACCTTATGTAAGTTTTTAAGAGTTACTGAGAAACTTTGGACATATTGATGGATGGAAAAAATCTGTTGTTTACTTCTCCTGGTAATTGGTTGAAGATATGATCTTTCCTTTACATGGATCACGCATGCAGGCATATTTGTAAACAATATCGACACTGGTGAATCAAAGATATATATCTGAGTTTGGCCGGCATCGAGGACACAGATGGTTGTATTTCATGTAAATCACTATCACTCATTGACTTGTTCTTTGTGTACACACTCTAAAGAGAAGGTCAGTACATCGAACTGTCCTGCATTTATATATCTTCATTGAAGTAGACCACGCACTTTCGAACATGATCTCAATGCTTCATGAAGACTTTTTCCACGGTGTAATTTGCATTGGCAACATGAAGAATCCATCCTTCTTAGGGTTATCCTCTGAAGTAGAAATAATCTAAATTCCAGTTAAACTGAAAACTGTAACAAGACTTTGTTATGTTTGGGTATGTTGTTTGGGTATGTTGATAAAAATAGAGTAAATGCGAATCACAAAGATCTTGTCCCTTAGCAGATAATAATAAACTCTTCAAAAAAAGAAACTTGACACTGACTTTCAAAGTTCAATATAAAGACCACAGATGCAAGTTAAACATTGAAACGAAAACGAAAACGCTGTTTGAAGATCTCTGTTCAGTAAATTTTATTCAGAATAAGCATGATCTTGAAATGCACAGGTGCACAAGTGTTTCAACATCAAAGGGATGCACAAATGTCAGTATCGGGTATGGCCACCATTGACATTGATTATTGCTTGGCACCGACGACCCATGGATGCAATCAAGTTGTCAATCACAGCCTGTGGAATGTTCTGCCATTCGTGCTGAAGTGCTGCATGAAGTCCTGGAAGTGTTTGGGGTGGTGGATTCCTACTGCGCACGCGTCGATCCAGTTCGTCCCAGAGATGCTCAATTGGTGACAAATCTGGTGACCTGGCTGGCCATGGCAATGTCTGGACATTGTTACGCTGTAAAAAGTCTTGACAAACACGTGCAACATGTGGTCGAGCATTGTCCTGCTGAAAGAGACCACCATGGACGTTGACGTGAAGAATAACGTAGGGCTGTAAGATCAAGTCCCTATACCGTACTCCTGTGAGGTTACCCACAACATGCACAAGAGGTGTCCTAACACCGTGACGAATCCCGGCCCACACCATGACACTCCCACCTCTAAATGGGACAACCTCCTGAACACTTGGCAGCATAACGTTCTCCACGACGTCGGTATACACGTGCTCGTCCATCACTTTGTGGAAGCAGAAATCGGGACTCATCAGTGAAGAGAACGGTTCTCCACCTTGCAGGTGCCCATTTCATTCTCTGTTGACACTACTAGAGACGTTCCGACAGATGATGTTGCGTTAAAACGGGACGTCGAATCGGTCGTCGTGGAAAAAGGTCCAGCCTCTCTCAGCCTGTTGCGTACCGTTTAGTCGGAAATTCGACGCAGGCCTGGTATCTGCGTTGTTGTTGACCTTGCTGTCCTGGTGCGTTCCCGAAGGTGAAGCAGTCGAATGTACCGATCTTGGGCCCGAGTAGTCATCCTTGGTCTGCCTGACCTTGGCCTATCATCAACGCTGTTTCGGGTGTTGAAACGGGTCCTCAATGAAGAGATGGTCTGTCTGGACACGCTAAAGTGTGTTGCAACATCTCGCTGCGTCGCTCCTGCATGCAGTCTGCCAATAGCGTTGTTGCGTTGCACTCTGTTCAGTCTTGGCATTCTTCAGGTCGCTGTACCGATGTTGTGTAGTCTGAATGAACAGCGGCTGATATGGCTTTTCATACCCCTAAAGCAGACGTGTCTGCATGTAAACCTTCATGATCCCATGCTGCATGTGCTTTGGCAGATAATGCATTTGGGCGAATCGCTCGTTTTCGTCCCTGAACACAATGTAAACTTTTTGGGCCATTGTTTTCGGTAAATTTACACTTTTGAGCAAGCCTTTCTTTAAATTACAGGTATGTATCATGAACAAAATTGACCTGTTTCGAAAAAATCAATTTTGCATGAATGTCAAGTTTCTTTTTTTGAAGAGTTTATATATCAAAATTGTCATAATGTTTTTTAAAACTTAAAACATAGATCGTGTCAGTTATTTATCCACAAAAAGCAGCGGTGTCAACTCGCGCACATAATCAAAGGTTGCGTCAGGATAAATTTTTATCGAGTGATGTAACTTTATGATCGTTTTTGGCATTTAAGTTACTTAGAAAAACTTTGAACAAAACAAGGAAAAGAGAAAAAAAATTGGTATTTATTTTGAATTTCATTATTAACATTCAATCACAACAACTGTTTTGTAACATTGCGGTATAATCTCAAGTTGATTTACCAAACAAGGTTCCAATTATTTTCTTACATGAAAAACATCATTGGAAGTGAGAAACTGAAAACTATAATGCCTAGCTCATTGAAACTTGTATGTTTAAGAACATAGTACGAATGATCATATGCAGCAAGAATTAATTACCAAGATTGGCTAAGAAAAATTATTAAATAAAAACGTAACTTAATTATCTAATAACTGATTTACGAATACAGCTTCATGTTAATAATCATTGTTCAATATGTTCACACATTTATCACTAACATGGCGAGCTATCAAGCCTACTCTCTTCGCATGTGAACACTTTTCTTCATCAACACTTAGGAGCAATGAGTTATGTTATGAGGTAGCTACAAGAGTATCACAAGCTACTTGAACAATGGTCTGACTATTGTCCAAAGATGTAGAGGCATCATCAAGAGACAAGACTGCTGCCCTATTCTTTAAAACGAACGACTGGTATTCTTGCAGAACTTACACTGACAGTTGTACCAAATGACTATTTTCTACGCATATGCGAAATTAACCAATGACCATTCGAACTCATTCCAATGCATCATATTTAGGAGAGTATGAAAACCTGAGAGGAATTTAGGAATATGTAAATGTCAAAGTGAATAATCTTTCCAAGGTTGAAATAAATAATGTTTATTTGATTATTTACAATCGCGAACTACTTTCGTGCTCATCTCAAAGTTGTCAATGTATTTGATTCATAGCGCTCCAATATGCGAGGCCAAACGTTGGTCTGAAATATTTTATTTCAACAGTAACATCAAAAAAAAAATATGTATGATTTTCATACAAATCATTCATTTTTCAAATGTACAAAGATATCCTTCTTCAAATTAGAAAATCGATCTTGCTATACAAACCACATCACAATGTTACATTATCATAACTTCCTACACTTTGACTAATTGCCACTATTTGTTTACCCGCAAGACTTAAGTTAGAGGTGTCCTTTTCTTCCCTTACTCTTAGCTCTTTTTCTTGAAAATTGCTTATAATTTTACCCTGATTTCTTATAAATTATATGATATCGATGTTATGAATCTTTGACATTAAGTAATTTTAATAGATAAACGGAAATACGTCTTACTTTTATGTTGCGTTAATTGAGTTACGTAATATACATGTAAGTTTAGACGTTGGTGATTATTTTTATTAATTATGTGGACATATAATGCAATCAAAGTTCCAAACCACCATATAAAAAACTGACTATCTTCAACAGAAAAAAAACCATGTTTAATCAACCAATTTTAAGTATTGCCTGCAATACTTCTCCGATGAACAGTGAACGGTTAAACAACGTGTTCAGACAAGAGGTTAAATTGTCACAATACCTAGTACATTGGTTTAATAAGTTCATTAAGTCTATTAGCTTCAGATTCCTACACGCCAATATAGAAACCACTAGGTGAATGTAAAATACATACGATGTGATTAAAAATGATATGTGGATTACATACATAAGAACTTCAAGTTGATTCGAATTTATTGCAGCAAAATGAGAGGTATTCTAAGGACGCTTTTCAAGTGTATATCTCGACCTTATATATTCACTGCTCACTGCATACATAAAGACAAAGGTGAAACAATTTTTATACATTACATACATTTACATTTGAAGGTGATCTCATAAAATAAAACATCAGTGGACTGTTTTGGTTATTGTTAAATATTTTAGCACTACACATTGAATTATTGTAACTGTGCAATTAAGAAATGTATTATCCACCTTTTTACATGTCCGACTATGGTATATGTACGCTGTACAACAACCGCAAAGACTTTAACGTAATATTGTGTTAACCTTGCAATACAAACATTCATTTCCTGTGTAAACGCCGACTCTTATTTACATTTGCTGTCGTAAGTAGAATAACATCAAATAAAATCGACCCAGTAGTGAGTATGCTTTCAGAACGTTATTGAGAGTTAATCCCTTCATAGATAGGTTCGAATCCCGCTGGGTGATTTTCTAGAAGCTTTTATTTCTCGGAACACGGTCGATTGTAATCAGACTGATTTGAAACTTTAACAAGTGAAATACACATAAACATTGCAAAGGCTAGTGTGCATATTTATCTTATTACATGTGCTGTTTATATCGGATAATGTCTTTCTTGTGCTTCTTAAGTTATCAAAGAAAAACCATTCAGATGATAAGAATTTTGTCGTAGTACTCTTAACATACAAAAGAAAGTTTCAGTACAAAAATATTATTATCAATTACATTTTAGACGTCATTTTCAGTGGTTAAACATGAGATCCCATGTATAACATGTACGATATTAATACATGACCTTTTTAATTCCTTGATATCATCAACGACATGTCAATGATATTAAAAACAAATCAAGAGTATGCATAGCTTACATGTCCTAATACGTAAGGCGGGGCATCATGGGAGGTTAGTGTAAATTAATGTAACGAGATCATTTGAACTTTTTAACGCTTTTCTGAAATACGAAGAGGAATACTAACAAGCTTAAGTGACAAAAACCTTTTTGTCTAGTATCAAGCGTATCAAAGTGAAACTATAAGAGGTTCTAACTCTTGTAAACCTCTTGTATGATAGAAGATTCAATGTCGATGAAAGAGTTTCTGTAATTAAACTCTCAATGGATTCACACTTTGGCTTTCTTTAAGCCTGAGGCTTGAACTTCACCACAACCAAACACAGAGAGTTTTTCCACAGCTAGTACAAGGGCTGCAGCCACAACTCCTATAGCGGTCAGATAGAAAGCACTCTGCAAATCGTCCAACTGTATCTTCCGTGCATTTGTCTTGCTGGTATCTAAACACAGGTTGTTCCTCGGCCACCATTTTCTCTTCCAAGTCAGAAACAGCCCGCTCTGATCAATGGCCAGCATTCTGGAATATTCATCAGCAGATTAAACATCCTACAGGAGACACATAGTTCAATCGAAGGGGATGTTTTAATACTAACCCTCAGCCCCATGTGATCTTACATAAATCATAACACTAAACATTCATGTTACCAAACACAGATTAATTATGGAACCCCTAGAAAATTAAAATGTAATAAAATCTACAGCAGGACCTCGCTAAAGCACATAGATAAATTCAGAAATGTCTAATTGACATTAGTTGCTCCAAAAAAAAATGATTGGACAGGTTTCATTAAGAGCAAGAAAACTCGGACTGGCGTGATAAAGGAAAAAAATGAAGTATATATAGGAATTTTTTTATTTATTAAAACATAAAGTCTTTGATCGAGTTTTAGCACGCCGATTATGATTAACAAAATGCTATTCTAATCAAGTATCAAAAGCAAAGTCGCAGCCTATTTGAATCCTTGGGGGTTAAATAAGAAATTCTGAAAACACTTTATCATTTATGCAACGGTCTTGATCGTGAGCTAATGCGTTCATCGATACAATTCATTTAATACCAACGTTAAAAGAGCAAAGAAGTAAGTGTTCTTGATCGATGGTAATGACGTCACTATAATGTATTAACAACTGTTTACATCTTAGAATCCATTGATCATTTACTGCCAAAGTCGGGAGAGTCGATATGCTTTTAATTTACAATAATATAAGCCCTATTTCATCTTTCAAGCATGGTGAATTACTCATTAAAGTTACAGATCATTATTTCCATGTATTCATGTTAACAATGATTACGATCTGAATTGTTTGATAATGTGTGATCCTGGTTTGAACATGCAACCCTTCAATTTTGAACTCAGCGCCTTTATCAACTAGAATCCGGACCGCTATCAAATTCGAAATTGTTTGTCAGTGTAAAGCATGCATTCTTCAAAACAATTAGAGTAAAAAGCATATATAGGAACACTGGCAGCATGATCAGAGAACGTGCAAGCCGGGTACATCAGTTCATTGAGCACATGCAGGCACAAATCCATTTCATGAGGGATGCAGTCCCATATCCGATACGTTAGCGCCGAAAATTTGCATGCAAGGTATTATTGGACAAAAAAATGACAAATTTGGAATATGACTATCACAATTGCGACCTTAAGGGTGTTAGACAATGGATTAAGATAATGAATGCATTTCGAGTCGCCGATTTAAAAAAATTATTTTATTTTTTTAACGAATGCACTCCTCAGGTGCCTTCTCTATGACATAATGTATGTAGATGAAAATAGAGTTATTAGTTTAAAAAGAGGAAGTGCTTAAATCATGGATGAGTGCAGTTGTCTGGAGCTACATTATGAGTTGAAAGTGGGAGTGTTATATCAAAGAAGGAGGTATGGTTGATATTACCCAGTCTTCTAATTTAAAAAAAACTAATGATAACTCTTCATTTTGCCCTTGTTTCACTGTAAATTTCGGTAATTCGTTATGTTAAGTATACGTTACGGAAATGTTTTGTCCTTATAATGTTTAGCTTGGAGCAAAGGAGCAACATCTTAAATTTTTTATAGTCTTTCTGTTTCACTCGGCTGGCAATCGAACCACCTGAGTTACAGACCTGGTCAAATATATCAACATGAGTTGAACAAATAGAAATAATTTACTATAATAATTGAGTGTTGCTATCAAAGGACACGAAGGTGATATTGTATTCATCACACAAAATCTACTTACATTTGTCAGTAATAAAATTTGTCTCTGATAAAATATGCTATATGACATCATCAAAGCATCGCAACGTCATCAATGTTGTGACGTTAAATCATTATCATCAATGTTCTAAGTGATTTAATAACATTTTTAAATCATATACTGATGATACAATGGCATTATTGCTATTTCATTGTTGCTAAATGTACAATGTAGGTATATGTTGATCTCACAAAAGCGTCTTCAGAAGTCAGTTTTGATGAAAAGGTACATGAACTTACGTGTCCGAGATGACCTCTGCATATGGCGATCTCTCTGGAAGTCCTAGTGCATAAGTAAAGGGGTAGAAGGTCTCCTTGATGAGGGCCTGGTCACAGTTCTTGGAGGTCCAGAGAGAGATGCGCTCACTGTCGCTGAAGAAAACATAGGCTCCCTCAGCTACCTTCTCCATTTGCTGTGAAGACCGAGCTGAAAACACTTCCGGGTCGTCCTTCGAGAATTTCAACATACCTTGCCATAACCTCTCTATATCCTTCGATGGAGCGTCCTGGCAAATAATTACACACTTCAGCATTAGTTAAATACATTTATGGCATTAATACAAGGCTACACATAGCCTGAAATGCATTTATATTCCATTATAACACTGGATAATCTGTTTTGATTGATTTAAGTTATTTAGCAGGACTAAATCAGGCTAAACCTTGTAAGAGAGAGAACATATTTTTAAAAATACCATGCACGAACTAATGTCTTCGGAATCCGACTGGCAACTAAAAAACAAGTATTTGTATACTTACCTCAAAGTAAGTAACCCATGAGCTCCCCCCTGTAATCCCCCACGTGTACTCTGATTGGTCTGCTAGCTCGGCAAGGGTCTCGAAGGGCACGGTTTCCTTGTTGACGGTCAGGAAGGCGATGAGGGTCCCGCTGTAGGAGGCGGCGATAACGATACAGAACAGCCACCAGAACCCCACCAGAACTCGACCTGACTCTGACACAGGCTGGTGGCTTCCCCCTGTCAAGTGTGTGAAGCGTCAAATTAAACCAATGAGGATTTCAGCATACCATACATGTATGTAAAATATTTATGTACATTGTTCATTCTCAAACATATGATATAAAACTTTTCGCAAGTAAAGTAAGTTTACATATTGTTTAGATTTATTATTATTTCCGTCTTTCTGATTGGCCTACTTGGTCACGTAACAGCAACTGATGTCAACCTGTGTAAATCGCAAGAGGATGATATAATAATCCTAACTCCTCTGATGGAAAAAACAAATATTTGGGAAATCCAAACTTTGAACTCGTCGCGTTTAATTCTGTTAATCGAGGGAATCGGCATCGCTTTGTCTGTAACTGAATGTTCTAGATTAGAGTTACGTCCCTTATATTTGACAGAATAATAGTAGTTTAGGACGTTTTGAATATGATAAAACAATTATCGACTTCAAAATCGATTGAATAGCCCTCGACAAATATCACTTTCCCATGGTCGATGAATCATTGCATCATTCCCTTGAATAAAATAATTAAATGATATCTACACATCTTAACATATTCTTATATGACTCCAAGAATCGACACTAATCAAACGTATCGCACAAGTAATAACTCGCGACATTTTAAAAAAATGGCTGATCTAGTCTTTGTTTCGTTGCTAAAAAATTGTGCATTAATTCGATCACACTTAATTGCGTTAAGTGGCCACCACAAGGAAATTCATGACAAAAACCCATTGTGTTTAAGTTTTTTTTCTATTCTTGCGTTGAACCGATAGGCTACCTGTTGATACAATGACTTTGTACAATCAAATAACAAAAATGACAATTAACTAACCGTGAGCCAACATGGCGCCATAAAGGTACCAGATGCTATCTTGGAAGGTGCTTCTGATGGACGTGTTCTTGTGGTCCTTAAGTGTTGAATACGTGTTCTCCATTATACCCAGTAACACTGCAGACACCAGCAGAGACACGCCCAGACACGCAAGCACCATGCCCTTGAAGGGTTTGATGAGCTTTAACCATTTGTATCGTCCTGGGTCGGGCATCTTGTAGATCCCAGCCGCGTTGTCATAGTAGAAAGGGACGGTGAAGTCCATGACTGCTTCTCGTTGTACAGACACCGTGAGAGGACCGATGATCAGATCTCGCTCCTGGCAGAATAGGAATATTCGATGTGTGATAAAGTTTACGGACATCTAAAAATTTTGATACAAAATAGTTTATCTATTAATTTACACAGTCGTGAAATATAAATAAAGGTTGCAATAACTTATTCAGTTAAGTATAAATTCAGTGATATCGTAGTATATGACTTACATAAGGACATAAGGACAAACCAGATTCTAGTATAAATTTTGTCGAAAAGGTACAATCTGTTGTATATATATTTTGTATCTATCTAAAGACTGTTTAAACACACATCAATATTTGGACGCCACTATCATCAGTTATTCCTTTAAGTCCATGTCAAATTATTAAAAGAGAAACAGAAGTTCTTTCAATGCACAGATTTTTACGTAATAAATATATTGATGACAACTTTACCATATTTTGACAAGGATATCTTCATCTGAACACTGTTACTATAATTCACTTATCGTATATTTATCGATTATATTCATAAATGAATGTTTTTCAAATTAGAAGTCATTTTAAAAATATGATGCTTGAAGTAACACTATTGGAGGACACTATTGTTGGCAGTTTATGATACTTAGAGAGAATGTCAAGACTTAAATCTTAGATGTACGCCCACAAAGTATAGTTCTATTCTCTACTGAAATGGTTCGAATTCTGAACCGAGAACAAAGGATGAAATAAACTATATCAATCAATGCAATCTTGTAATTTAATCGATAATATTGCGTTAGATATTTCGGTGCATCTTTGTATGAAAATTCAAGATCATTTAGTTCATGAAGTTTATATATAAATAATTAGCTATAGTGGCCTTTTCCCGCTCCCTTTGTATATCTTTTAAGCAAGTTGTCGTGTTGAAACACTTACCCTGTATTGCATTTGTCGAACTAGGCCTGTCCATGACCCGTTTACTTCGCGACCCCACTCTCGATCAGGCGGCTTGGACAATTCGTAACTGAAAAATATACCAATTGTAAAAAAATTTTAACGACAAAGATTTATGTTTAATTGACATAATAAAATATCCTACATTTGACAATCCTTTTCTTTATACTCACGTATAAAATACAAAGTTACGTAAAGGGCTTAAAATCTGAGTACAGACAGGTGGTTCTCACGTGAAGTTCATTGTACTGGCAATCTGATTGAGCAGGTCCATACACAACCCATCCCAGCCAGATTCTGTTTGGTTTGACTCGAACACGAAAGGAGGAGACTGAAAGGCAAATATAAATGTTTAGCTCATCATGCGGTTGAGTATTACATATCATAAATGTTGTTATGTGACCAATACTAGGGGCCACAGAAACCTAGCCGTCTTCTTCTCCCGAAAAAAGAGCCTTAGAAAGCTGAAATGTTTTGTAGACTTTACTTTAGAAACAGGTTTATTGAATTCTATTTATTCTATATATTTATTATTTTACTTTGTGGCCAAAAGTAAGGACCACAGGGACCAGCCTCCGAATAAAGCAAAAGGCCGGTCTAGAAAGTTGAAATCTTGCGTTCAAACTCCTGGACTATAATTCGAAGATTTGGTTACTCTGTTACATGGTTCTAACCTTTAAACAATCTCTCAATTTCGGAACAACTAACTCATACAGCAACTCTACCGATTTCATAACAACTGATTCATAGTGCATCAACTCTCAATTTCCACTATATTCATAATGCATTAAAAATATTCAGTCACAACTTACCACTTCGGTACCTAAGTATAATGTCCTTCCATTAAAACCTTGTTTGATATTTGGGAACAGGTCATGCAGTATCGTCACTTTGCCAAATTTATCGAACTCGCCAACTAATGACAGTTGTCTGGTTTGTGATTCCCTGTATAGGAGAGTTTGAATCCTTCCCTTCCAACACTGGGAGTCGTTTTCAAGTTCCTGAAACCAACAGAGGATATATCATTCATGACTGATGCTCTCCAACCAGTAATCATATGACAGAGAGCAAGTTCAGTCTGTGTAAGTCTTTCCACTCAAGAGTTGCTCTTGGCATCCCTAACTCGTTCTTTTTACTTTTAGCCCATTGATTGTTTTTTTTGGAATGTGAACAAAACTAAAAAACTGGAAGTATTTGTAAGGTCAGTCCGATATTTTAACAATTATCAACGATTTGGACATACATAAGTCATGTTTGTAATATTGCTTCTTTTTTCCGGAATATACAAAGAAAGGGAGGTCAGTAAACAACTAAGCAGCCTAGAGCCATTAGTATAAATATATGAATATCTTAAGTAATTGATGAGATTGATTTTAAAGTCAGTCCACGGGAAGTTGTTACTTAAACAACAAAAAATCGTTTTTTAATCCTTTTTAATTAAAAAAAATTAAAAGCGGCAATATCGTAAACAAGTCCTTTAGCAGTGAATGTAGGAGGATCAAAACTCTCTTTAGGAGAGCATTTGTGACATAGCAACAACAAACAATAATAGCGTCATATAATTGACTTGTTCATAAGTGCTCAAAGTGCATGTTAATAGAATCATAATTTTATAAGGGAACTGAAATAAGCTCTCAATGCCCGAGAATGCAGCCTTTAAAAGAAATCTGGTCACAGGTCACATGATCATTCCTTTTTTGAATGACTTCAGATGCCAATTTTCTTAACAATGAAAAAACAACAAATACTTCTGTACTTCATTAACATGTTATCAACACTCTAGTCCTTGTTTTCTTGACAATAGTAAATTCTACTTCATCAGACTGAATTCTGCAATATTAGAGATCGGATGATCTATAACTTAGGTCAGTTCAATGAGGGCAGCTAGTTTGTGTGAAAAAGCCTGGCTCGTTCGTATCGCTAAAGATAGCAAGCCAATGAAATGACTCGCATTCAGCAATAGCGGCACCACCCGGATGAGAGTTTAAACAAATGTCAATGTAGGCTATGAGTAGTTATGAGTTACCAGCCATAAGCGATACGAGCGCTTTAGGCCGAAGGATATCAGGGTAAATGATGGAGGTGGGCGGAGACAAATACGCTGATGTAGCAGGATGAGCTCTGACGATTCGCGTGCACTTTCACTGGATTGGTGGTACTCCGTACTCGTGCCTCTAGTTAAAGGTTTTTTATCAATTATGCATTTGTGTGGCTTTTTCGATAGTTATAGTTTGATGCGGTTTTGGCGACATTCCGTGTACGATGCTTCTCTATATGACTCAGCGATAAATACCGTTTCGGACGTTGAAAGTATGCTTCAGTCGTAAATGAATGCACTCTCTGCACACAAAGGATGTTAAAACACACTTAAAAGAAGTTCTTAAGCACAAATGGGGTATACAAGATAGGATATAACTAAATACAGTTTCTCTTAAACGTCTGAACGTCATGAAGAAAAGAGGATGATCACGTTTCTCTTAAAAGCCGAGATCCCGAGCGATGCAAGATATTATCCTGTGTGGACCTTTTAACCACCTTTTTTTGTGTTTATTTTCATACGAGTCTTTAACACACTTCGTGAAACGTATATTGATGCCTAAGTTGTTGAACGAAGAAACGACTGTGTAGATTTATTATGAGTTTTTTTTTCATTTTACATCATCCACAGAACACAAGCCTTTACTGTCCTTTGAATACGTATCGGTTGAACGAGTAGGGATAAATTTGAAACCATGTAACGAAAAAATATCTCTACATCAATATCGAGACACTTCGAAATTCCCTTAGTACTTTCATTATACATTCCATATAATTGTTTCAGAGCGTATTGCTTGAATTGATTTTCATGTGCAAATGAATACACCATCGGCCTGGAAAGTATTCACTCGACAATGGTACAATGTATACTGCACATGTTCCATTCAGTTCTTGATGACTCGTGTGTGTGTGTGCCCATCCTCTTTCGAGGTAATTGATCTACGCAAAATCGCAGGCTGATAGGAAATGTAATTGTTCACTGGGCTTAACGTAAATATAGTTAAATGTTTGTAGATCTTCTAATATATTGTAAATATACCTACCTGTTTCATATTCTGATGAAACGTTTGATTGGTCTTATATTCCTCGATACAATGTACGTAGACACTTTCGAGGTGGTTTTGTAAGTCTTCCTGTGGAAATAATTTTTCTGTTAATTGACAATTTAGCATAAATTTACTTTTAGTCAATTTCCTATGACAGTTTTTCACACTATAACCTTTCAGTAATTTGATTGGAGAATTCGTTTAACTATTGGTAACTTTGAAATCGTCTAAATAACTTCCCAAGCACACACGGTTTTGTACTACTAAACATTACTACTAGTACTACTAAAAAGTCATGAATTGACATTGATGTTAAAATCATACATGCAGTGCTAAAACTTTTGTTAGTAAGACTAGCATATCAGTGTAGCTATTTTTATATAATTATCTTAACCTTATGACAAGCCTGTTAAATCGTAAACAATATCTTAATCAATGGCAATTAGGTGAGAAATGTAATTTGTCTTGCAATTAGACCCTTACTCATCGAAATTTTGTGAAAGTTTAATATTTCATTTCATCATTTCAAAGACCTATTCTTCATGTCTATAACACGAATTTGATCGCTTTATACATTTATGAATATTTACATTTTTACCTTAACGAAACCTTCACTTTGAGGCGATATGACGGTTGGCAGTGTTATAACTGCAACGTTGTTTACGTTGATATCTGTGTTAAACGGCTCAGCACTTTTTTGCTCATACACAAGCCAGTTAGAAAACAACCATATAGCAGTGCGGTTATTGTTTCTCATGTCAAAACCATTTACCTGTTTAAGCAAACAAAGATAGGTGTTCAACAAAATATAATTTGATAAACGATATAAAAGATATATGTATTTACGATTAAAGAGTATGACAACGTGGAATTTTAAATCGTAATCTAAAATTCTGATTCGGAGAGATTATGGAAGGTTTTATTGCTTCAAGGTGTTTCTACAAAGGTGTTTTATATAATATTTAATGTATTTTCAATTATTTCAAATTTGAAGATCGTAACTGTGGCATGAAGAATATTCTTTTGAAAAAGGTTTATTGTAACTTCATCATGCGTATTAACTAACGATATGTGTCAAAGAATTTGATATATCTATATCTCAGCATATGAGAATGACGGCCCTGGAAACAAAAAAACTTACACGACAATACATCCTCCTATTTCATTTCAACACAAAACTTCGTACTGTCCATTTTAAAATGCTAATTATATTAAGGAATGTATCAAAATCATTGAAGGCTGTAACCTCATTGTAAACACTGACCAATTTCAGAAGTCTGTTGACACAACCGTCCTTACACAAGACGAGGAAATTTCTGTTATTTGACTTGCTGTCATTATAGAAGGAGTAGATCAGATTGTGCAGATGCTGATCTGTAGATTGTACTCTAATCACGTTGGTGATGAGTTTGATTCCTGGCAGGGAAAGTCTGTCGAAGAGATCTTTGACGATATCATCTGTAACCATAGCAATGTCTTAAAGTCAACATTTTGGTTGGTTTAAAATCGATTAGCATTGTTACTATCACGATGTAGCTCAGGTAATGTAATTCGTATGGACATTTTCAGAATTTCACCTTAAGTCACACTTATATTAGGTAACTCTTGCACGTGTGGTATAATTGCAGCCGCCACGAAAATCAATCATTGTTCAATCAACTTCATTATTATGCAAGTCAAGTGAACTATTGATGTGAAGCCCCATACATTTATTCTTTGAAATTTTTGTCAGAACTTTCACAGTTGATGGTTCTGTGTGATCATTTATTCATTCACATTAAAAGCAAATTCTTTATAGCTGGTTTATCATTATTGATTTTTCAAATGTGACATCGGTTTTGACAATTAGTTGGAATTCTTCCTTCGTATTTTATGCTCCCTGCTATGTTTTATTCAACGATAGATGCACACCAACTCGTCTTCTATATTCTCTATACATATTACAAATACCTAAATAGCCTGTTATGCCATTAACATAAGTTTATGATCACCAGAATTCACTGTTACTAGAAACTCACGAGCAAAATACACGTCCCCTTTTTTTCAAAATAGTAATGAACAAAATACTGCTGCCATGGAAAGGAAAATATTATAAATGTCTGTGATAGGCACATGTTTTATGAAAAAGTAGTCCACATTTTATCCATAAGAGTACGACATCTAAATTTCTTTGTCTGTTCAAATACATTTTGGGTCGTGCAATCGTTTTTTCAAAAACACTTTTTTGAACAGAACCTTAAAAGCATTTAGTCAATAATTTATTAAATGTAGACATTTCATCAACGAAACCTTGGACATTAATTCTTTAATGCATCATTACTATAGGACGCCATGAACTAAGTCAAAAAGCCAGTTTTTACTCCTCTATCTCGTCTAGTTGTGGATAAGGCTTCTTTTTCAGAAACGAGAGCAGATAATGTTTGATATTTCAGAATAGTTTGCTTCTGTTTCAGTTGTATTTATCACTACCTGAATGGAATCTCTCGTATTTTGTATGGTGACGTTTCGTTTGCTCAAGAGTGTATTCTAATGATCATTCCGTAATACTTTTGAACTTCTTGCCGTGTGGCGATCAACTGTAAGAAGCTCTTACCCATTTCCCAATCATGAAACACATAAACAATGTCCCAGGATAATGCCTCAAGCACCTGCTGCAAGACAGTTACAATGGCGTGACCGTCTTCGGTGCTAAATATATGACACGTCTCCTGGCGGTCTTCTGCCGGACAGAATTTGAAGCGGCACGTCTCCGTCTCCTGGTAGGGGTTAGCGAACACGCTATGGCACGTTGTGGACACGTTGTGTAGACGTACAAAGGCCTCAGAACTCCAGCATACCACGTCCTCCATAATGATGAGATCATCATTTGGAGGTAAAAACGCCTGTACTAATTATATAATAAATAGACAAAGTCACTGTATACTTCTTTTCAAAACTCATTGCTAAATACATAGTAATTAAGACTCTTGGAATTAAACAAGTGATTTACAACCATATTATTATTTGTTAGTATACAACTTTTGATATGAGAAGATATGTTTAAGCATTTAAGAAAAATGTGATAAGCACTCTTCATATTTATGATTATTTCCTGATCCTAACAAGATCCTTGTTATGCAATCCTGATTATCTTATATGTTTGTCATTTGCATTTTGGGTAATATTTCTTATCTGCTGTTGTCAAACGAAAATATAACTCAAACTGTGCTACATGTATGTAGATGGTCTGCCAACCAAATGTTCACAGTTAGAGTCCCTAAATGTGGGTCTGGGCATAAAAAATTAGAATATCTTCACACAATATTGGGGAGATCATCTGCCAGTAGATTTAAAGACACCAAAGTGTTATAGTACGCGATTTTCTTGATTTCGATTTTTATTCTTAGAATTAATTCCAGATTCTGTAATCGATTCGTTAAACGTAGGCTTCATATTTACATTAATAATGAAATCAATGTGCATGTATTTAATCGTATTCCTCAGATGTATATGAATATGAATCAACTGTTTGCTTCTTGATTGTATGTAAATAATATGGCACCGGGAAGATGATATGAGATACTTTAGCCATTTGATAAATGTACTAGTTGGCGATATATTGTTCAAGACTATATACAAAGTAGTTTTTGCCTAACGCATATGATCAAATTGTATCAAATTGTTTACCAAACTCCTAGATAGCTATGACGTCACTACCAACTCCTGGAAGAACATCAATAAAGGGCAAGACATAGCCTAGACCTGAACAAACACAGTAAATCATTATCCGTGTCAATAAAACTCCTTGATTCAATAACAAGAAGGTCAGGCTAGGATCTGATTGATATTGTATAACTGAATGTTTTGGGGGTTTGAGTTTAGATTTTTATATTTTTGTTATTGTTACTTGGAGGAGAGGGGGGGGGGGGGTGTTAACTATCGTGTGCGCCTACAGAGTGTCTAATATTCCCCTTCAAAGCACTACTTTCAACGCTTTTAATACTTATTCGTTAATTATTTGTCACTTACACAATCCTGCTATCTGTGTCGTGAATCACACTTTTTTTTCGACACTATCATTTCGTTCACTTATTTGGATAATTAATGTAATAATGCTTACATAACATAGCTAATCACAAGCTTTGGGATAGGTAGCTGTAAAAGCCAAATAACCAATTAACTCTGTGTTTACGTAAACAACTCAACAAACAAAAGTTCATATCAATAACTTCATCAATATCATATAGCCCATAGTCAAGGATTCCATGTGGAGGTCAAATGGCTGGTTGTGTACATGTGTGAACCAACAGTCCGGAAACTGCTGGATGACGTATACTTATACGTATACTTATATGGTTTTACAATACTCGTAAACAGCATATCATTAATTAATTCATGACAAAGCTATCCGTAATTAATCAAATACGCAGTGTTCCCTGACAGGAATTAAAGAACTTTAAGTGACAAATTTATGGGGAAAACGTGAATGAATAACTGGGTATTAATGGTGAAAAAAAAGTTGAATGCCAAATTGTACGACACGCCCTGTCGGGAGCTATCCCAAACTTCCAACTTCGCTTAACAAGAGGTCAATAGTATTTGGTAAGTCATTTAGACAAAAAGTATACATTTGCTGATTCATTGAGAACAAATCTTGGATATCGTCATTGTTGTACTTACACTGTCTAATAACCGTAAAAGGATCATTGATGTCAACCAGTGACCATGAAATGGAAAGGTTTCCACTGCTGAGGTTGAGTTTTATATTCATTTCACCATCATCAACTGTCCATGGGTTATAGGGTTGAATTACACCTTTAAATAACAATTATGGTAAAGAATTTTCAAGATCGAACTCAAGGAGATATACAATGTAATCATGTTTAACACAGATAAAATTACCCGTGTTGAAATGTAGCTTTGGTACATGTATGGTTTCGAAATACTATTCTATTTTGTCAGTGTTTTAACATTCAAACGTGTCAACAGACAGACACGTGTCACCTTTAGAAATGTATTAACATGGTTTTACTTTCAGATCATTCATACCATATGTTTTACATTTCAGATGTTCAGCATCATAACTTATCAATTTCATTCGTTAAATTCATCGCTTTTTAATTATTGGTTTCACAATATTTTACGAAAATATCAATTACGGAATTTGATAGGGAGTTATATGATACAAATAATTAAATCACAATAACCATGAGTATACAAACGAAGAGTTACCACTTACCTATTTGGAATTCCGACACATTGCCAATCGTAGTCTGTCCATAGACAATAAACACAACATGAAGTAGAACGTTGAAGATATCTCTAACCATTTTACTGTGACAAAATAATGCAGCTGTTTTTTTCTTTGACACAGATCCTAATGTGAAGAATCGTGAACTGAAATAAGTAATTACGTACAATGAAACCTCTGATTAAGCAGGGAGGTCGATTCTACCAGAGAACGCCTATTAGCGAAGCAAATAAAGTACCAACAGAAGTGATACCGAAAAGGCCGCGCATATAACATAGCGAGGATGTCCCTAACATTGGCATCAGAAATCAATGTTTATCAGTCGTTTTGTATGTACTTTGAGTATTTGCACAGACCTGTCATAATATTAGGATTCCTCATCCTATTTATATAGTGTACAGTTTTCAGTATGTGCATATCATTAAGTGAGTGCCGGAGCAGTGATGTTAGTTGCCGTCAATAAATTACCATTTCTTGCCAGTGGATCTGGTATTTTCATCCATTCTGGTAATCGTAACACGGAATCGTCCTACATATGTTTTATCGTTTAAAGTGTTTTCTTTCCTGGGTAGAGACAAAATACACTGTATGACTACTATTTAAATAAAAATAAATTTCATGATTCATTGTGACATTTTTACCAGAGTTGATATTGATTGTTATATCTCTGCCCCACTTACTACTCGGTAATGATCTTCTTGAAGAGGGAACTTAAGGTTGCTAATGTTCTGTGATGCAATTAAAGATGTTAATGAGAGATGCTGTTTGGGATCAATCACAAAACAAATCTTATCTTTGAATTGTCATCGTACTAGACTATGACTAGAATTTGTTGCTATATATAAGACAAGATAGACGTAAAAGCTCCCTTGACACCTCTGTGTCACTATAACATGGATGAATAATATCTATTGAAAATTATTCCGAAAGGGTTTGTTTTGGTATTGCCCCTGTAAGAATTGAGACAAGCCGCTACTGTTAAAACATTGAGGATTACCTTAATGTATAATTTTAAATGCTGACATTTAAAAAGGAGAGAGATAAACTGTTAAGTAAAATTACCAAAGTATTTGCCATTGTACTTTCCTTCATAGGGTTAGTTTAAGTGATTGCGATTGATAATTGAGACCTGAAATTTGTCTGTATCTTTATAGAATCTAACCAAAATATATAACGACGGGTTCATAAAAATTCTAAATATGCAAATGAACACCTGCATATCTACACTGCTAAGGGGTCAAAAGCGGTGGTCATAAAATCTATAAAATCACAGCATTAAAATCCCCATCTGCATGGTAGAGCCCTTTATACCATGTTGTATAACTTTTAACAAACCCCCTTGACATGACATTGAGTTCCGCAAAAGTATTAGCTCTACCCACAAAGAATGAAGGAAGTCATATACGATCAGTTTTCAAAACCCTAAACATTAAATTCTTAGTTTATTTATAAATCGAATGTGGGGATGGCTATGAAATATAAATAATATTTTCAAGTTACATAAAGTTATCTATAAAGCTTCCAAAATAATAACATCCTTTCAAATTGTTTAAGTTTATCCAATACCCAAAAGAAAACGATTCTTGGCAGGGCATATACAGTAGTTCCCTTAAATGAGGTCGAACAACGCTTAGATACAAACTAAATCATGTGTTGCGAAACATATAAAATAAATAAAAAAGCAGAAAATATAGATTAAAGACAACGTTGGTATTTTAGAGAGAATTGATAACCGGATGAACAGGTCTAAATCCGATCAAATATGTATTATGTGTATAAGAATTCCCTTATGCCTTCTTAAAGATCAACGAAAACATGTTTCTTTTCATATATTTCAATAAAAAGTGTGCGCATCCTTCTATGTTTACCATTTAATACAACTTCTAAGTAATCATCGTTTCACTGACCTAGCAGAATTTATACATATAACTGCTAAGCTTTAATCTCGATTTCGAAATCAACTTAAGAAAAATGGGATTTATAACCACATTTTTTTTAGGTGAGCGATGTTTGCAAATATATCAGTACATTATTTAAAGAAGTTTCGTATGACCATGTCTGAAATTTCATATAAGCAAAATGTATTGTTTACATAGTAAAGCATTATTAAAGCAACCATTGGTAAACTTCAATTCGATAACAAACTCAAACAGAATTTATGAGACAAACGAGATGGAAATATTTTAACGATTGCATTTATGAAAAAAATTAAATCTCTACTATTCATTGAAAGATTTTATAAACAAAATTATTTACATTGATTATGAACGAACCGGGAGATTTTTTCAAGCATAATTGAGCTTAATTACATAGATCCTTTACCTAACCAGATCATCATCCAATTGAACACTGCTGGAATGAACTTGAAAGTCTAGCACGTCGAAGTCAAAGCAAGTTCCGACTCGTGTTGACTAACTCCTTTTCTATGAACATGTGGATTCTCACCTTTTTCCCATTGAGATTATGTAAAATAAATGTATATGATCTTAGCGCAAACCAATAAACTGTTTGACAATGACCTGTGCGTTTCTTTTTTTGTCTCGCCATTGAAAATCGAAAGCGTAATTGCGAAATCGTAACTATTAGCCACTTTAACGTTATCGTTAGTTGTGTTTAGTTATTGTTAATGTATAGACCTTTAGGGAATGTTGTTCCTACGTTACATTTTCAATGTGTTTTCAGGGCTGTGTTACCCATACAAGACCATAAAGATTCGACTCTAATCATTTTATGTTTGCTTCATTGATAATTTTATCATAGATTACTACTTCCATTATATGATTTTTGGAAGCACTAAATTTATTGTCAGTTAAACACAACAAATTATTTTTTGTATTTTGTAATAAACGAATAACTTTGATATATCAGGATAACCTAGAGGTTATAATAACATGATTACGATATAACAATGACATTTCACAAAATGATGTCTTATCATAGGGGGAATTATTGAAAGTGTGTTTCGTGTGCCTAGACGGAGTAACTGCTTAGCTTCCATTCACAGCACTGAATTACAGTGGCACTACAAGTACCTTTATGAGGCTCAACTAACCAGTGATTTCAGACATACAGTAGCTTTCTTCAATTCATTACACAATACATGTATAATAAATTGTACATTTGTGGATATCGTAATATAACATGATTTCAAAACCAGAAAGCATATCAATAAACCGGTTTAACGAGGATTATTTCCTGAACCATATATCAGTAAGTACCATCATAAATGACGAGGAGTCTATACCAACCGGAATGACCGTATTTCATTCAGATATATGTCCCTTATTTATAAATATTTACCTTTCAATTTCCTAACACTTAATTGAGGGAAGCGTTAATAAAATCTCTTTGCTTTGGAAGGACAACCGCGCGATGTAATAAATTGATGAAGATCCAACATATGCACAAGGAAGGAAAAGTCATTTCTCAATTTTTTATGACTGCTTTGCAGACTTTTGCGACACAACCTGATAGTCCAATAAGTAATCATATTAGAATCCTACTTATTGCCGAAGAGGGCACCGCACTCAAACAACGAATTCTCCGCGCCCGGCGGCTACAATAAATCATATTTCACCATTTTTCATTACTATATGTACCCACAGTCACTACTTACGCAAGAATTTGTTCGTTACAATGTCAATCAGGTAAAGACACAAATTCCATGGATATATTTGAATTATTTGAAGATTGTGAACCAACTTAATAAGTAGATTAGCGAATACCTTAACCTATCTAACTCAACATTTATGACAATATGACTGTCAGAAATTGTACACATTGTAATCTCAATTCGAAGACGTGAATCATTTTTTCTTAAATTGGCCTTTAGATGTTTGACAACTTTATATTAGGCCTTATTACTTGAAAAATTATTCTGCCATTCATCTTTAAGCAGTTACTCAGAATAAAAGATGTTACATGTTGAAATCTTGACAATTTTTTTAATGCATGTAACATAAATTGTGTGTATATTCTCCATATAAGATATAATCTCCGAATCTGAACCCGTTCGCTTATACCGTCTTATTACTACCGATAATTTGTTCAACTTAGTTTAATAAAGAATTAAATTTGATTAGCACTGGCCACTTACTTTGATTCGATAGTGTGATTAAAACTGTTTTATTGATATTTCTTCGATTTGAATATAATGATCTCTTCAGATTGAATGAAACATATGTAGACTGAATAAAATCAATATTTCAGGATCATAAAAGTAAGACAATAGTACCGATGTACTGATAAATTATAAAATGCTATTGTTGTTTTGATGATGTCTAGATGGAGAAATTTGTAAGATAAAAGATATTTAAACACATTAGTATCAATGTTGATAAGATGTGGTTAAAGGTAACAGGTTGCATTTGTTGATTAAATAGTTGGTAAAGCAGAAAGACGAAAGCCGTGAGAAAAGGACAAATTAAAGAAAAAGTCTTCGTTTTCCACGCAAACGTTAGGGCTATATTAAGAAAACCTGATCAGGACCAGGAGTACTGTTATGGGAATTTAGATATCTATTTCAAATGAAAATTCAACTTGATTTATTCAAGCATTTTTGGCACCTGCGCCGCACAAACTCATCCCCTGCAAAGAATGTCACAAAAGCGTACCATCTCGGGCGGGCGGTCATTTAGTCCTGAGTTCAGTAGACTCCGTAATGAACTTGTCTCGAACAAGTAGGCTTGCTTATACTATGGTAATTTAATTATCTTATCTTTAGATACAACAGTTTTGAACTACTCTCGCAACTTTTCGGAATATATACCATTGTAAGCAACTTGTGATAAATAAGGATTAACGCTAACAAATGTATGTCCAGTTGGATGGCGCTAATTAATTAGGTATGTTTATATACATCCGTTTGATATTTGTAACAGCAAAATAAACAACTTGATGTGATTGCATTACATCAAGTGATAAGCTAATTTGTCGCCATTACGAATTGATTGAGTAGATTGGGATAATTGAAACACATAATTAGTTAACTCTTCACCAAGAATATAGCTAAGAAAACACGCTGGGATATATAACGTCTATGGTAAACCCCATGGGTATCACTTGTGAAGTAAGCATTACCTGAATTTGAAAACGTGAACATGAAACGGGTATCAGAATCACACCTTGTCGAAGACCTTGATGAATACGCAAGAGAGGAACTTCCCATCGACGTCAACATACATCTGTACTTACAGAAGGACAAGTTAATGCCGATGGATAAATACTTTACGATAGGGAGATCGTTTGATGTACAGTCAAGAGTATCTAAAAAGTGTGAAAACTTCGATGATACGCCAGGAAAAGTTCCGTTTCGTCGTAACCTCAAGGAACGAGCAAGCATGAGATTAATGGCTGAGGAAGTAGAGGAGAGAAGAAGAAATGACAGACTGATGGCGAGAGTGAACAACGTGCTGGCAACTTCCGGTAGCGTGTGCGAGACAGGCAAACCGCTGAAGAAGAGGAAACTGCACTTGACTTCAATACTTGATAAAGTGGTTTCTAGAAAATTTAAACTCTTCAGAAGGAGGAAAAGACAGACAGCATCACCATGATGATATGGAAGGATAACAAAACTGTGCTTTGTACATATTTGTTGATTTTTGTTAAATATTCTTTGAATAAATCGGTGAAAAATATTGTATTCGTATGTGGTTGTTTGAGCGGATTGTTTTTTACATTTAAATATACATAACAATCTATATATTCTAAATAATGTATTTTTGTCCAGTAGTCATTCAATTTGATTGATATGTGCCGAAATTTAATTAACTGGGTCGTCGTGCAAACAATACAAAGATTTTTACAACAATCTTTCAAGGTACGTGAGACTCTTACATGTACTTGGAAGGCCACATTTTGTACCACAGCAAACATATCATCCTTTGAAGTTTCACTGAAGTCTACATTCAATAACCAGTTCAAGGACATGTACGAGGACATCCTAACGTCATAAAGTCTGAACACAAACCTAACATTGATAAATCCATGATAACGCATCCCTGTATTGTGTTAACAGTGGATAATGTTTAAAGAATCCAGTGTTCATTGATTGTCCAAATTAGAAGGTGTGAGGTTTTGTATAGAAGGCCGAGATATGTCAAAGAATGATGCTAATAGTATAGTTATCTGAAAAGAATTTTAAAACATGTCAAACATGACTTTTTTGGTATGCGTGAGCTTGAATACGAATAACGAAAAAATGGCCTACTAAATGCTGTCAAATTAGAAGCAACTGTTTGTTATTCTGCAGCAATCACTTTTCATCATATATGTATGTACGAGTGATATATACGCCGCTAATGGCTGAAATATTGTAGGCCAGTCGAAATTTCCCAAAATTTAAGTGAACCCGGACATTTTCGATAACAGACAAGTAACTTGAAAAAATGAAAGATTACATGTCCCTTACCCTCTGAAAAAAACCCAACCAAAATCAACCATGGGCAAAAATATTTATGGCCACTTGAAAATGTACCTAAAAGCCTCTCCATAAAAGATAAGTTGTGTGACTAGTATCGCCAGAGTTATCTCCCTTCATGGCAACTGCCAAAATGGCCGACATTGTTGTTGACAACAAAAGTTTAGAAGCGGTATTTTATGACTTTTAAAATGAAAATCGTGAATATTTTTTATGGAAAAGTATTTTGACAATTAGCTAAATATTTTTGTTTATGCAGATACCATCAAATAATCATATCTTTCGTGCTTGAATTATCTATATTTGAACTTTGTAAATTGACTACTTCATCTTCATAAAAACCTTTTCTACGAGACATTATTATGAACTACTAATGTAATTATAAGAAAAAAGTTAAAGCATATGACTTATCTATTCAATTTCCTTTGAAACATTGAATAGATAAATTGGGGGAAAGTTCACACACCTCTAAAAAGGCTAAGCATGCCATCCTACTGATACTACTTTCTCGCTGACTTATTTCTTATGAAGAAGCGTCTGTTGATTGATACTTTTTTACGATCATTTGAAGTTAACATCAACTCAAATTTGAATATTATATTGAATTTATTAATCTTTCCAATGCTAAAAATAGTAACTAGAGAATAAATAAGTTATAACTATAGATATTTCTGTCAGTCAATTTCGGCTTTAGACCATACCAATTTGGGTTATTCATGCAAAGTTACAAAAAGTATGTATATTAATATATAAACAGAAATTTAATGATTTTCATTTAACTGTAAATTTATCTCCCTGGGCTTGTATTTTATAATGACCAACCTACATTGACAATATTTAATGTCCCACTAATTTCATAACTCATGGGCCCAGGGCCTTCGTCATCTAAAAAGTTAATTAGGATCTGCTAATAAATGCACAAATCAGCTCTGACATATAATAAAAATGCTATCAGTATTTATCTAACACTAAGAATTTACGATTAAATATTCTATTTAAACTTATTACTTAGATTAATAAAACTACAAAAATGTCAATAATTTTCCGCATATCAAATGTTATTAAATTTTAATTGTTTTTTACAGAACCATGAATCTCAAAGCGTCTTTCAACCCCATTTATCATTAAATGAGACCTTACAGCTGAACTCAAATTTGTTTAACTCAAAGCATGCATGGTTGACTGAGTATCACTCAAATAATTTGAAAAGGTATGATAGTTTAGAGAAACTGATAATTTGTTAATCCTGTGAAAAGCATACGTCTCTCAGCATCATTTGTGAATCTAACAAACAGGAAGATATTCCCTCCGGTGTGCTCAGTGCTTCGCATCTAATGGAGTATTAAAGGCATAAGTGTATAAACAACAAATGCACAGATAATTTTTTGAAATTGATTATGTTGTAAGATTGCTTTAATATACAATATTTCATCCCTTATTCTCAGTTCAGAGGTTAAGTAATTTCAAAAGCTACACACATTACTAGTTTAGCCGACTTCAGCTGTCTTAAATGTTTTCATTGTTGATTACAGGTCAGTTGTAAAGAATAATAAGTATTTTACTGCATCGATTGAAAGCATAAGTAAGTGTCTATATAATCATATGCCCTAAAAGAGCCAATTTGAAGCGAAAAAGCGTGCTATAGTACCTTTAAGCACACGATTCTCTGCAGATTCTGGACAATCATCACTGTCTTTACCATTATATGAAAATTTAATGGATCCAGGAAAAAAAGTTAGAATATTTCATTCTTCGAAAAACATTATCACAAGTGCAATGTTATTAACCCTGTTAGAATAATGAATAATCTGTATCTGATGAAACTGTTTTGTATGCTTTGTGAAAGACAAGTGATAATGTACCCTCTGTCAAAAACTGTATTTTATCATCCAAAACTGTGTTCTACAGGAGATATCGCTCATTGAAGATAAAGGGATATCTCCTAGTAGATATTGTTTTGACAGTAGATTTTGAACAAAGCCCTGTTACAGTCAAATTCATGATATCACAATTGTTTGACATCATCAAGTAATGACATGACAATGCTATGACGTCAGAAGCATGACGACGTCAGTGATATGACTTCACCGCACTGAGAGTCTAAGAGGATTGCAGTGTTCAGAAATATACATTTTACACGGAATCGAAATGAAAAATGATTTTTGATCATAAACATAATCTCACCCTCGTGTCTTCTGATATCAAATAAATCAACACGAGTCTATAAAAGTAAAAATATCCGAGGCAACTTTTATAGAATCGTGTTGATATATTTGATATCAGAAGACACTTGGGTGAGATTCTCTATTTGTAGCATGGGGTAGATAAGAAGTATATCTATATTGCTATATACTTATCACCAGTTATTTACAATATCTAAGAATAGTTTATAGATTCAAGTTAAGGAAAAGCCTTAGAAATCTGAACCGGAAAACTGTCATGCTGGTGGTTTTAGAAGGATAACCACATTTATCATTGCCTCAATATAAAATGTGCATATGAAGAGCTTTAATTCCATTTTGAAAATTAAAAAAATATTTGATAAGAGATACCTAGAGATTGTGAAAATTGACTCATATAAATCTGAAATTCAGACATTTTTGAAGATCAATCAGGGGCAGTGAATTCCAGAATACTTATTTCTGATGCAAAGTAATCTAGAAATGTCAATAAAGAGTATATTTCTCAACAAATACATGTATATTTTTCGTAAAAAGATTCCTATTTTCTATATTAACCCCTCTAAGAAAGACATGTTATTCAGTCGATAGTAATAATAGCCTTTAGAAGTATGTCCTGTTGCTAGATCTTAAATGGTAATTGCACATAAGTGTTTTGTTCAATAAATAAACGTTTTATAAATGTTCCAATTTTCTTTGATGTTTCATATTTTTTACCAAAGAAAAAAGACATGATGTTAAACCATGAGCATAAATGACCTTTAAAAGTACGTAATATTGCATGATCTATCATTCTAATCACTACAACATTTTATTTTTCAACATGAATACTTCTCATAAAATATTCCAATTTTCTTTCATTTTTTATGCTTTTTCACCCCAAAACAGACGTGGCGTTAAATCTACAACAGAAATGAACTTGGGAATCATGTAATGTTGCACCATCTATCATTCTAGCCAATTCAAAAGTTTTTCCTGCAATACATATATTTTTAAATAAATAATTCCTAATTTCCCTTATTTTTTAAGGTTTTTGCCCCAAAAATACATGTTGCCCATGGTTGATTTTGGTTGGGTTTTTCATGGTTCATCAGCACTGCTAAAGGGACCTTTTAAAAACAAAATTTGTCTGTTATCGAAAATGTCCGGGTTTTTCATGATTTCTACTGGCCTATTGCCCAAGCGGCGTTAAACAATAACTCACTCACTCACTCACTCACCACGAATGATATCAGGCGCCTACCGGTGCTCGTTCCTTTTACTTATCAATTATTCAGGACATATTTAGATAAAATCATTTTTTTAAATGTTTCTATTAGACATATTGTGAAAAAAAAAAATTATTTTAATACTCATGTACAAATGCTAGTTTTAAGCATTTTAAGCTCCATGGTCTGATTCTAATTCTGTATTAGGAGCTTTCCGCTGCTCGTGAAAATAAAAGATGTTTTGTAACTGTTATGATTTTCTGTATTTGAGGCTTGCACACCATGTCTTTTTCTTTTTATCAGACAGACATAAACCACCGTAACATCTTCATCTGTGATAATGTACGTGTTTGGACCCCTTCTCAACAAAACACTAACGTTTCAGAGCTGAAACTTTGTTTATAAGCACATTTTCCTATGAGGAATTATACAATTCGTATTGTCGTACCATCAAACACCTTAAAAGGATCACAGGCGCCAAACCATGGAATTCCATTTTCGTCTTTTTTCGTCATAGCCCTCAGTCTTATTAAACTCACCACATCACTAAATCATCTTTGAAAAGTTTTTCAAATTTAAGACTCTATTATGACACAAGCAAGACAAATGATAGGTAAATGTAAAAATTGTTTCATCGTTAAAATAGAAATATAAATTAACATCAAATCAAGATTTGTTATTGAAAATACCCTTGCAGTTTATAACAAGTGTGTGGCAAGGAGAATGTTTTAGCCTTTATAATTGTCTTGAACATCAAGACTTTGACAGTAGTTGTTACGACTTTTAGTAGTCAAAGATTTGGCCACATGTCTACATTCGAAATACTACACGTTGTTCCGACATTTCAGGAAAGAATTCACTGTTCAGATAATAAAGATCTAAATACATTTAAATCAAAATAAGTATATATACATTGTATCGAACAGGCGATCTATCTTCATCTCGACTGACTGGATAATAGTTTGCTTTAAAGTTGAAAATCACTAATTTACGTAAAGGATAAGTGTATATTTAGAAGTGATTTGCAAACTAGTTTTAGTGACACGAACGTACTAAACCTATGGTATTTCAATGAAAAAATAACTTTCATGAAATTCTTAATTTGATTGATGAGAAAATTATCGTTGACAAAATTTAACAGCAGAATGATTTCATTACAGAACTAGTGGCCTTGATTAATCCAACTGTGAAATGATATGATAAAAAAGAGTTGCAAAAAAGAAAATGAGACCAGTCTCTCAATAAAAAAAATACTGCTACGAAAAAAATATACTTTTATGATAAAAAATTTGATGCCTCTAAAATCATGTGTCCATATTTACCACAAGTATCGCGAATATTGTTTTTAATCGTTGAATTTCTTTTCTTTGTATGCTACGGAAAGACAACCACTAACAAAATATGTCATTTATTATTCATTTCAAATTGCCCTAAACGAAACAATCTGGAACATTAGGTAAATATCCTCGTTTACGAAAGCGATACTCCATATTGATTGAAGAAATATAGGCCATGTGAAGCTTACAGATGGTCTTCAGGAACATGTTTATATGTATGATACAAGACTGATACATCATGTATCTATGCACGATGCGAGTATCCATAGTCGTAGAAGAAAGTATCAAGTATGAAAGGAAACTGTTGTCGCCCATTTTAGTGTGAACACCTTTTTAGGTAGGAAAATGGATCCACGAAACTGTTACTGATAACTGCTTATTTTGATGAAAATTCATTTGGAATAAGGAAACTTACTTTCGTTTTTGTGCTATCGCTTTGTTCACCTACAATCTTGCTACTGCCCCTTTAAAGACTTCACACGACCATACCATTGAATGATGTGGTAGGTAGTGAAAATGCATTAATTGATTTATTATCAATGGAAAATGTCACAATTAACTATGAATGAAAAGCTTTTGAATTATGTTGAAGTCTTTAATCTGTTAAGTGTACCTTTTATAAAAGACCGTAATCTTTAAACATACCACTTTTTTTCTTTTTCCGAAAGAGCTTCGCCAATATAAAAATTATAAAGACATTCAAATTAAACGTTTACAATGAAATATGAGCTTTTGTCACAAATGCAAACATTTACTCATGTAATCGATTACAAAGTAAAGTTGGTTACGAGTGGTTGCAAACAAAAGGTGGGACCAGAGTAATATATCCAATACTTCAGTCATCAGTCTTATGAAAAGTAAACTATGGCTTGAAGTTATCGATGAAATAATCAGAGATCATTCTTGTTTTGTTTGGGAATTCGATTGACGGTAGAGGCACATATGGAGTCATTGCTACCACTTAACTTATTTTAAGAGCACTTTGTCTGCGAACACAGACAAAGCGATTTATGGATAATTTCTTGCATAGTGACATCAGTGTTATCACTACATATGAGTCTACAATTGTTTGTCCTTTGTTGCTTCATCATCAATAGCTTGTGTGTTTGATTTACGTCCAAGGATGTTCATTTGAACGCGTGGTACGAGTAATTAGTAATCATATATACAGTAATCATATATATATATTTGTAAACTGACAATATCCGATTTAGATGCTAAAATCACTTTTGGGTTATTTCGTTCATTTGTAGTCAATCTTCATGGCATATCTTTTTGTTAATTTCATGGCAACGCATACGATATTTCAATAGTTACATTATCACAAATTCCTGATATAATCAGAGAAATAAATGTAAGAAATCGGTTGAAAAATATAACTGATTGAATTTTACCTTTCAAAGTTTATCATTGTCATATGCAAATGGTTGCCAATAAAATTACGCTTTCCTTTAATGGAATAAACCCTCTATCAATCCACTGTAGTTAGACCTCGTTGTTTCACTAAGTTGAGTAGTAAAATGTTACCACTACTCATTTAGAACATTTTAATAGTTTGACGTCATGAAACAATGGCATGATGTAATGCATTCTGACATGGTATTTGTGGCAACGAGTGACCACCCAAAGGTGAGGCCACATGAAAATGACGTTTGTTTAGCGTCACAACAACGATTATACCTAATAATGAATATCATATATATTATTCTTGACAAAACCACGTCTATATCATCTCGTTCAAGATTGACTTTCTTCTCAGTCCAAACTATACTGATATCCTCTATTTATCATTCTGGCCTTTTTGCACCATTGTCATTTCCCAAGTACACAAACACCGCTTCAAAGATATGAATGAATCTAGAATATAAATATTTGACTTAAGACAGCGGAAAGACATTCTCCAATAAACGGTAAGGCCGCTGTACCGATAATTCAATAACGGCAAGATCAATTGAGTCTATCCCACTTCAGCCTCGTTAACAGGGGAAGGAATCACGTGGCAATGATGAATATTGAATAGTAAGTGTAGAAATATTGGTCTGGTGGGGTCATGTTTGCATACGATGCTAATTCTAGAAGCTCTCTAGTCATTATGTCTGTTTCATTAAATAGACGCTTAGGGTAACATACACTATTGCCAAGTTGTTTAAGCGTTGGTGAAATGAATCTGAAAACACGTTCTTCCGTCTTCTTTGGAGTTTTGATTTGGACATCTGTTACAGGTAAGATAATGATACTTTAATATTATTTATTTATATGAATGAATTATTATTAATGTTTTTAATCAACATGTATGTTTTATGTTACATAAATGACATACTGTCACACTGGTGTTTTAACTAAAATCTCGAAACTATCATCATGATTCCTTCTGCAAATGTGAAATCAAATATATCAGATCAGATATATTGATGCAACGGTGAAGTTATTTTAAAGCAATTAAGAAGTTATTGCTTAATGAGTTCTATAACTCGTGAGTTATTTTCAACTGATAAACCAAATGATTTTTACATTTGCATAAATCAACCAATTGATGTAAGGTTAAAGACATTATTTATGTAAGATTTTCTTTCGGCAACGCCATACAGTTCATGTTATTTGATGACGGATTGTCCCTTTTGCAAATTTACTCGAATGCAGACATCAATAAAACCATGTTTCAAATAACTAATTTCCTTTTCTCAGACACAAGACACAATCACAAGACAAACTGCAGACCAAAACATGGCGTCGGCTCCTTCAATGAAACTGTGCTTCCAGAAGATGTCATACGTTGCCTCGATATCTTGCAGTGGAGATCTTTCGTTGTTATGTACGATAAACATAGAGGTATAATATATCCATGCAGTTAATTGGTTATTATAGCTTTCTTTTATATCATTTGATTAATACTTTTACGATCTTATCAATAAAATACATTGTTCACATAGAATTAGCATAAATGAAACAAATAACGCTTGTATTTGTACTGTTAATTTCAATGCAGCTTAGGAGAAGTGAAAAGAAATTGAATGCAGTCGAATTATGAACGTATTTCGTTAATTTCAGAATCGATTTTTAAGGAGATAATGAATCAACTTGATACAAGGGGGGCCGCAGTGACCCCCATGTTATTTGATGTGACCTCGATGGCATCCCAACGTATTGACATTATCCTCGCTGATATACATAACACTTACGACGGACTTTTCCATGTTGTTGTCATCTGCGATAACGTGAAGACTCTCAACATATTGTCAGCAGTAAGTGTTTTTGCAGTCACTTCTGCATCGTACAGGTTCAAGTATAAGTTACATGAATGAATAAAAATAGAAAAACTTACTGTTAACATTTGATAACCATATACATTAAATGTTCATGAAAAATATAATTAAGAGAATGTCTAGCTTGTGAGTGACATTGTTTTATTTATTTTTTTAAGTTTCCAACATATTTTTTATGAAATCCTGATTTTATTGATAAGCTATTTGAAAAAAGCACAACGATTACTTTAAAATAAGAATGTGGTATATGCATATTGAGGCACTAATTAGTCTTAATATTATTTGTTTATTAAATTATCATCACGGTTAACAGGATAGTCATGTCATCCTTTTAAACATTTATTGAGGATTACTATCAGTGGTAAAACCTCTCTACGAATAAGAGCATTCGGGTGTCGTTACCGAGACCTTGTGGGGACGAATAAGGAGGATTGTTGCTTGTCAACGACACAAGAATCTGTTTTGACGACCATGATCTGATATCGTATTTTTAAGCATGATTTTGAATAAAGAAAACTTGGTTTTTCCTTGAATCAAATAAACTGTTCCCAAAAGAGAGGTTTAAAGTGTTTTATTTTTCGCAGGCTAATACAATTGATGATAGATCACTACGTCTCTACGACTACAGACACCGTTCCTATTGGCTTGTTGGAACAACAAACGGTTTTACCGAGGACCTGAAATCAGTCACACTTAACCTGGATAACGTAGCGTTATTGACGAGGACGAATGTAAGTCGACAGATGATAATAAAAGATCAATCATCGTGCGAGCTTGTAATAGATTAAACAGCTGCACAGTGTTACTCCTATCATAGATGTTCGGTAATTACAGGATTTTATATGAGCGTCCATGACTATGTTTACGACACGAGTGCTTAATATTAGTAAATATTAGTATATTTTAAGGATATACTGATATTAAGGCACGGGTGTCGCAAACATACTATGTCAGGGGCACGAATATGATATTCTGTTTATTACCTAAGTCGAGAAATCAAAGAAACTAATAAAAATCAACATCAAAGCATAGGCATAGGCGCATTTGGAACACAACGTCATCGGCGAACTGTGACGTAAAAGCATTATTTTTGACGTGACGTCACAATGAAAAAGTGATATTTTGCCCTAGGGCATCGTATCAAAAATACGAACCCCGATATAATTGCCCTCGTAGGTAATGAAGGACAGTCTTCATGTTGTAACATCGATGTATAATATTATAGTTTGTGCTTCAAATTGTGGCTATTATGGTATCATGTTTTATCTGAATGAATTTCGATCAAATGTATTTACTTTCTTTGCCTCATTTTTCTTTCAGCAGAATGATTGTCCCTCGTATATTCTCCACGTTGCTGAAGGATTGTTAGGAGATAAAACTTGGAAGGAGATTATATCATGCAATCTCTATTTGCCATCAAATGTGAACGGAACCAGGGTCGTTTATCCAAACTCTGGGTATGCATATAATGGTCGAGAATTGCTAGCAACATCACGAAAGGTTTGTATTGATTCAAAACAATTTAAAACTTCTAATATATTATTAGGGGCTAATGACCATGGATATATACATTAGATTATCTATATATTTATCATTTCCATGTATCGAGTCTGCGATGGTAAATTTGTGTTTAAATATTTATAACGTGGGTCAACGTACACAAAACAGATCTTAACTATTGGCCATTGTCATCTTAAGCCAAAGTGGGCTTTGTGGAAATATGACAGCTAAGCATGAAATATCAATGCAAATTATCATTTTCCATGGCTAAGATACATCTTTTGGTTATTTGTTGTAGTCAGGAACCTGTTCCACAACTTTAACAAAGGGAAACAGGACTGAGTATGGTGGTTACTGCTTTGATATCTTTAAAGATCTCCTGGCTGGACTGAATATGACGTAAGTTGGCTCTGCTCTCGTAACTTCACAATTTCAAATCTGATTCTAGCAGGACAGAAAAAAAAACGAAATTTGTAGACGTCTTAGGGGAACTGAAAATATCCTCTGGAAGGAAGATCACAGGTTTTTATTTGCACATACTAAGTTTGAGACGCAAAAGCATTATGTAGAAGGTATAATATATAAGTATCTAGCCTCGAGAAGAAAACTAAACAGTTTTTCATTCCCGAAGAATATGGTCCGGCAAACACGCATAACTCTTCTTATGTTAATGCTTCACCAGCACATAGATGAGATGAATACACAAGAATTTGGCACAAACGACATTATAAAGAATAATTAAAATAAAGTATGTGTACAACAAGTGCTTATGGACATGTTCTTTGCAGTTTCATGTACATTATCTTCATTGTGGTAACAACAAGCACAATCTCGAATGTTAATAATAGTGAATTGGACAATCCCTCGAATTTTACATTTCATATTTTATAGGTATAGAACAATAGAGAGTGAGTCGGACAGATGGGGACACAAAGGCGAGGACGGCAACTGGGACGGCATGGTTGGCGAACTGCAACATGGGGTACGTCATTTTGATGTGCTTGATTTTGATAACATGATGGTCGAGTTGCAACAAATCCTAGGAACATGAGTGTTTATTTATTACAGCACCGAAATCACATCAGCTATTATCATATGCAGGTTGTATTTATTACAGCACCGAAATCACATAAGCTATTATCATATGCAGGTTGTATTTCGTTGAAATTATGAAAGAACAGAAATGTAACACGTTTGATATGAAAATTATCAAAATATTCTTTTTAGAGTGATCGATTTCGCTTGTGTTTGACTAAATCATTTACTACTTTCATAAAATAGTAAAAAGGGGAAAACCGGTGCATATGATATAATGCATTCTCTTTTAAAGTAATATCTGATCCTTCTTGATTTCATGAAGATTGTATACTGCTGATCTTGGTAAATCCCTTTCTGCCGCTAGTGTCAATCATCATATGTACGCTGATGACACTCAGTTGCTCAACGTGTTCAAACCCCAATACGCATGCAATGCTGTGTCAGAAACACAAGTCATCACTGACACCATCAAGTCTTGGATGACCACGCACAAGTTGAAACTCAATGACAACAAGACTGAGGCTCTTCTTGCAGGGACTCTTCCAAAACGGTTGGCCTCAGGTGTAGAGACTGTACAAGTTGGAGACTCCGTTATCAAAGTCTCTAAGTGTGTCAAGAACCTTGGTGTTGTTTTTGATAATAACCTGTCAATGGATGACCATATTTCCAAGCTCTGTCAAGTTTGCTATTTTCATATTAGGAACATTGGTTCAATAAGAGATTTTCTATCTCATGATATGGCACACATGCTGGCAAGAACCCTTGTTTTGTCAAGACTTGATTATGCAAATAGCTTGCTTGTTAATCTAAGTCAGGAACAGTTAAAAAAACTTCAACATATCCAGAACACTGCAGCACGGGTTGTTACCAGAACTAAGAAGTCTGCACACATAACACCAGTGTTAACCTCCCTTCATTGGCTCCCAGTTCAAGCTAGAGTACATTTTAAGATTCTGACTCTGACTTACAAGTGTGTGTATCACTCTGCTCCCGGCTATCTTGTTGAACTGATAGAGCGATATGAACCTACTCGGACTCTTAGATCAGCTGATCAGTTTCTTCTGAAAGTGCCTAAATCACGTCTCAGAAAGTTTGGACAGAGGTCATTTGCTTATATGGCCCCAACTCTGTGGAATGACTTACCCCTTGATATTAAGACATGTCAATCTTTGACAAGCTTCAAAAGTTCTTTGAAAACATATCTGTTTAAAAAATTCTACAATCTTTAATTTCAACCAGTGAAGCATTTCTATTGCAGTGTGTTTTTAATCCATGTAGCGCTATGAGCAGGCACTGAGTGCCTGGAGTTGGGCGCTTTATAAATTTACTTTATTATTATTATTATAAAGGTTTTCTATCAATCTGTTTGCTTCTTTACGATTTTCACGATTTTGATCCACGATCTGTTACGACCTTTTAAAAGAGAAGCACATTATTTATTATGTCAGTTGATCCATTGGTATTGCAAATATAAACAAAAGGAAAAATCCACGCTTCATCACATAACGATTAGCCTATTCCTTAAGATCATTTAGGCCATTTCCACTTTTCGCCGTGACCTATGAAAAGTCCTGAAACTGTGTTTGATAAATCGGCATAATCGTGGCAAGTTACATCACGATCCTTAAGATACCTTGCCTAAGCCACGATTAAAGATCTGCTTCACAAGATCGGTAACGATTTTCTAAATACAAAGAACACTAAAAAGAAGCATTAGAAAACCTGATGTATTTTGTTAAATTTCTTTCCTTTATTCTGGTTAGGATCATTTTAAAACAATGAAAGTCATTTTCAATTGAACTTTAGCAGTCATCCATTTTAATAACCGTTTCCCATAGTAATTAAGAAGTTGCAGATTTCGGGTTGCCCTTGGTGTTTACTATTATAATATGATTTAGTCAATGCCATCGTGGCATTTACACACACATGAATTTCCTGCTTCACTTTTGTAGACGGCTGATGTGGCAGTAATTGATGTGACATTTCATGAAGACCGGGTATTAGTGATGGACTTCGTACAACCAGGCCTGGGAGTGTTGCATCAGGTTGTTATCTATAATTACATTATATTCGCGAATATGCGTTTCATGAAATTGAGATTAAAGTTTACAACCCAATAAATGAATAAAAAGCAAAGAATGTATATTTCCATTGACAATTATTAATGAAAGAATTAAACTTTCTCAACTAAAAAGTGAACATGACACTTCAAGAAGGAATGAAACGAGTTTTAATCAAAACATTATGGATCATGTTGTATGTTGTATCAAGCTGTCTCGCCACATTGGTACCATTTTGGACGGTCACTAAAACTTGTGGAATATATCTAAATATATATCTGTGTTACTCTGTACAAATACTATGCGCGGGAGAATCTGGTGTCAGAGTGTGTATTTCATTCCATCGTTTAGTGTCTGTAAAAGAAAAAACTCAGTTTCCGAGCTGAAACAGCTAGCGCTAATAAGCAGCGTCACCTTAAACTTTAAAACGGTTTTAAAAAAAGGCAAATTAAAGCAGATGCGACAGGAAATATTGTGTAACTGATCACCTTTGTTTACCCGGGAAGAAGAATAAGTACCTCAACATAGTTACCTGGTAAAAGGGATCCTTATATGACGTTAATTTTACCCTAGGTGATCCTGTACCGCCGAAACCTTGACCGAGAGCCCAGCTTCACTTCGTTCTTGGACCCCTTCCAGACCTCAGTCTACCTCGTGCTGCTCGCCTTACTCGTCTTTGTGCCCATTCTCTACTTCAGTCTCGAGAGGTGGATATTCAAGGGTGCAATAGTTATCAACATTCACGACATATACTGTTACTTCGTGGGGAGCATCTTCCAGCATAGTAAGATTTACATGTACTATCTTTTTTCGTAAAAAAAATACAATTCACCTTACATGTACTACCACTGCACAATAAACTGCTCAATTGAAACAGAGTCGAAGCCATTCATATCTCCCTGACTGAAGAGTTCCGATCCTAGTTTTTCAAAATTTGTCATGTCCTAACATAAGGATATAATGACAATATGCAAAATGTGTATAGAGCGCTATATGGCTTGACATGAAAACAATATAAGGTATACTTATTACCGTTCTAAATAGTTAGTATAACGTATTCCCAAAAGGGAAAACCTAAAGGCGAACTTAAGTTCTCTCATGTTAGGTTGTGCTATGTATTTCTTGATGTAGAGAATGTTAAATGTTTCAATTGGATACATGTATCTTTTTAAGAATATCCACATGTCCGTTTGCTAACAATGCCAAAGTGATACTGAGTAGAAAAAAATAAACAAGATAATAAAGTAGCTGTGTCATCTTATGCAGTTTGTTTATTATCGCCAATCATGTATAGGTAGGATAATGTACGTGTTTCAAGACCACAGGAGTCGGTTGTTTGTGTAGAGTGACACTTCTTTTTTGTCGGGCACATTGTCTTTGCAATACTTTATCGAAAAGAATCTTAATTCAATAATGTTTTTCTTTTCAGTATAGTGATGATCGTTCTATCGAAAAAAACTGACAAAGAACTAAAATTGGCACGTTATCAAAATTTAAGATACCGATAATAGCATACAGGTAGAAAGTGGCCGTGTTGCAAATATTTAAAGTTGTATATGTTTCATTTGGGGATGATATGAAAGCCGAGTGATACATTTGAATTCATATTAGCACATTAGATAGCACAACCAAATTTCAATACGCTGAGTTTTTCTCTTCTGCTTACCAATAATACATTAGTATTACTAAGCAATAGGTTTCGAAGGATTGTGTTTTTACATTTGAAAAGTGGTTTCACAATGTCAACTTCACAGGAAAACCAAAATCCTGCCGCCACTCTTTATGAACGTTCAACATTTACCTCTGAATCTTGACCGTGGGTGTAGCTCAGTTGGGACAGTTGCCGCTCATCACCCGGAAAGTCGGGGCTCGATCCCGGCCTTACCAAAAGACGTTTAAAATGGGGGTTATCGCTTCCCTGCTTTGGCTCTCAGTATAAAAAGGACATAGCAACGCTTGGGTTATCGCTGCGCTGTGACTGCGAGTTGTCATGTTCAAAGAAAGAGTTTCCATGTAACGTTGTTATGATGACAACATTATGTATTCATATTCCTCTTCTACATTCATATTCCAAGGTGGCTCCTTGAATCCTTCATCAATATCTGCCAGGACAGTGGTTGCAACATTCTGGCTTGGTGCCATGTGTCTGTCTGTCTTCTACACTGCATATCTAACAGCATCCCTCACCACAGGAAAAGACGTGCAGCCGTTCAGCAACATCAAGGAACTCATCGAGAATAAAGATTACAAAGTTGGCATGAAAGGCAGGGGTCCAGCTTACTCGGCACTTAAGGTTGTGATTCTTGATTTGATTACGTCGTAAAAATAGTTTTACAAAATAATGTTTTTATTGTTATATAGTATCATGTATTTTATATGATATTTTGTCTAATATTTGTAAAATGATTAATTTATTACACTACAGTTGCATATGCTAGAGTGAAATCTTAGAAATAAGTTGTATATAGCGTAAAAATCGGTCAAACATGAAGCCATTTTGATAAACAGATGTGACTGTACGTCGTCACAATGATAATTCGTGAATATCTGTCTTGGTGTTGATGCCGTTGACTTGTCATCATGACGCCTGAGTTACCGATTTCAAAGAGAAAGGAACTTATATTGAACTTAGTCGATCACAACGACAGAAAAGTTGTAAGGTAGATCAATTGTCTTGTCATCATGAAACCTGAGTTATCGATTTCAAATAGAAAAAAACTAATATTGAGATCAATTTTGACCTAAATACCCAACCTAAGATGGACATAGAACCCATAGGCCATAGTGTGATATCCCTTACTCGATACGATCAGCGTTCATAACAGAGTAGCGTCAGACCAATTCCTGATTAGTGGTCAGTTTCAAATCTAACCTATAACAGTTGAACGCTTCGGTAGTGTGTTTTTTTTTCATTGATATCGAAATGTATATTTTTCGAAACATTCGACTTCTTTAGGGAGCCATTTACATGTCCATTGTGGTTTCAAACGCCTGTGTAGTATAAACGGTTATGTATAATGGCTCATTCACCATATATGTATATGCTGAAAAACGTTAATCTTGATGTAACGTCGTATAATCCATTCCACCACAGAGCGCCACATCTGGAACAATGAGAGATCTGTGGCTGAAGCTTGTTGACAGTAACAGAACAGACCCAGCAGCATTAGAGTCTAACATTGAGATAATTCTCGACAAAGTTCTGAATGAAAAGTTTGCTGTTATTCTGAGTAAAGACCTCGCCAGATCCGCCATGACCACAGACTGCAGATTTGCCTATCTCAAAGAAGTCATAGTTTGGCAACAGATTTCATTTGCGATGAGGAAGAACTCTCCGTTCAGGAAGGACATTGAACGAATGTAAGTGATGCTCGTTTAGTCAATGTTTCAATTGCATATCAACGTCAATCAATTTCCATTTGTATCCCATGACAGTTTTGTTTTTCATTTCTTAAACAACTTTCAAACGACATGCACAGTGTTAGAACAAAAATACAGTTATTTTATGTTAATATATTTTTTAAGATTATGTTTGCAACCGGCTTGTGAGACTTTATTTTCTAAATTAGATTAGTTTATCTCTGATTGGTGTAGGCACTGTTTTATTATATTAGGCTTGTCACATGCAGCCTCTGATTTACAGTTTTAGAATAATATGTTATTACAACGAGTTGGAAAAGTAACTGATTCTAAATCTTGATTTAAAGAAAAAGTTTATTTTTACTAGAGATTTTTCTAATAATCATTATTTGGCTTTTATTATTTTCTATAAACTTCCTGATACCTGATTATTGCTGCTAAACTTCCATTATAGAAGATTCAATTACATATGGATTCTTTTGTCCTCATTGAAGGCTTGCCCGCGTGGTTGAGAATGGAATTGCGATGTATTCGAAGGACAATGCAATGAACAGCACTTTGACGTGCGAGACACTACGGGGCAAGAGAGTAGACATGACGTACATGTTGGGGAAGCAGTCTGTACTTCTCCTCGGCTTCTCGGCGGCACTTCTCGTTCTCATCACAGAAAACATCGTACAGCGCGTGAGGAGACGAGATAAAACCTGAGAGAACCTGTTCTCGGGATACAGAAGTTAATTCTTGAATTGATATATTGACATCTGGAAACCTTCCGGAATTCAATCAGATGTTTCTTTACTTTCTTTGTTTTTTGCTTTCTTGAGAGTTCATGTCCAACTTGGTTGTTTTGGAATGCTGAATTGCATTTGGTCCAACGTCACAACGTAAGTTTAAGAGTTTGCTCAGGTTTGGTAACAGAGAGTGCATTTTAAGGATTGGTTGAATTCAGACTGTCGTAAGAGCTGACTAACACATGCAGAACTTGCACCAAGTAGAATTGCACTCATTTACCAGCTTTCTTCTCGAGGTCAGAGAAGACGAAATTGAAAAGAGGTGAGGACAATGAACATGAAGTTAATCAAGAGTCTTTCAACTTGTGTCGTCTTTGAACGCCGTTTTAGTGATGTATATTTTCACTATGACACCCTGTACAGAAATGCATTATGACCGTGAAATTGTTTAAAGATCACAATAGTTTTCAGCACTGGTGAAATGTGAAGCAAGTCATTTGTTTGTATTGTGTGCAGATTCTTTGTTACATCAAGGATATTGACTTTAATACATATCTATTCTATCAAACTATGTGAATTTGTGCATATTTGTGTTCATTTATGTGGTAACCTTTGGATGTCCTGATTTTCTTTTACGTAATTAAAGTCTTAAATGTTTGAAGTATACTGATTCACAATATATCCGGAACGCAAGTGGTAAGTAGAATACATGATGATGTCGGTTTGTTTAAAGTTTATAATAATCTTAATACTCATCAATTCTTCAAATAAAGTGCATCATGATAATTATCATTATCAACTATAGCTTTTGTCAACAAAAGGCTGGTTCCCACGGTCATAAAACCTCAAATTGCATAAGATCTTTTCACGACATGGCCTACATTGATCGATAAGCCTGTATAAACTGTCGAGTTATAAAAAGCCCTGTCGTTTTTATTTACAATTTCTGATATCCAATAGCTATTTTAAAAATCAAGTGTTAGTAAAAAAAATTCAAATAAAGCAAATCACAATGACGGCATCAAATTTTATAATGTAAAATCTACAATAATGATATATTTTATATATAATGGCAATATCATCAGTGGCCGAAGTCATCAACCTTGCAAAAAAACCATAGTTTATAAGGATTTTAGAAGAGGTTTATAAGAATTTTAACTTTCAGTTCTATATATATATAATGTGTGTTCATTTTTTGACAAAATATGTGATCATTTTTCTATTCTTAATGTATATTGTTTTAATATGTATATATGTGTCTAGGCTTACAATTCTAAACGCATCGTGATTGTATAGAATGTATCTACTTGTGGAATTGTTGCATGAAAAAAAAAACATTTCTTCCCATAAGAGTCGATATTCATGGTACACACCTTTGAGGCAGTTTTACATTAAACAGTGACACGTTTTTTCAAAGGAAAGTGATCTACACTCATTGCAAAATACTTCTGCTAGTCTTATTAAGACAAGTGAATGTTTTGTGTTCCAAGTTCTGCGAATAAAATTAACTAAATATGATGAATGTAAAGATATCATTTTTTGCTTTATGAACATCACTTCATTCACTATAAACCGATGATTACCAATAGTCATGCGGTGTACAAGAATCATAACTTGTTATACGGAGCTATCTTGTCGAAATCCCAAATATATTATCGAAAAAATATTTATGAATCATATTTTTATACTATGATTTGCGAAAACAATGATCTATGAACCATTTTAATACAATTTGGCATCAATACGCTTTTCTTAGTTATTGGTACTTGATCGTTGACCACATATGGAACAGCAAATGTCCGTTTGATCTGATCACACATTTAGTGTTGGAAAATACACAGTTAAATAACATGAATAAGAAACAAATTTGTTCATTTGGTTTATTGCACAATAAAAATTCAACGAAAACAATTATCAGCAACAGCACTTTTTGGATTCATCTGAGAATTCACAGATCAACTAAGAATATTTGTTACTCTTTGTTTTGTTTCGACTTTCCCTTCTTTTGGCTGAAAAGTCGACATTTTCTTGAAACCAGTTTCTCTACAATAGAAGTCCAGTCTAGTTTTCTCTTCTTCACTGGTCTTCCCATGACACATTCCCTTCTAGATGAATTAAGCAATTCATTCATTTTCGACATCAGACGCTCGTTCCTAATCTTCTCCTCCAGTTCCTCTGCACTCAGCTTAAAACTTGCGCGTTCTTTCAGATTTCTACAACTTACGATCCTCTTATCTAAAGACACGTTTTGGTCATTGCTGCCTTTGGTGTCAGAAGACTTGAAGCTGATGGACAGTTCCAATGCTGAACATGAGTCCAATAGTTCTTCATCACTGTCCTCATGAAAGGAGTAGTCAACAAGTTTTGGAAGGTTGTCAAAGCAAAAATTCGGTTTCCTTGTAAAGTGTGTCGTCTCATGTTGTTCTTGTGTGACATAAACGATATCAGATGGTCGCTTCATTTCTCTTGATAGATGGGAACTGTTCTATATGCCACACAGGGAAATTGGTTTTGAAAATGAGGTCGTAATAACAGCCTTATATACCTTAACATGTATGGTAATTGGTTTAAGTCGTAAACGTCTTATACACCACTACTTGCTAATCGTAAAGTAAGAAAGAAAATACCCCCAAACCTACCAATCAACAGTAGAGATTTCTTGGGTTCAATGCAGCAACAATTATCCACTGCATTCAACAGTCAATCAACACCAAGGTATCTTAAGTTGCTTAGCACAGAAGTTTAAATATATCTTTAGTACTTAGCTTAAGGTTGTTGTTACGACTGATTGGTATCAAGTTCATTAGCAGTGTTATCTTTTTGAAGTTGTGTTAGCTTCGCTACGTTCTATTATGCAAGCAACAGGTTGCTTTTAATGGTAATCCATTTAACACGTAGCAACCACTTTATTTCCATTTCTTGTTTTCAAGATTTATTCGAGTGTGCAACATATGCAGTGATAGTGAAAAACATTTTTATTAAAGTGTCGCGTACTTTTGAAATAAGATACAATACATAAAACATACACAGTTAAAAGGTACCCGGTCTTAAGGCCCATGAAAATACACGAATATAACAACATTATATGTAATTTTGTTGTATTGTCTCTTATAGCCTTTTGGCTGCTTATATATTTTATTTCTTATTGTACCAAAACAAAATGTGTATGACCTCTCTGTATGTACAGGGTGAGACATTAATTAACAAATTCTCTCTCTATGAGATAGTTGTGCTCAAACAAATTGATGTGAAATGTTCAATCTAATCAAATATTACATCATATAAATAGTTTAACTGCTTAGATGTAACTGCATATAAATGAATTTAAGATGTGGTACTGTTATTCAGGCAGTGTTTCAGGGAACTGAAAAAAAGGATGATAACGCACTTTTTAAAGAATTTCGTTTAAAAAAAATTTACCAGGAAAAATGTAAGTAGTGTAATCCTGCAAATTTGCACATAAAGGAATTGACAGAAACATACAGACCAACAAAACACGGATGATTATTTCTTTTATCATCATTTGTTTCCTATAACTAACTTTTTGGACATTTAATACAATTTCCTTAAAGTTTTTCTAACAAAGCAAATATTTCGTCGTACAAAATAAATTAGCAATGCTAATTGACCGGACCCCGCTCAGTTACAACAATACACTTTGATATCAATTGCAGCTGTGTTAGTCAGTTGATAAGCTCATTAAGACACAGAGGTGTTGATTAGAATTTGTATAAAACACACATTGAAAAATAAACTAGGTATGACCCAAAGCAGCTTCAACATTATTTGGTCAGATTTCAGATGTTTTCAGACCTACCATACTACATGAACAAGTTTAATGTATAGACTTTAAAATAGTTTTTATAGAGATTTCGGCGCAAATAAAAAAACCTGTTTTATCACTCTCATTGGGATGAGTGTGTCATTTACTGAATAATTCATTAAAAGTTCTTTGTTGAAAAACCGTAACATGCGTATCTAAATTCTATCATGTTTTTGTGTGTTGATTTGAACTTGTAAACACAGATAATGTCACTAAAAACTATGTATTTGCTAATAAAAAAATCATTGATTGGTCAGGTTTCTGATATTTTCAAATATACCATACTGCGGAGGTCATTTTAAGAATAAAGGTTTTCATGGAGCTTGTTTATGTATAAGCACACATTAACAATTAGAAATAATAAACCCAACATAGATTTTTCTTGCGTTAATATTTGCCTTCAAGGTTTAATACTAAATATCGAAGTATTACGAAATAGCTAAATTTTGTCTTCTCCTGTTGAAAGATATCGTCTGAATTTCATTTTGTCATAAAATATCATTTTACAACAGTATGGTTCAATCAATTACCTCCCCTTACTTAACCTAATGTGATTTTGACCTTCGTTTTAATGTCATTGATTCTGACCCATGCATTTTTATTGATAATAATTTTGATAATATATTTACGACCGTTGATGTTGCAAAATTCAAACTTATAGCTTTAACTTTAAAAAATATTATTTTAAGGCGCCAGTCTTTCACCTATAATACCTTTTACATTTTACTTTTTAACCACTTGTATTTTAGATCATCGCTTGTATATTTTGCTTTTTAAGATCTATTTATCTATTACGTGTACATTGTATACTCCAAATATGTTTAACTGGTTTAACAGTGTCTCATAAGGATAACAATTACTGTTGTTTTTTAAATACTTAAGTAATATTGTATCATGTTTTATAAATGTACTTGTTGATCTTGTGACACGTAAATAATCTAGTTCTGTCTGTCCGTCGTAATGATTAAGAACTCATATTTGACAGACTTTTTGTATTAGAAAGGAATTTTGGTAATGTTAAGGACGTATGCTGAAAAAAACATCTTCAATCCAATGTGGAAAAAAACCATTCATAAATAAGCTTTCAAACAACAACGACGATTGCGTAAGATATTTAATCATTTATCCAAAACTCATTAGTAAATACATACTAAACGTGAATTAAAAACAGGGTAGCAGAGACGTACAAAATCAATTTATGGTACTTAATAAATGTTAACATCTAGGGAAAAGAAGTACTAGTCTTAGTTCTTTCGAGTTCGAGTCGAGTCACTTTCTTATTATGTCTTTATCACTTGTAGTTAATGGATTAGATACATTTTATAAGGAAACAAAATTAATACTAATACACATAACTATACTACAGTCATTACATATTATTGGAAACTAAAATACTTTAAATTTCAAAATATTATGACAAACAACTTGTAGACACAAAAGGATACTTTTTGTTTTATTTTTTTGTTTATGAATTAAGACTACTTTAAATAGTCTTTATCTTAGATAAAAGTGAAAAAGCTATTAGAATTATTATTCGTTACGTGCATTTTAGTGAGGCGAACCTTTGTCGAATATGATCACGATATTCTGATGTGGAGAATAATAACTAAAGTAAAAGATTGGTTTGAGTCATATCATTAAAAAGGACGAGAGTTTGAAAAGTAAAATTTTCTGGATAACCTCTTTATTGAATGAAACAATAATTCAAAATGTTCGAAATAATAATATGGGATGTTTCCTAAATTGAACCTTGTAAAAGTGTAAGCCTTTACTCTGAAACGTCTTTTATTTCCACAGCAAAGAGTCTAACTAAGAGGTTAACATTTGCCTCGATTTGATCTTTTAATCTCTTTGGCTTGCGAGAGGTACCTTTATGCAATGACAATGTGCCTTTCTTGATGGTCATCTGTAAATTAGCTAATGAATTTGGAACTCTAATACTTTTTCCATTTTACATAGAACAAGTTGAAGTTATTTGCATATGTCGTTTAATTGAAACCCGACAGAATTAATTACAACATTTTAGTCTTTCATTAGCATATGGATGTCGCCTACAGCCTTTTATTCATCTTTCTTTCCATCAGAAGGCTGTTTCGCCGCTGTCTTATATATTGAGTTGTACTTCCCACCCGTATTTGGCTCTACGCCAAATCACGGGCCTCTACACATGTGACGTATGACAATTTGAATTCACATTCAATTGTCATCCGTCAGCCATCAAACATGCATGGCTGACGATTCAACATCTTTCTAATGTTGACCATATCATTTGTTACAGGCAATAAACGAGATGTGTTTAACCACGAGGATCTCCGTCCTTTATTTTTGTCTTCATGGCTAAGACTGAGGCCTGAACCCGCGACATGTACATCGCATATGTATGATTATCAAGAGACCTCTAATTGGTATTTGTACATGATTTGGTGGTTTTAGTTGCTCAACATGTTTTATGGTTAATTCTTTTCACAAAATAAAAAAATATTTAACGATTACTACAAACTAAAAGACGAAACGTTTATTCAGCGAATCTGTTTCCAGAAAAAGCATTTTGGATTGGTTACGTCTAAGAAAGCAGTACGTTGGTGTATGCAGAGTTTGTTTTGCGAAAGATAACTCCATAGCTTTCGATTTGACTTTTTTTGTCAAACAAACCGAGCTAGGGTCAATCGAAAAAACATAAATTACTTTAATTCGGATATTGAGGCATTTCGACATTCGGAAAACAGTCGGTTTCCCAGTGCTGAAAAGCGTACAATTGAATTCGCCTGCACCCTCTAATTTTCGTGTCATACGCCCAAACGCCTTTGTTGAAGAATCTGCCTGTGTCGGTGTAGTTAGTTCTAACAATATCCTGAAACTGGATCACTCCATACTTACTTGGAACATTGAACTTAATATAAGTAACCCCACTACATACCTACCGGAGAACTGTGAAACAGCAACTGCAATGAAATGTGATACTTCATCTGTACCAACTGATTTTATGTCATCAAAGCAGTGTGTAGACTCTCTAAATGTCGCTATTGATAAATTGTATGACTCTCTTCAGGGTCAAGAGGACATAGATCATGCCTTTGATGTTTTTAAGAACACTGTTAGATCAGAGATGGTTAATAGGCTTCCTACGAAAAGTGTGGTAAAAACAGCGATTACTAATTCAAGTAGTAAAAAGCGACGGAAGAAGAAGGCGTGGTGGTCGGACTATCTCTCTAATCTCTGGAGCGACATGTGTGACGCCGAGCGGCGTTGGTGTAAGTGTCATGGACCTCGTAAACATGCTCTGAAACACATATATGTAGCTAAACGTCAACTGTTCGACAGACATGCTCAGAGGGCTAAGCGGGACCACACCAAACGTACACTCCAAGAGCTGGAAGACATGTGCGACGCTAACGACGGCGACTTCTGGAAGAAGATAGGGCGAGTTGGAGTCGGTTACGACAGAAAGAAGAAAATCCCGATGTAAGTGAAACGCAGTGACGGAAGTATCTCTAATGACGTCACGGAGGTACTTGACACTTGGCGGACAGCATACAGCAATCTCTTAAACTGTACAACACCCGAGGCGGAGGACACACGTACTTACGACTGTCAAGACGAGGAAAGTGTATTTGACAGCCCTATCACTATCGAAGAAGTGAGATTTGCAGTAAGTCAAGCTAAGAAAGGAAAATCACCGGGTTTTGATAACATCCCAGTTGATGTTCTCAAAAATAATGTTTGTATAGACTATCTCCATAAACTCTTTTCAACGTGTTATAAGACTGGTTATGTACCCGCCAGCTGGGCCCAGGGGATCATCACCCCTATCCCGAAGTCCGGAGCAGACGACGCGAGAGACCCGATGTCCTACCGCGGGATCACACTTGCTAGTGCATCATACAAGCTGTATTGTGCAATCCTGAATAATAGACTGTATCACTACGCTGAAGATAATGACCTTATACATGATTTCCAAAATGGTTTTAGAAAGCAGCGATCAACCACTGAACATATCTCAAGCCTTACCTCTATTATTGAAACCCGGAAAATACAGCGAAAATCAACTTTCACTGCCTTTATTGACTTTAAGAAAGCATACGATTGTATTGACAGAACATTGCTCTGGAGTAAACTGGATTATATCGGTGTGAATGGAAAGATGTTCAAAGCAATTATGTCACTTTACAGTGGTTTGATGTAAACTCAGGTTTAAAGCAAGGCTGTCTTTTGTCGCCATTACTCTTTAATTTGTATAATAATGATCTTATTACTACAGTTAACAGTTTGTCTTTGGGTATCGATATTGATGGTTGTAATGTTGGTATATTAGCCTATGCAGATGATATTGTATTAATTGCTGCGCGTGAGAGTGATCTAAATGTAATGCTTGAGTGTTTACATAACTGGACTGTTTGTAATAAAATGACGGTGAATTGTGCTAAGTCTAAGGTTATGCATTTTAGAGGGGCTTCAGTTGGTAGAACTAAAGTTTTATTTTTCTGTGGTGATATTCAATTAGAAGTTGTAGATAAGTATATTTACCTTGGACTTCTTTTATCGGAGCATTTAGATTATGGATTAATGGCTAAAGCGGTAGCTAGGTCAGCTGGTAGAGCTTTGGGTTTACTTATTACTAAGTATAAGCTTCTAGGCGGTATGCAGTATCAAACTTATTCTAAGTTATATCAGTCTATGGTCTGGTCTACTATTGAGTATGGTTCGGCAATATGGGGTACGTATAGTTTTTCATGTATAAATGCTGTTCATAATCGTGCTATGCGTTTTTTCCTAGGTTTGCGTAAGTTTGCCCCCAATAATGCTGTTATCGGGGATATGGGCTGGTCTCCTACAATTGTAAATCAATGGAAGAGTGTGTCGAGGTTTTTTAGACGTCTTTGTAATCTTGATCGTAATCGAGTTACTAGTCATATTTTTAGATGGAGTCATGCTTTAGCCTTAGGAGGTAAACGTAACTGGAATTTTAGAGTTTGTAAGAAGTTGTCAGATTTTAATCTCGGTCATTTTAAGGATATTAATGTTGTTTATAGTATTCCCTTTGTAGTTTCTAAGGTTTCCGAGGTTGTTTTTAACGACTTTGTTTGTAAATGGCAACAAGACCTTTTAAGAGTTGGTAGTGTTAGTGGTAAGGGTGGTAATAAGTTACGCACATACAGTAGTTTTAAATCTGATTTTGGCTGCGAATTTTATGTTAATTCTACTATGTCTCGTTCAATGAGAAGAGCTCTAGCTTTGTTTAGATGTGGTGTTGCGCCTTTAAAGGTTGAAACTGGTCGATATATTGGCTGTCATTTTAATGAGAGAACTTGTTTTCATTGTAAAGATTGTATTGAAAATGAATGTCATGTTTTATTGAATTGTCCTTTATATGTCGATGAACGACGTCAGCTTTTATCAAAACGTACAAGTCTGTTAGATTTTTTAAGTTTGAATGATGTAGACAAGGTTAGTTTTATCCTCAGCTGTCCAGATGTATCGTTTTTATCTGCCAAAACCTGTTTTAATATTCTTAAAAAGCGTAGTTTAAATTTGTATATATCGTAAATATTTCTTTCCTTTTTACTTTTGTGTATATTTTTATGAAATAGTAGTCTCTCATAATTCCTTATGGAATGGCTCAACGTTTTACTGTGATATTATTTTATGCATTTATTATATGTCTGTACCATGTTGAGGCGAGACTTAAATAAAAAATCTGTCTGTCTGTCTGTCTGTCTGTCTAGAATACTTAGCGGACTCGCTGATTGGCGAATTTGAATTATGTCAGAGGCAAATCTGACGGCTCGCGTAACGGAACTTGTTGAGATCTACATACGTATTGTAGTGGAATTGTTTTATTTCATTTTGAAGGGAAGCATTTTACATTTCATTTTGTAGTGAAACATTTTACAAACATCCTTCTTGCTTCGTTGTAACACTTATAACAACTGCTTCTTGGAAGAGATTATAAACTACAAAGCAAATGCTTATTATTCATGAAATAAAGATCATTTTATAAATTCATAAAAAAATCAAAAGTCAATTAAGGTTTTTAATGCGTCAGTTGAAACACTCTTATTCGGAACTGAACATAGTAAGCTTCCAAAGCAACAGGTTTATTTAGATGACAGATACATCTGCAGTATGGTATGGGACTATAAACATTTTATCGTCAAACTGACTCTCACAGTGCGATCGTCATGCACTTTATTAACAGATGCAAAGACATTGTCAGCTATGTTGTTTTTATAAATATTTACAAGGAATATTTTATGTTACATCAATGTCTAAGAAGCCTTTATAGGCTGAAACTTTACTTTGTTTGTACAAATTGTATAACCCACTATGTACAAATGCAAAGGGTGACACTTTAATAAAGTTTGTTCTTCTTCTGCATACAGTCTCTAATTATATCTCTGCTTCTTGGACCAGAGGAGGCCCAGTGCCTGATTCTGAGTGATCAAATGAATATGAATATGACTTCAACTGAATCAATGCCAACAATTAAAGTAAAATAAATCATAAATGTTAGGCTATACTGAACTCAAACAAAATATTCTTATTTGTATTTGTTTATTTTGAAATATGAAAAATCACAATATAAATAAGTAGCACTATTAACAGTGATAACAAGAAATGGATTCAATTCATCAATTTGATTGTCTTCTTTGCCTTCTTTTTTCGGAACAGTCGACATTTCCTTGAAACCAATTTGTCCAATTTTGACGTCCAGTCCAGTTTTCTCTTCTTCATTGGTCTCGCTGTGCCACATTCTCGGCGAGAATTGGAAAGCAAATCATTCATCTTCAACATCAGACGCTCGTTCCTAATTTTCTCTTCTAGTTCCTCTGCACTCAGCTTAAAACTTGCTCGTTCCTTCAGATTTCTACAACTGGCGATTTTCTTATTTGAAGAATGATCAGTGTCGGGAGAATCGATACTGAAGGACAGTTCCAAAGCTGAACAAGATTCCAATACTTCCTCGTCACTGTCCTCATGAAAAGAGTAGTCAACAAGTTTTGGGAGGTTTTCAAAGCAAAAATTAGGTTTCCTCCTAAAGTGTGTTTCTACATGATCAATAGGACTAACATAAACGATATCAGAAGGTCGCTTCATTTCTTTTCAAATTGATGGTATGTGACTGAGCAAGCGCACGGGATGAATATCATGAGAATGGCTGTTAATGAAGCTTAGGTCTTATTTATATACCTCTGTGTGTTTTGCTAATTGATTTAAGTCGCAAAGTTGGAAGGAAAATATCCCCAAAACTACCAATCAGCGATAGAGATTTTTTAGATTTCCATGCAGCAACAATTTAAGTAGATTAAGATTGTTTTCGCAACTGAATGTAGAAGTCAATCAACAACACATAGTAATAAATGGCTTACGACATAAGTTAGAATATATATTTAGTATTTAGCCTAAAGGTGTTGTTAGAGTTGATAAGCATCAAGTTAATTAGCAGTGCTATATATTTTAAGTTGTTAAATCTACTACATCTACGATCCATTCTATTGGGCAGGCAACAGGCTGCTTTTGTCTGTGATTTAAATTTCCTTAAAATGTAGTAACAGTGTGAAAAAATATACAATTCTAGTTCGGTTGAAAAAGAGTGAACATTTTATCCTAATAAAAAATGCATTAAGTAACTACTGTAATACTCTCGTTTGGTACCAAAGTTAGTATGGAGTACTTATAGCAGTCAGGGTTAGATTTGCATTAATTACATATCAAGATTTAAGAATGTGTTAATATCCATATATCGATTTATTGACAGTTTGTCAAACAAACGTTGGGGTTTTCTTCCAGCAGATTCACAGACAACATAAACTGAAATTTACATTAGAATTACATTAGAATAGCAGGAATTTAGATACGCATGTTACGGTTTTTTAACCAAAAAGCTTTTAATTATATATTCAGTAAATATCATACTCATTTCAATAGAAGTGATAAAACAGGTTATTTTTCTTTGAGCCGAATTATTTGTCCAAAGTAATATTTTAATTCTAAACATTAAACTGGTTTATGTAGTATGGTAAGTCTGAAAACATCTGAAATCTGATCAAACAATGTTGAAGCTGCTTTGGGAAATACCTAGTTTATTTTTCTTGGACAATGTGTGTTTAAACAAATTCTAATCAACACCTCTGGGTCTTAATGAGCTGAAAAATAAACTGATTAACACACAGCTGCATTTGATATCAAAGTGTTTTGTTATCACTGAGCGGGTCAAGTTATTTAGCAAAGCTAATTTATTTTATCTTTATTTACCTATAAAGAAATTCTTTGTAGGAAATTTTTCAAACATTTTTTAACGTGCGAAATTTCAGTTTATGGAAACAAATAACAAAACACATTTTAAAGCATTAAGAAATAACATGCCCTTCCCTTTTACTTGAGTTTAAAGTACCATGTATTTTGATAAATTATTCAAAACCTAATTGCAGTTAGAAAAAGGATAAATAGTAAATGCAATCATACTTGTTTTAATCATATTTCATTAAATTTTACAGGGAAATGCCTGGTCCAAAGTGTACGAAAGCCTTTCTAAACTCTAATGTCAATCATACCCTATTGGAAAACACCTCCAGGTTATATGAAGATATTCTACTTGTTGAGGGTGTGATTACATACTCCGAAACCTAAGGATTTCTACAATAAGAGTGTTTATTAAAAACATAGTGCCCTTATAATATATATACAATTCAAAATGTTGACGAATTCAATATGACATTTAACGCTCACTAGTAGAGCTTAGATATTGTTGTGTATTTTGCACATTTTCGAACACAAATCTTGAAATACAAGAAATACAAATAAAGCAGCTTCTATGTTTAAAAGAAACTCCTGTTGCATGCATATTGTCCATGTATAAGTGCAGCTTCCACAACTTCAAAAAGAGATCACTGCTAATTAACTTGATACCAATAGTCTTTAACAACACCCTGTAGCTATATATACTAAAGAGGTATTAAAACTTCTGTGGTAAGCCATTAAGAACCACGTGGTGTTGATTGACTTTTACGTACAGTAGTAAAAACTAAGCTATAGGGTTCCCATGCAGTAAATTAACCCTATAGCTGATTGGAAGGTTTGGGAATATTTTCCTTCCTACTTAACGACTTAAACTAAACAGAGGTGTGTGTATATAAGACTGTTACCAAGACCTCAACTTCAGTATCATCGAAATCAGGCAATACGATCTCCCTGTGTGCTCTGTCATCCTACTACCCATCAATAACAACAGACATGAAGCGACCTTCTGATATTGTTTATGTCAGTCGTAATGAACATCAAAAAACGCACTTTAAGAGGAAACCGAACTTTTGTTTTGATAACCTCCCAAAACTTGTTGACTATTCCTTTCATGAGGACAGTGATGAAGAAATATTGGACACTTGTTCATCTTTGGAACTATCGTTCAGCATCGAGTCTCCTGATGCAATAAGCAGCAATGGTGAACAACTTTCTTCAAGGATTTTAAGCTGTAGAAACCTGAAGGAACGTGCAAGTTTTAAGCTCAGTGCTGAGGAACTAGAAGAGAAGATTAGAAATGAGCGTCTGATGTCGAAAATGAATGATTTACTGACCACATCTCGCCGAGAATGTGACACAGCGAGACCATTAAAGAAGAGAAAACTAGACTGGTCTTCGATATTGGACAAACTTGTTTCAAGAAAATGTCGACTGTTTCGCAAAAAGAAGGCAAAGAAGACAATTGCTTAAATACAACTCATTTCTTGTGGCCAGTGTTTACAGTGCTATTGTCATGTTATCCTGAATTTTATTCACGTTGAAATAAACAAATACAAACGAGGACATTTTGTTTGAGTTATGCATAGCATGTCATATTTGCAAAGTCAAATTGTTGGCATTTAATCAATTAGATGTATACTTTGAAAATCAACAAAACAGTTCCTTCAGAACCAGTTATTGACGGTTTCTAGCGTCCAATAATTCTCATGTAACAAATTTATTACTCGCCTGTGTAATATACCGCAGTCATATATTTATCCAACGATATCAAACTAGTGTAATACCGCTGAATGTATGACGTCAAATTCATGCGTAGTTAAGACGTCACAAAATTAGCACCGCCGTCACAATGGCGTACCAAGGCGTGAAAATGTTAGTTTCAGAACACATGTACAGTCGGCATTTATGATGGAACGTTAACTCCTTTAATGAAAACAGTATTAAATGGAAGGTCGGTTAATATCCTGTATGTACGTCTCCATTGCCCGTGATCCCAGAAGAAGAGGTTTAATCACAGATGGTCTGGATGCCTGAAGATGTTATTTGCTTCCATCCCTGAACTGATGCATTCTGAGATTTTTTCCTCAAACCTATTTATTCAAGGAAAGTTTTATTTCATGTAGATTGAAACTCTGCAGGACTGTATAGTGAAACATTTAGACTAACGCAATACTTACCGATGCAATGCCTGTATATACTTAATTTCTATTCTTTTTTAATAGTTCTCTTATGCTTTAAATTTGTTTAAGACTAATGTATTAATTCTAGAATGGCCATTGATATTTGCATAGTATATTGTGTAAATATGGCATTTTTTCTGTCAGATAGTTTTATATTATTTCTACATTTTAATCCTCCCCTATTAAATAGATAATTGCTATTACATATCGATTGAGGATCAACACATCTAAAAAAATCCTTATAGATAGAGTAAACATTTCCAAAGGATTTTCTGAATTACTTCAACAAATCTTGAATAATTGTCGTGAACATTGAGTGAGGTTGCAGCTTGTTACACAGAAGAATACGCTGTTTAATCAAAATTAAGAAATTTATTATTTAAAACGGCAGACGTTTTGATTAAGTTTATATCAGTATTGAAGCTCTTGCAGTGACGGTTCGTCTTATCTCGAGTCTGCCTTTTTTAAGTAACCATCATTTGCATATCACGCTACATTCAATATAGCTACTGTTTCGAAAACCGCATCGAGGTATCGATCAAACTTCAGGACTTGTAGTTTTAAAATCAAGAGTCCTCGGTAAATTGATAATTTCTCGTGGGAGACGAAAGTATGACCTACAATGTAGTTATCTACAAAATTGTGAATATGATAACATACGAGCATTTCTTGTGCACCGCACAGTTGTCGTTGCGTCAATTCGTTCTGTAACGTTGTGACGTCACAAAGGTTGAATGCACACCTGAGATGCACAACGAGATGTGGTTGCATGGTTTTGAGATCTCTCGTCCAATCAAAATCACCGAATCTGTAATAAACACATTTTGTGACATTGAATGAGAATGTAGACAGCTTATTATAGCATAAGTGTTTATCGTAGAACAATCTGAAAAAGCTTTTATGTAAAATAAATAAACACAATTAAAATTACATGTGACATCTTCTCCCTGTATATAATTAAAAAAAGTGTGTTAATCGTGTTTTGTCATTTAACTTTATTCTTTAACAAATATTCTTTGACATTTTCCTCACAAAATATATCACACAACTTACTAAAAAAATTCAATTAATATTGCCCCATAATCATGTATCCGGTAAGTATCATAACTATGTTCTTTAAAACAAACAGAAACACAATTGACTCTTCACTGCAATTTTGCAAATTAATTTTTTCAAAACAATAAACTGAATTTGACCGTTCATGCCCTTCTTGTTTATTTGAAAATCTTACAATGTCATAAGAGACCAATAAGTTTCGGTATCATAATAAATATCATAACATATCAACTATGATTATAGATATAGCTTTGTATTCTTTTGTAAGGTATCCAGAAAAGTAATTTTGATTCATTAACCATGTTAAGACGTTACTTTGAAAAAGCATTTTGGCTACCAACAACATCATATATTCTTCATGGCTGATGGCATACAAACTGATATAAAAGATTTGAATACAGATGAAAATATGCCTGAAAACTTGATGATTTTGAAGATAAATGCAAAATGACCCTTGTTATTGAAAAATAAAATTTGTCCAGCGATTTAATTTTCATTTATTATTTGTAAGGTATATTTGGTGTCTATACAAAAATGTAGATAATAAGAATGTTAAGCCAAAAGTCAACTAGTTGCTACATGCGTAAGCTAATAAGATTCCTATTGTCTATTGTGCAAAGTGTTGCTGGCATTGTTGAACGTAGCATATAAGTAGTAGCTTTGCACAACTTCAAAAAGATAGCACTGCTAATTAGCTTGATACCAATCAGCTCTAACAACACCCTTAGCTATAGTACAGATAACCTAAATTCAGGCAATAATGTACCCTGCAGAGTTGATTGAACCTACTCTGTAATAACAACAAAGCTTAATTAGCTTGAATGTTGCTAAATGCAATCCCCACAAATGTCCTATGTCGATTGGTCAGTTTTGGAATATTTTCCTTCTTACTTTTGACTTAAAATTAGCAACACAAGCATAAGTATATAAGACCTCAACTTCAGTATACGATATATATGTAAGCGATACGACCTTCCTGTGTGTTCATTTAGCAAAGTAACTAGGTATGAAGCGACCATCGGATATCGTTTATGTGTGTCGTACACATCATGAGACAACACACTATAGTAAAAAGCCCAACTTCTGCTTTGACAACCTCCCCAAACTAGTTGATTACTCTTTCCATGAGGACAGTGATGAAGAAATATTGGATTCCTATTCAGCATTGGAGCTATCCTTGAACGTCGAGTCCCTTGAAAACAACAATAATTTACAAATGTCTACAGAAAGGAACTCTGTAAGTTGCATAGATCAGAAGGAACGTGCAAATTCTCAGCTGAGGGCTGAAGAACTAGACGAGAAGATTAGGAATGAGCGTCTAATGTTGAAGATGAACGATTTACTGACCTCGTCTCGGCGAGAATGTGACACAGCGAGACCATTGAAGAAGAGGAAGCTGGACTGGACTTATATACTGGACAGACTGGTTTCAAGAAAATGTCGACTTTTTCGAAAAAAGAAGGCAAAGAAGACAATCAAATAGAGGGAAATAATTGTTTGTGTTAATTGTTTACAATGGTTATGTTATGTTATCCTGAATTTTATTCATGTTGAAATAAACAAATACGAAGTAGAATATTGTTTTCGAGTTTTGAAAAGCAGATCTTCAGAACGACTGAAAGGTCTACAATGTCCAATGCTTCTACTGGTTTAAAATTACTAATGTAGGCTTCTCTTGCAGTCTCCATTCAAACCATTCAACAAGCAATTCATTTCATGTTGGGTTTTTAATTAACATGGAGAATTGTTTGAGTATACTAACTACTTTTGACTTGAAACTTTTGTGTGCAAACATACGAGGAATACAGCAGTCAGGATCAAAAACTTCAGTCACTCGGCGTCAGCAACCATTAATCATAAAAATCTAGAAAAAATGGCGCAACCGATTCAACCAGACGTCGATGCGAATGAACCTACCATAGTATAGACTTGTGCCATTCCTAGTCAGAAAAGAGGATATTTTATTTCACTTCTATCTGTCAACTACCCCATGCTGATAGAATAAACCCTAAAATTTCTCGCTAATTCTTCAAGTGTGAGATTGTATATTTATGCGAAAGTATTAGACGAACCATATCCTTATAAAATGTCATGCTGTTGAGGTTTACCTTGAAGATTTTCCTTCCTTGATACAGGAAATGTTTACAATAATGATTGGGTTGTAAGGAAACGAAATTCTATTTTTCAGAGTCTTTTCAACATTAACCCGTTGTTCATACGTCTAATTATTTTTTTTCATTTATTATATTTTCTTGTGAAGGAAAGAAGTGTAAATTGGAAATTCCCTTAACCAAAACAGTCAGCATTCATTTTCAGAAAGACTAGCGTTCTTTTGCTACACAAATATCATGCCCCTAGTCTTGTAAGAAAGGTGTGCATATCGCAAAGGTGGACAAGCCGAAGTCTTCTCAACTGTTTCGAGATCGTCAGTTGAAATTCTCAGTTTGAAAGACATCTTTGATTCTGTTTGTACAACTAACCTTGATATCTATAGGAATCTAGCCCCAAAAGTTCTCCACCTGCAAAAGAGGTAACTTGGGAAGAGTGACTTGGTAAACACTCCTGGGAGCAGTGATATCGCTGCGATATTACGCGGATTTAGCAGATTTAGAACATCGGCCCGACTAGGGCACTACAGGATAATTCTACCTTTACTGTTTGGGAAAGTAAAGGGCACATCAAAATGGGTTTTTTTAAGTTCGTCTATTGGGCTGTGTTTGCTAAGTCGGTATCATACTGAACAATTGGTCAAGTCCTTTACACTTGTCGCAATTTTCTTTCAACTACTTTCAATAGGTCATCGTTTAATAGTACAATGGAAATTTGGAATCTTTATCTTCCGAAGCGAATATTTTCAAAATATGAGCTTGCTTTTACTGTTACTTCAGAAAAGACGTCAAAAGAAGGTTTGAGGGAAGATATTCTGTAACAACCATGTTTGAGAAGAGAGAGAGATCAACAACAAATTCACAAACTTGAATCTCTACACATATTTTGATAAACTGTGATTTATACTTTTATTTGAGAACTCCATTTGTGGATGTCGTCTCTTCCAGACATCTCACTTTCAACCAATTATCTATTTTCGATCAAACCATATTTATCATGCAGTGTGACGATCTATCAGTTTCCGTAGCTGCACTTGTTTCAAGCATGTATAAACGTAGATTATTTGCTCCCACCTCATTCACTACTTTAAACTAACTTTTTATATCATGTCGTAAGATAATGTATGTACCTTATTGTTTTATGTACATTTTATTTTAGCTTTTTCAGTGCTTTTAACTTGTAATGAATTTTAAAAGAACATTAGTGTCTAATAGGCCCAAGTTGGCCAGGCGATGAAATCATGTATATTTGACTTGTACCAATCGCTAGACACTCAAATAAGATATTTTCTTCTTGTTTTTTCTTCTTCTTCTTCTTCTTCTCAAAGCTGATTTCTAATAGATTTAGCTTCTTATGACGACTAGTTTGAGAGGAGAACATGGCCTAAGGTTGTAGACCTAGCCTGTCAAGAAGACGTCTAAAGTAAAAAAAAAACTTACATGTATGTGCTTAACATGCGAACATTATACACAAAATAATTCCAAAACTGTATATTTGATTTATGTTTTTCTTTATTTTAAGAACAATGTATTGAATAATAACATAACAAAATAGCACTTTCATCAGTGAACAAGAAGTGTAACTATTTGTTTGTCTTCTTTGCCTTTTTTAAACGGAAAAGTCGACATTTTCTTGAAACTAGTTTGTCAAGTATAGAAGTCCAGTCCAGTTTTCTCTTCTTCACTGGTCTCGCTGTGTCACATTCTCGCCGAGACGACGTCAGCAAATCATTCATTTTCAACATTAGACGCTCGTTCCTAATCTTCTCTTCTAGTTCCTCAGAATTCAGTTTAAAACTTGCACGTTCCTTCAGATTTCTACAACTCAATATTCGCTTTGAGAGAGTCAAATTGTCGATGTTGTAAGAAGAGTTCATATTGAACGAGAGTTCAATTGCACCACATGTATCAACCATATCGTCATCACTTTCTTCATTAAAAGAGTAGTCCACCAGTTTTGGAAGGTCTTCGTTGAAGTCAAAGACGGGTTTGCTGCTATAGACTGTCTTCTCAGATTCATTTTTGCAGACGTAAACAACATCAGAGGGACGCTTCATTTCTTATTGTGGTAGTGCTTTTTTCCTAACCTGTTCAGATCGAAGAGAAGACTGTATATGAATTAAAATCAAATGTCTGAAACATTTATACCCATGTTTAAGATGGATTAAGCTGTATCAACTTTAAACCATTGTTCGAGTTAAGAGGTTTTTAATCTATTTACTGAAAATTAAAAGGTGTTAATCCATCATTGTGATCTTAAATAATCTAACTGAATGATTGAAAGGCCTGCTGTGAAATGTTAAATTAATTCGTAATCCGCTCAATCAACAAAATAGGCTTAAGTTTCCGGGTGTGCAACAAGGGTTTGTGGCCTGTTTGGGGCGTTATGGTGTTTTGAAAGCTAAATACCTAAGGTACAATTACCATTGCTAACTAGCTGCACAGAAAAAAACCTGGTCTTTATGTGGCTTAAACCATTGGTTAATGTATGGATAATGTCAAGCTTTATTACAAGGACTTATCTATTTAACTAAGTTATGTATCAATATTATGAAATTTCGCACACGTCTTGCTCTCTCTCCATTGCACTTCTACCTAACAGTCATATTTGCGTCTCCTTTGAAACATGTGAGGACATACTTCAATTCGTTTTCAATTTTTTAGTTCAACAACTGATCAGTGATTAGAATAGCATGATACACGTGGACTGGTATTGCAATTATTCATCCAAAATTGACCCATTCCGTTGATATCACTTGTGTGAGATGAAGTGAAAGCCACAAATGTTATCTACATTGTAGATATCGTAACAATCAAATTACAATAATGCTTTCGAGTAATCAGTTAAAGACTTCATAATGCTTTGGCCTCACTGGGAACACAACGCTATGAAGTCATAAAGTTGAGGAATGCTATAACCTCACTGCTAAAAGAAAACCTTATTAATGTCAGCATTTTGGTTAGAAAGAAATTTCATTACTGCTAAGTGATTAAGACACATTTTGACGGTAAAGAAAATCTCGGCTTTTTGGTTTATTCTCCCTTAATTTTTTTAATTCTGTTTTCATTAAGTGCGAACAGTTAAAAAGGTTATTGCTAATTCTCAAATCCTATGTCACCCTTTCAGGGTAATGCTTCATCTACATATTGTACACATATAAGCTTATCCTGCAAGTTTTGGTTGAATTGTTGAATGTTGAATGATAAAAAGATCAGATTGAGGATTCAACATAATTTGTTGAAATCTTGATAAAGTCTTTTTATCTTAAGACGTTCGACGTGTACAATAAGGTATTCTCCCCTCATAGGTATAAGTAGAAACTTCATAAATTCCCACACTACGAGTTCCTTACGGGCTTCCGACATGTTTCCATGGCGGATAAATATTGATACACAAAGTATCTGCTAAATTTTAAGCAATGAAAAAAGCCTTCGATCGCATCTGGCCCAATGGACTGCTAGTAAACTGTAGGATCTTGGAATACAAGGTCGCATGTGGCATCTTGTAAACCTTCTGTTTGAACATTCATGTGCAACCATTCTTCATAATGGATGTAAAAACCGAATGTTCAACATAAAACAAGGTGTTGGGCAAGGGAGAGTACTATCAGCTTTCATGTTCCTAGTCTATATCAATGACCTTATCAAAGAGCTTGATACGATGTCAAAAGGGCTTCTTCTTGGAGATGAGCATAGCCCCAGTGTACTACTAGCAGACGACACAACACTGCTTAGCCCCCAGCCAAACGGTCTACAGGTCATGCTGAACTCTCTCCGGTCACACGCTGCGAAATGGTAACTCACCTACAATGCAGATAAAGCTGTGTGATCGTCTTCAAAGATGGGCATTTAGTGAACATGAATCTTTCTTTCACGCTTGGTGAAAAGACCCTTCCTCTAACAACTAGCATGCTGGGTCATTAATAAGCAATAGAAGACAGGCTGAGAGAACTGATCGTTCCTGTGGAAAAGCAAGAAAATTGCTTTATTCTTCAAAAGATATTGGTTTGAGGGTTGATGGCATTAGTCCTATAGCATGTGTCAAAATATGGCGTAGAGTTATTCTACCTTGTGCATTCTAAGCATGTGAATTGTGGACAAATATCACTGAAACAGAATATAAAAACATGGATCAAATTCAAAGATTATTTGCAAGAATAATCCAAAACCCCCATAGACGATCGTCAACGCTGTCAACTGTGCAAAGCTTGGGTTATGGTGAATGCATGGAAACACTGACAGACTCATACTAATGCTATACGGTCGATTGTGTCGAGCACAAATAGGAAGCATCCATAAAAGGGTTCTTTTATTTAGAATAGGCAGTTTGTGGTTAATAATATATGCTCAAGTTGGTTAACCCATGATCTGCTACAAATAGTGCGGAAATACGGTTGATGGACACCAGTGACTGAGCTCATGAATACTGGTTATTTTCCTAGTAAACTGGAGTGGAGAAGAATTGTAAATGAGAAAATAGCAGAGAAGGAAATACATATTTGAACATCAAATCTCAATCAAACGCCAGAAATGAGTCGTTATGCTAGGGTTCACAGTGCGTTAGCTCCGCACAGACTCTGGGGAATGTGTGAACTATACCCGATTTCAATCAAGAATGTTCACAGTCTAGTAAAACTTGGTATACTACCCATTTTAAGCGGCATGTGTCTACTCTGTGATACTACAGTAATTAATGTGCAGATATTGTGAAACACCAACTCCTTTACTGTTGCACTTTACCTTCTAAGCGTAATGCATTGTTTGAAAGGCTATTTGACAGTATGACTCTTGAATGTTACATGCAATTCGAAGATTGTGATGATGTTGAACTTAAGATTACCACAATGCTAGGTGGAATTACACCACTAACAGAACACCTGACACTGCATGAGTGGGCTGTCTTTATCGACATTAAAGGTAAACGTGTCAGCTCCTGGAACCTACAAGCACTGTTGTATCTATAAACCTATTTGTGAGATTACATTTCAATACGTTCATGTAAATACTGACAATAATTTGTTCTGAGATATTTATTGAACTCTTCAATATAATGGAGGAAATAAAGATCATTCATTCATTCATTCATTCATAAGTAGATCCTTCATAAATTCCCACACTAAGAGTTCCTCAAGGGCTTCCGACATGTTTCCATTGCGGAAAATTATTGATACACAAAGTATCTGCTAAATATTAAGCAATGAAAGCACCGCATGCATTGATTACATATTTGTTGTCATCTTTGCCTTTGCGCTGATGTTGTCGCTTCTTTAAAAAAGACACAAAGTGCACATTCTAATTAAGAGTTGGTCTATTCTGAGTACTGTTGCATGTTAAAAAACTTTAAGCAAACTATGTTTTAGCTTGTATTATTTAACTTCTCAAATATATTAATTCGTTGTATCTTTAATCTGTTCTAACGAGCCCATTAAAGAAAAGCCTGAACTCGCAATTTCGTCGAAGATTCGAAATTATATCCTATGTAAGAGTTCTCGGTGAATATATTAGTTTGGCAGGCGAAAGTATCATCTTTTTATTTACAAAATTGTGAAAAATATATCATTTTCATTAAAGATATGTAAATTTCCGTTTTTGCAACTTACTCAAAGTAACTCACAATTGTCATATCCGGACTAGCCGAACGCACAATGTATGAATCCACACTTTTTCTGCATATCTCGAGATGTGGTTGCATGTTTTTGAGAGCTCTTATCCACATCTTGTGACACATTTTGAAATTATAAGACATTTAATGAGATAGAAGGCAGCAAATTATCATAAAAGTGATTTCGTTGGACAATCTTAAAAATATATTTATGAGAAGAAGAAAAAAAAGAAGAACAACAACATACATGTACAACGTTGGGTGATGACATTTAAAGACATTGTATAAAAGCTGCATGTTGTTCGGCCAAACATTCACACTATTCAACAGTTAAAAACATATACAATGATATCTAAACACATTCATAAGTACCAGGGAATAATGAGAAAATAAAGTTATTTAAATAAATGTATAGAATATATAAATTAATTGATAAATGAACATTTATAATACATTTGCACTACACGAGACATGTACATTTATGTAACAAAATATAAACAAACTTATTCTTTGACATTTTCTTAATTCATTATTAAATCTTATTTTATTAATTATATTATCGTTTTTTAACAGTATTTTTTGACAATTATTCTTTGACAGTTTCCTGACAAAATAAATCGTACAACCAACGATAAAATTTCAATCTATATTGCCTCTTAGCCTTTTGTATTGCATGATAAATCTTTTACTATATTGTTTCAAATAAGCAGAAACTCGCCGGCCTTTTCACTGCAGTTTCGTCAATTCATTCGTTCTAAACAAAAAACTGAACTTGACCGATCATGCTGTACCTTTCTTGTTTGAATGTAAATCTTATAAGAGCTCAATAGATATATAAATGTGTATGGTCAGTTTCATAATCAATGTCATAATATATTAACTAGAATTGATATAGATATAGCTTTGTATGCTGTTCTAAGGTTTCCACTAGCTTATAGAACTAATGTTATTTCATAAGCCATGTTTAAACTATATTCTGAAAATACCCGTTTGGCTACCCAAGAAAATTATAATGTTTTATGTATGGTACAGTCGCCTCTGGCCTACAAAATGATATGTAGGGATTTAATTTAGATAGAAGTAAAGTCACTTGCTTGATAACGGTGTTAGTAGCTACACCGAAACGTCGCAATCCTGCAATAAAGAAGTTGTTCTTAACTTGTTCTCTATTCATAAGGAAAGTATATTTGGTGAGCATAAAAAAAAAAGCAAATAGGAATGCTAAGCCAAAAGTCAACTAGTTGCTACATGTGTAAGTAATAAGATTCCTATTGTCTATTGTGCAAAGTGTTATTGGCATTGTTGAACGTAGCATATAAGTAGTAGCTTTGCACAACTTCAAAAAGATAGCACTGCTAATTAACTTGATACCAATCAGCTCTAACAACACCCTTAGCTATACTACAGATACACCTTAATTCAGGCAATAATGTACCCTGCAGAGTTGATTGAACCTACTCTGTAATAACAACAAAGCTTAATTAGCTTGAATGTTGCTAAATGCAATCCCCACAAATGTCCTATGTCGATTGGTCAGTTTTGGAATATTTTCCTTCTTACTTTTGACTTAAAATTAGCAACACAAGCATAAGTATATAAGACCTCAACTTCAGTATACGATATATATGTAAGCGATACGACCTTCCTGTGTGTTCATTTAGCAAAGTAACTAGATATGAAGCGACCATCGGATATCGTTTATGTGTGTCATACACATCATGAGACAACACACTATAGTAAAAAGCCCAACTTCTGCTTTGACAACCTCCCCAAACTAGTTGATTACTCTTTCCATGAGGACAGTGACGAAGAAATATTGGATTCCTGTTCAGCATTGGAGCTATCCTTGAACGTCGAGTCCCTTGAAAACAACAATAATTTACAAATTTCTACAGAAAGGAACTCTGTAAGTTGCATAGATCAGAAGGAACGTGCAAATTCTCAGCTGAGGGCTGAAGAACTAGACGAGAAGATTAGGAATGAGCGTCTAATGTTGAAGATGAACGATTTACTGACCTCGTCTCGGCGAGAATGTGACACAGCGAGACCATTGAAGAAGAGGAAGCTGGACTGGACTTCTATACTGGACAGACTGGTTTCAAGAAAATGTCGACTTTTTCGAAAAAAGAAGGCAAAGAAGACAATCAAATAGAGGGAAATAATTGTTTGTGTTAATTGTTTACAATGGTTATGTTATGTTATCCTGAATTTTATTCATGTTGAAATAAACAAATACGAAGTAGAATATTGTTTTCGAGTTTTGAAAAGCAGATCTTCAGAACGACTGAAAGGTCTACAATGTCCAATGCTTCTACTGGTTTAAAATTACTAATGTAGGCTTCTCTTGCAGTCTCCATTCAAACCATTCAACAAGCAAAGCATTTCATGTTGGGTTTTTAATTAACATGGAGAATTGTTTGAGTATACTAACTACTTTTGACTTGAAACTTTTGTGTGCAAACATACGAGGAATACAGCAGTCAGGATCAAAAACTTCAGTCACTCGGCGTCAGCAACCATTAATCATAAAAATCTAGAAAAAATGGCGCAACCGATTCAACCAGACGTCGATGCGAATGAACCTACCATAGTATAGACTTGTGCCATTCCTAGTCAGAAAAGAGGATATTTTATTTCACTTCTATCTGTCAACTACCCCATGCTGATAGAATAAACCCTAAAATTTCTCGCTAATTCTTCAAGTGTGAGATTGTATATTTATGCGAAAGTATTAGACGAACCATATCCTTATAAAATGTCATGCTGTTGAGGTTTACCTTGAAGATTTTCCTTCCTTGATACAGGAAATGTTTACAATAATGATTGGGTTGTAAGGAAACGAAATTCTATTTTTCAGAGTCTTTTCAACATTAACCCGTTGTTCATACGTCTAATTATTTTTTTTCATTTATTATATTTTCTTGTGAAGGAAAGAAGTGTAAATTGGAAATTCCCTTAACCAAAACAGTCAGCATTCATTTTCAGAAAGACTAGCGTTCTTTTGCTACACAAATATCATGCCCCTAGTCTTGTAAGAAAGGTGTGCATATCGCAAAGGTGGACAAGCCGAAGTCTTCTCAACTGTTTCGAGATCGTCAGTTGAAATTCTCAGTTTGAAAGACATCTTTGATTCTGTTTGTACAACTAACCTTGATATCTATAGGAATCTAGCCCCAAAAGTTCTCCACCTGCAAAAGAGGTAACTTGGGAAGAGTGACTTGGTAAACACTCCTGGGAGCAGTGATATCGCTGCGATATTATGCGGATTTAGCAGATTTAGAACATCGGCCCGACTAGGCCACTACAGGATAATTCTACCTTTACTGTTTGGGAAAGTAAAGGGCACATCAAAATGGGTTTTTTTAAGTTCGTCTATTGGGCTGTGTTTGCTAAGTCGGTATCATACTGAACAATTGGTCAAGTCCTTTACACTTGTCGCAATTTTCTTTCAACTACTTTCAATAGGTCATCGTTTAATAGTACAATGGAAATTTGGAATCTTTATCTTCCGAAGCGAATATTTTCAAAATATGAGCTTGCTTTTACTGTTACTTCAGAAAAGACGTCAAAAGAAGGTTTGAGGGAAGATATTCTGTAACAACCATGTTTGAGAAGAGAGAGAGATCAACAACAAATTCACAAACTTGAATCTCTACACATATTTTGATAAACTGTGATTTATACTTTTATTTGAGAACCCCATTTGTGGATGTCGTCTCTTCCAGACATCTCACTTTCAACCAATTATCTATTTTCGATCAAACCATATTTATCATGCAGTGTGACGATCTATCAGTTTCCGTAGCTGCACTTGTTTCAAGCATGTATAAACGTAGATTATTTGCTCCCACCTCATTCACTACTTTAAACTAACTTTTTATATCATGTCGTAAGATAATGTATGTACCTTATTGTTTTATGTACATTTTATTTTAGCTTTTTCAGTGCTTTTAACTTGTAATGAATTTTAAAAGAACATTAGTGTCTAATAGGCCCAAGTTGGCCAGGCGATGAAATCATGTATCTACATGTATATTTGACTTGTACCAATCGCTAGACACTCAAATAAGATATTTTCTTCTTGTTTTTTCTTCTTCTTCTTCTCAAAGCTGATTTCCAATAGATTTAGCTTCTTATGACGACTAGTTTGAGAGGAGAACATGGCCTAAGGTTGTAGACCTAGCCTGTCAAGAAGACGTCTAAAGTAAAAAAAAAACTTACATGTATGTGCTTAACATGCGAACATTATACACAAAATAATTCTAAAACTGTATATTTGATTTATGTTTTTCTTTATTTTAAGAACAATGTATTGAATAATAACATAACAAAATAGCACTTTCATCAGTGAACAAGAAGTGTAACTATTTGTTTGTCTTCTTTGCCTTTTTTAAACGGAAAAGTCGACATTTTCTTGAAACTAGTTTGTTAAGTATAGAAGTCCAGTCCAGTTTTCTCTTCTTCACTGGTCTCGCTGTGTCACATTCTCGCCGAGACGACGTCAGCAAATCATTCATTTTCAACATTAGACGCTCGTTCCTAATCTTCTCTTCTAGTTCCTCAGAATTCAGTTTAAAACTTGCACGTTCCTTCAGATTCCTACAACTCAATATTCGCTTTGAGAGAGTCAAATTGTCGATGTTGTAAGAAGTGTTCATATTGAACGAGAGTTCAATTGCACCACATGTATCAACCATATCGTCATCACTTTCTTCATTAAAAGAGTAGTCCACCAGTTTTGGAAGGTCTTCGTTGAAGTCAAAGACGGGTTTGCTGCTATAGACTGTCTTCTCAGATTCATTTTTGCAGACGTAAACAACATCAGAGGGACGCTTCATTTCTTATTGTGGTAGTGCTTTTTTCCTAACCTGTTCAGATCGAAGAGAAGACTGTATATGAATTAAAATCAAATGTCTGAAACATTTATACCCATGTTTAAGATGGACTAAGCTGTATCAACTTTAAACCATTGTTCGAGTTAAGAGGTTTTTAATCTATTTACTGAAAATTAAAAGGTGTTAATCCATCATTGTGATCTTAAATAATCTAACTGAATGATTGAAAGGCCTGCTGTGAAATGTTAAATTAATTCGTAATCCGCTCAATCAACAAAATAGGCTTAAGTTTCCGGGTGTGCAACAAGGGTTTGTGGCCTGTTTGGGGCGTTATGGTGTTTTGAAAGCTAAATACATAAGGTACAATTACCATTGCTAACTAGCTATCTATTTAACTAAGTTATGTATCAATATTATGAAATTTCGCACACGTCTTGCTCTCTCTCCATTGCACTTCTACCTAACAGTCATATTTGCGTCTCCTTTGAAACATGTGAGGACATACTTCAATTCGTTTTCAATTTTTTAGTTCAACAACTGATCAGTGATTAGAATAGCATGATACACGTGGACTGGTATTGCAATTATTCATCCAAAATTGACCCATTCCGTTGATATCACTTGTGTGAGATGAAGTGAAAGCCACAAATGTTATCTACATTGTAGATATCGTAACAATCAAATTACAATAATGCTTTCGAGTAATCAGTTAAAGACTTCATAATGCTTTGGCCTCACTGGGAACACAACGCTATGAAGTCATAAAGTTGAGGAATGCTATAACCTCACTGCTAAAAGAAAACCTTATTAATGTCAGCATTTTGGTTAGAAAGAAATTTCATTACTGCTAAGTGATTAAGACACATTTTGACGGTAAAGAAAATCTCGGCTTTTTGGTTTATTCTCCCTTAATTTTTTAAATTCTGTTTTCATTAAGTGCGAAAAGTTAAAAAGGTTATTGCTAATTCTCAAATCCTATGTCACCCTTTCAGGGTAATGCTTCATCTACATAATGTACACATATAAGCTTATCGTGCAAGTTTTGGTTGAATTGTTGAATGTTGAATGATAAAAAGATCAGATTGAGGATTCAACATAATTTGTTGAAATCTTGATAAAGTCTTTTTATCTTAAGACGTTCGACGTGTACAATAAGGTATTCTCCCCTCATAGGTATAAGTAGAAACATCATAAATTCCCACACTACGAGTTCCTTACGGGCTTCCGACATGTTTCCATGGCGGATAAATATTGATACACAAAGTATCTGCTAAATTTTAAGCAATGAAAAAAGCCTTCGATCGCATCTGGCCCAATGGACTGCTAGTAAACTGTAGGATCTTGGAATACAAGGTCGCATGTGGCATCTTGTAAACCTTAGGTTTGAACATTCATGTGCAACCATTCTTCATAATGGATGTAAAAGCCGAACGTTCAACATAAAACAAGGTGTTGGGCAAGGGAGAGTACTATCAGCTTTCATCTTCCTAGTCTATATCAATGACCTTATCAAAGAGCTTGATACGATGTCAAAAGGGCTTCTTCTTGGAGATGAGCATAGCCTCAGTGTACTACTAGCAGATTGTATTGATCGAAGTGCTCTATGGGAAAAAATAAGTGGCATGGGTGTTGTTGGGAATATGTATAATGCAGTTGTGTCCCTCTATAAAAACGTTCAGTCGTGTGTCAGAATCAATGGTCTGAAAACATCGTTTTTTAATGTAAAGTGTGGGCTCCGACAAGGATGTTTACTATCGCCGCTTTTATTTAATCTGTATATTAATGATTTGCTTTTATATCTCAACAGTCTTTATGTGGGCGTGCCTATCAGTGATGATAAACGCATAAGTGTTTTAGCATACGCGGACGACATTGTGTTGCTAGCAGAAGAGGAGAGCGACCTGAATGTGCTTTTAGAAGGATTGAACTATTGGTGTAATATGAACAAGATGACAGTAAACCAAGCTAAATCAAAAGTGGTTCACTTCAGACGTCCATCAGTAGAAAGGACAGAAATTGTATTTAAATGTGGTGACATAAACCTAGAAATTGTTGAAAGTTACACCTATCTAGGACTGTTACTAACGGAGCACTTAAGTTATATCCGCATGGGAAAAGCAGTGGCCAGCTCGGCTAGTAGGGCACTAGGCCTACTGATATCTAAATGGAAGATTCTTGGAGGCATGCAATATAACACTTTCACTAAGTTGTACGACTCCATGGTATGGTCCACTATCGACTATGGGTCGGCTATATGGGGAACTTATAACATTCCAGCAGTAAACAGCGTACACAACCGTGCAATGAGGTATTTTATGGGTGTCCGGAGATTTACCCCAACCAGTAGTGTAGCAGGTGACATGGGATGGGTGCCCCCCGTTGTACGTCAGTGGAGAAGTGTGAGTCGCGTATACAAGAAGATATGTGGGATGAGTGAAGACCGGCTTTGTTTTAAGATTTTTAAGTGGGCAAATGACATGGCATTGCAGAAGCGACGTAACTGGAACTTACGTATACACAACAAGTTACATAGTATGAACTTATCACAGTTTATCCCCATAGGAAATGATTTTCATGTTAATTATATCACATATGAAGTTACAAGCATTCTATTGGAAAAGTATGAGGGGGAATGGCGGGCGACACTCGAAAATCCAAACAGTAAACATGGCGATGGAGGCAACAAACTGAGACTGTATAAGCACTTTAAGAAAACCTTCAGTGTAGAGCCATACATACAGAGCGCCCTCCCCAGGACACATCGCCGTGCGCTGGCCCTCTTCAGATGTGGTACAGCCCCTTTACGAGTGGAGACTGGCCGATACTCGAATGTACCTATAGCTGAGAGAACGTGTTTTAACTGTAAGGGGTGTGTGGAAGATGAGTGTCACGTGTTATTGTATTGTCCTGTTTACGTTGATTTTAGAGAAGTGCTTTTAGCTAAATGTAACAGTGTCTGTGATAATTTTACTCAGTGGAGCGTCTGTGATAAGGTATCTTATATATTGTCTGACCCAGAGATTGTATTTTTATCGGCCAAAACCTGCAAACTTATTTTAGATAGAAGAAGGGATATTTTATACAACGGTTTTTTAAATAATCTAGTTTAATGTACATATTGTCCTTAATTTGTATTGTGTGTGTCTCTCGTAACTCTAAATGGGTGGCTCGGCAATGTATTTTATGTATTTATTTTTAAATGTATTCTTATATGCATTGTACGAGGTGAGACCAAAATAAACTATCTATCTATCTCATCTATCTATCTATCTGTCAAAAGGGCTTCTTCTTGGAGATGAGCATAGCCCCAGTGTACTACTAGCAGACGACACAACACTGCTTAGCCCCCAGCCAAACGGTCTACAGGTCATGCTGAACTCTCTCCGGTCACACGCTGCGAAATGGTAACTCACCTACAATGCAGATAAAGCTGTGTGATCGTCTTCAAAGATGGGCATTTAGTGAACATGAATCTTTCTTTCACGCTTGGTGAAAAGACCCTTCCTCTAACAACTAGCACTGTTTATGCTGGGTCATTAATAAGCAATAGAAGACAGGCTGAGAGAACTGATCGTTCCTGTGGAAAAGCAAGAAAATTGCTTTATTCTTCAAAAGATATTGGTTTGAGGGTTGATGGCATAAGTCCTATAGCATGTGTCAAAATATGGCGTAGAGTTATTCTACCTTGTGCATTCTAAGCATGTGAATTGTGGACAAATATCACTGAAACAGAATATAAAAACATGGATCAAATTCAAAGATTATTTGCAAGAATAATCCAAAACCCCCATAGACGATCGTCAACGCTGTCAACTGTGCAAAGCTTGGGTTATGGTGAATGCATGGAAACACTGACAGACTCATACTAATGTTATACGGTCGATTGTGTCGAGCACAAATAGGAAGCATCCATAAAAGGGTTCTTTTATTTAGAATAGGCAGTTTGTGGTTAATAATATATGCTCAAGTTGGTTAACCCATGATCTGCTACAAATAGTGCGCAAATACGGTTGATGGACACCAGTGACTGAGTTCATGAATACTGGCTATTTTCCTAGTAAACTGGAGTGGAGAAGAATTGTAAATGAGAAAATAGCAGAGAAGGAAATACATATTTGGACATCAAATCTCAATCAAACGCCAGAAATGAGTCGTTATGCTAGGGTTCACAGTGCGTTAGCTCCGCACAGACTCTGGGGAATGTGTGAACTATACCCGATTTCAATCAAGAATGTTCACAGTCTAGTAAAACTTGGTATACTACCCATTTTAAGCGGCATGTGTCTACTCTGTGATACTACAGTAATTAATGTGCAGATATTGTGAAACACCAACTCCTTTACTGTTGCACTTTACCTTCTAAGCGTAATGCATTGTTTGAAAGGCTATTTGACAGTATGACTCTTGAATGTTACATGCAATTCGAAGATTGTGATGATGTTGAACTTAAGATTACCACAATGCTAGGTGGAATTACACCACTAACAGAACACCTGACACTGCATGAGTGGGCTGTCTTTATCGACATTAAAGGTAAACGTGTCAGCTCCTGGAACCTACAAGCACTGTTGTATCTATAAACCTATTTGTGAGATTACATTTCAATACGTTCATGTAAATACTGACAATAATTTGTTCTGAGATATTTATTGAACTCTTCAATATAATGGAGGAAATAAAGATCATTCATTCATTCATTCATTCATAAGTAGATCCTTCATAAATTCCCACACTAAGAGTTCCTCATGGGCTTCCGACATGTTTCCATTGCGGAAAATTATTGATACACAAAGTATCTGCTAAATATTAAGCAATGAAAGCACTGCATGCATTGATTACATATTTGTTGTCATCGTTCCCTTTGCGCTGATGTTGTCGCTTCTTTAGAGAAGACACAAAGTGCACATTCTAATTAAGAGTTGGTCTATTCTGAGTACTGTTGCATGTTGAAAAACTTTAAGCAAACTATGTTTTAGCTTGTATTATTTAACTTCTCAAATATATTAAGTCGTTGTATCTTTAATCTATTCTAACGAGCCCATTAAAGAACAACCTGAACTCGCAATTTCGTCGAAGATTCGAAATTATATCATATGTAAGAGTTCTCGGTGAATATATTAGTTTGGCAGGCGAAAGTATCATCTATTTATTTACAAAATTGTGAAAAATATATCATTTTCATTAAAGATATGTAAATTTCTTTTTTGCAACTTACTCAAAGTAACTCACAATTGTCATATCCGGACTAGCCGAACGCACAATGTATGAATCCACACTTTTTCTGCATATCTCGAGATGTGGTTGCATGTTTTTGAGAGCTCTTATCCACATCTTGTGACACATTTTGAAATTATAAGACATTTAATGAGATAGTAGGCAGCAAATTATCATAAAAGTGATTTCGTTGGACAATCTTAAAAATATATTTATGATAAGAAGAAAAAAAGAAGAACAACAACATACATGTACAACATTGGGTGATGACATTTAAAGACATTGTATAAAAGCTGCATGTTGTTCGGCCAAACATTCACACTATTCAACAGTTAAAAACATATACAATGATATCTAAACACATTCATAAGTACCAGGGAATAATGAGAAAATAAAGTTATTTAAATAAATGTATAGAATATATGAATTAATTAATAAATGAACATTTATGATACATTTGCACTACACGAGACATGTACATTTATGTAACAAAATATAAACAAACTTATTCTTTGACATTTTCTTAATTCATTATTAAATTTTATTTTATTAATTATATTATCGTCTTTTAACAGTATTTTTTGACAATTATTCTTTGACAGTTTCCTGACAAAATAAATCGTACAACCAACGATAAAATTTCAATCTATATTGCCTCTTAGCCTTTTGTATTGCATGATAAATCTTTTACTATATTGTTTCAAATAAGCAGAAACTCGCCGGCCTTTTCACTGCAGTTTCGTCAATTCATTCGTTCTAAACAAAAAACTGAACTTGACCGATCATGCTGTACCTTTCTTGTTTGAATGTAAATCTTATAAGAGCTCAATAGATATATAAATGTGTATGGTCAGTTTCATAATCAATGTCATAATATATTAACTAGAATTGATATAGATATAGCTTTGTATGCTGTCCTAAGGTTTCCACTAGCTTATAGAACTAATGTTATTTCATAAGCCATGTTTAAACTATATTCTGAAAATACCCGTTTGGCTACCCAAGAAAATTATAATGTTTTATGTATGGTACAGTCGCCTCTGGCCTACAAAATGATATGTAGGGATTTAATTTAGATAGAAGTAAAGTCACTTGCTTGATAACGGTGTTAGTAGCTACACCGAAACGTCGCAATCCTGCAATAAAGAAGTTGTTCTTAACTTGTTCTCTATTCATAAGGAAAGTATATTTGGTGAGCATAAAAAAAAGCAAATAGGAATGCTAAGCCAAAAGTCAACTAGTTGCTACATGTGTAAGTAATAAGATTCCTATTGTCAATTGTGCAAAGTGTTATTGGCATTGTTGAACGTAGCATATAAGTAGTAGCTTTGCACAACTTCAAAAAGATAGCACTGCTAATTAGCTTGATACCAATCAGCTCTAACAACACCCTTAGCTATACTACAGATAAACCTTAATTCAGGCAATAATGTACCCTGCAGAGTTGATTGAACCCACTCTGTAATAACAACAAAGCTTAATTAGCTTGAATGTTGCTAAATGCAATCCCCACAAATGTCCTATGTCGATTGGTCAGTTTTGGAATATTTTCCTTCTTACTTTTGACTTAAAATTAGCAACACAAGCATAAGTATATAAGACCTCAACTTCAGTATACGATATATATGTAAGCGATACGACCTTCCTGTGTGTTCATTTAGCAAAGTAACTAGATATGAAGCGACCATCGGATATCGTTTATGTGTGTCATACACATCATGAGACAACACACTATAGTAAAAAGCCCAACTTCTGCTTTGACAACCTCCCCAAACTAGTTGATTACTCTTTCCATGAGGACAGTGACGAAGAAATATTGGATTCCTGTTCAGCATTGGAGCTATCCTTGAACGTCGAGTCCCTTGAAAACAACAATAATTTACAAATTTCTACAGAAAGGAACTCTGTAAGTTGCATAGATCAGAAGGAACGTGCAAATTCTCAGCTGAGGGCTGAAGAACTAGACGAGAAGATTAGGAATGAGCGTCTAATGTTGAAGATGAACGATTTACTGACCTCGTCTCGGCGAGAATGTGACACAGCGAGACCATTGAAGAAGAGGAAGCTGGACTGGACTTATATACTGGACAGACTGGTTTCAAGAAAATGTCGACTTTTTAGAAAAAAGAAGGCAAAGAAGAGAATCAAATAGAGGGAAATAATTGTTTGTGTTGATTGTTTACAGTGGTTATGTTATGTTATCCTGAATTTTATTCATGTTGAAATAAACAAATACGAAGTAGAATATTGTTTTCGAGTTTTGAAAAGCAGATCTTCAGAACGACTGAAAGGTCTACAATGTCCAATGCTTCTATTGGTTTAAAATTACTAATGTAGGCTTCCCTTGCAATCTCCATTCAAACCATTCAACAAGCAATTCATTTCATGTTGGGTTTTTAATTTACATGGAGAATTGTTTGAGTATACTAACTACTTTTGACTTGAAACTTTTGTGGGCAAACATACGAGGAATACAGCTGGCAGGATGAAAAACTTCAGTCACTCGGCGTCAGCAACCATTAATCATTAAAATCTATGAAAAAAATTGCGCAACCGATTCAACCAGACGTCGATGCGACGAAACCTACCATAGTATAGACTTGTGCCATTCCTAGTCAGAAAAGAGGATATTTTATTTCACTTCTATCTGTCAACTACCCCATGCTGATAGAACAAACCCTAAAATTTCTCGCTAATTATTCAAGTGTGAGATTGTATATTTATGCGAAAATATTAGACGAACCACATCCTTATAAAATGTCATGCTGTTGAGGTTTACCTTGAAGATGGTCCTTCTGTGATACAAGAAATGATTATAATAATGATTGGGTTGTAAGGAAACGATATTCTAGATTTCAGAGTCTTTTCAACATTATTCCGGAAACGTTGTTCATACGTCAAATTAATTTGTTTTTCATTTATTATATTTTCTTGTGAAGGAAAGAAGTGTAAATTGGAAATTCCCTCAACCAAAACAGTCAGCATTCTTTTTCAATAGAGGATAATTGGCTCATATGTCTACGCAACCTCAGTGACTAATGGGCCTTTTTTCTTGGTGCTGTAGAATTCCCTTTCCAGAGATAATTTCCAGAGAGAAGCGTTTTTTTGATACACAAATCTGTTCTCAGTCTTGTAAGAAATGTGTGCGTTAGCAAAGATGGACGAGCCGAAGTCTTCTCAACTGTTTCGGGATCGTCAGTTGAAATTCTCAGTTTGAAAGAACGTCTTTGATTCTGATTGTACAACTAACCTTGATATCATCAGGAATCTAGCCCCAAACATAGCTACAGTGTGGAAGCATATATACAGAGGTCCCTCCCCAGGACGTATCGTCGTGCACTTGCCCTCTTCAGATGCGGAGTTGCCCCTATACGAGTGGAGACTGGACGGTACACTAATTTACCTCTAAATGAGAGAGTCTGTTTTAACTGTGAGGGGTGTGTGGTAGATGAATGTCACGTGTTACTTTATTGTCCTCTTTACAGTGATCTTAGAAAAGTTCTTATAGCTAAATGTAACAGCATCTGTGATAATTTTAATCAGTGGAGGATCTGTGATAAAATATCGTTTTTATTGTCCAACCCAGAAATTATATTTTTATCGGCCAAAACCTGCAAACTTATTTTAGAAAGAAGAAAGGAAATTTTATATAGTGGCATGTAAACTATCTTGTTTATTTTGTTGTGATGTACATATGTTGTTTTGGTTTTAATTTCTGCTGTGTGAGTCTCTCGTAACCCTATATGGGTGGCTCGGCAATGTATTTAATATGTATATTTTAATGTATTTTATTTTGCATTGTACGAGGTGAGACCATTATAAACTATCTGTCTGTCCCAAAAGTTCTATACCTGTAAAAGAGGTAACTTGGGAAGAATGACTTTGAGAGCAGTGATATCGCTGCGATATTACGCGGATTTAGCAGATTTAGAACATCGGCCAGACTAGGGTACTACAGGATAATTCTAACGTTTCTGTTTGGGAAAGTAAAGGGCACATCAAAACGTTGTTTTTTAAAAATTCTGCTATTGGGCCGTGTTCGCTAAATCGGTATCATACTGAACAATTGGTCAAGCCCTTTACACTTGTCGCAATTTTCATTGAACTAGTGTCAATACGTCATCGTCTAAAAGTACATTGGAATTTTTTAATCTTTATCTTCCAAAGCGAATATTTTCAAATATGAGCTTGCTTTCATTAGTTACTTCTGAAAAGACGTCAAAAGAAGGTTTGAGGGAAGACGCCCTGTAACAACCATGTTTGAGAAGAGAGAGAGAGAGAGAGAGAGAGAGAGAGAGAGAGAGAGAGAGAGAGAGAGAGAGAGAGAGAGAGAGAGATCAACAACAAATTCACAAACTTGAATCTCCATGTAACAAAGCTGATTTCTAATAGATAAAGCTTCTTATGTCGACTAGACTAGGTTGTAGACCTAGCCTGTCAAGAAGACGTCTAAAGTAAAAAAGAACTTATGTGCTTAACATGCGAACATTATACACAACATAATTACAAAACTGTATATTTGATTTATGTTTTTCTTTATTTTAAGAACAATGTATTGAATAATAACATAACAAAATAGCACTTTGATCAGTGAACATGAAGTGTAACTATTTGTTTGTCTTCTTTGCCTTTTTTAAACGGAAAAGTCGACATTTTCTTGAAACTAGTTTGTTAAGTATAGAAGTCCAGTCCAGTTTTCTCTTCTTCACTGGTCTCGCTGTGTCACATTCTCGCCGAGACGAGGTCGGCAAATCATTCATTTTCAACATTAGACGATCATTCCTAATCTTCTCGTCTAGTTCCTCAGAATTCAGTTTTGCAACTTTTCAACTTTTTCAACTTGCACGTTCCTTCAGATTTCTACAACTCAATATTCGCTTTGAGAGAGTCAAATGGTCGATGTTGTAAGAAGAGTTCATATTGAACGAGCTCGAGAGTTCAGTTGCACCACATCTATCAACCAAATCGTCATCACTTTCTTCATTAAATGAGTAGTCCACCAGTTTTGGAAGGTCTTCGTTGAAGTCAAAGACGGGTTTGCTGCTATAGACTGTCTTCTCAGATTCATTTCTGCAGACGTAAACAACATCAGAGGGGCGCTTCATTTCTTATTGTGGTAGTGCTTTTTTCCTAACCTGTTCAGATCGAAGAGAAAACTGTATATGAATTAAAATCAAATGTCTGAAACATTTATACCCATGTTTAAGATGGACTAAGCTGTATCAACTTTAAACCATTGTTCGAGTTAAGAGGTTTTTAATCTATTTACTGAAAATTAAAAGGTGTTAATCCATCATTGTGATCTTAAATAATCTAACTGAATGATTGAAAGGCCTGCTGTGAAATGTTAAATTTATTCTTAATCCGCTCAATCAACAAAATAGGCTTAAGTTTCCGGATGTGCAATAAGGGTTTGTGGCCTGTTTGGGGCGTTATGGTGTTTTGAAAGCTAAATACATAAGGTACAATTAGCATTGCTAACTAACTGCACAGAAAAAAACCTGGTCATTATGTGGCTTAAACCATTGGTTAATGTATGGATAATGTCAAGCTTTATTACAAGGACTTATCTATTTAACTAAGTTATGTATCAATATTATGAAATTTCGCACACGTCTTTCTCTCTCTCCATTGCACTTCTACCTAACAGCCATATTTGCGTCTCCTTTGAAACATGTGAGGACATACTTCAATTCGTTTTCAATTTTGTAGTTCACCAACTTATCAGTGATTAGAATAGCATAATACACGTGGACTGGTATTGCAATTATTCATCCAAAATTGACTCATTCCGTTGATATCACTTGTGTGAGATGAAGTGAAAGCCACACGTGTTATCTACATTGTAGATATCGTAACAATCAAATTACAATAATGCTTTCGAGTAATCAGTTAAAGACTTCATAATGCTTTGGCCTCACTGGGAACACAACGCTATGAAGTCATAAAGTTGAAGAATGCTATAACCTCACTGCTAAAAGAAAACCTTATTAATGTCAGCATTTTGGTTAGAAAGAAATTTCATTACTGCTAAGTGATTAAGACACATTTTGACGGTAAAGAAAAGGTTACCTGCCAAAACGGGAGGATTATACTGTTTAACAATGTTTTGATAGAGTGCTGAATATATTGTTACAGTGTGTTACTACTCAGTATTTTCATATAAACATATACCGGGAGGTTCATACTCTAAACAATGTTTTGATAGAGTATTTTCATATAAACACATGTACCTGGGAGGATTATACTGTTTAACAATGTTTTGATAGAGTGCTGAATATATTGTTACAGTGTGTTACTACTCAGTATTTTCATATAAACATATACCGGGAGGTTCATACTGTTGAACATTGACCTGTTGATTCAGTGATCTGCTAATTTGACTGTGTCGCTCTACTCACTGTCAGAGTGGACCAGTCCATTACTTAATTGAATAGGTGTGACCAGCCTGACAATGAACTTTTCATTTCTGCTAATTGGGATTCTGCGTTTTGCAGTTCTGCGTTTTGGCAGGATACCTTTCAGGGTAATGCTTCACCTACATATTGTACACATATAAGCTTATCGTGCAAGTTTTGGTTGAATTTGAATACGCCGAATTTTCTAAATTTTGAAATGATAAAAAGATCAGATTGAGGATTCAACATAATTTGTTTAAATCTTGATACAGTCTTTTTATCTTAAGACGTTCGACGTGTACAATAAGGTATTCTCCCCTCATAGGTATAAGCAGAAACATCATAAATTCCCACACTACGAGTTCCTCACGGGCTTCCGACATGTTTCCATGGCGGATAAATATTGATACACAAAGTATCTGCTAAATTTTAAGCAATGAAAAAAGCCTTCGATCGCATCTGGCCCAATGGACTGCTAGTAAACTGTAGGATCTTGGAATACAAGGTCGCATGTGGCATCTTGTAAACCTTAGGTTTGAACATTCATGTGCAACCATTCTTCATAATGGATGTAAAAGCCGAACGTTCAACATAAAACAAGGTGTTGGGCAAGGGAGAGTACTATCAGCTTTCATGTTCCTAGTCTATATCAATGACCTTATCAAAGAGCTTGATACGATGTCAAAAGGGCTTCTTCTTGGAGATGAGCATAGCCTCAGTGTACTACTAGCAGACGACACAACACTGCTTAGCCCCCAGCCAAACGGTCTACAGGTCATGTTGAACTCTCTCCGGTCACACGCTGCGAAATGGTAAGTCACCTACAATGCAGATAAAGCTGTGTGATCGTCTTCAAAGATGGGCATTTAGTGAACATGAATCTTTCTTTCACGCTTGGTGAAAAGACCCTTCCTCTAACAACTAGCACTGTTTATGCTGGGTCATTAATAAGCAATAGAAGACAGGCTGAGAGAACTGATCGTTCCTGTGGAAAAGCAAGAAAATTGCTTTATTCTTCAAAAGATATTGGTTTGAGGGTTGATGGCATTAGTCCTATAGCATGTGTCAAAATATGGCGTAGAGTTATTCTACCTTGTGCATTCTAAGCATGTGAATTGTGGACAAATATCACTGAAACAGAATATAAAAACATGGATCAAATTCAAAGATTATTTGCAAGAATAATCCAAAACTCCCATAGACCATCGTCAACGCTGTCAACTGTGCAAAGCTTGGGTTTATGGTCAATGCATGGAAACACTGACAGACTCATACTAATGCTATACGGTCGATTGTGTCGAGCACAAATAGGAAGCATCCATAAAAGGGTTCTTTTATTTAGAATATGCAGTTTGTGGTTAATAATATATGCTCAAGTTGGTTAACCCATGATCTGCTACAAATAGTGCGGAAATACGGTTGATGGACACCAGTGACTGAGTTCATGAATACTGGCTATTTTCCTAGTAAACTGGAGTGGAGAAGAATTGTAAATGAGAAAATAGCAGAGAAGGAAATACATATTTGGACATCAAATCTCAATCAAACGCCAGAAATGAGTCGTTATGCTAGGGTTCACAGTGCGTTAGCTCCGCACAGACTTTGGGAAATGTGTGAACTATACCCAATTTCAATCAAGAATGTTCAGTCTAGTAAAACTTGGTATACTGCCCATTTTAAGCGGCATGTGTCTACTCTGTGATAATGAATGTGCAGATATAGTGAAACACCAACTCCTGTTGCACTTTACCTTCTAAGCGTAATGCATTGTTTTAAAGGCTATTTGACAGTACGACTCTTGAATGTTACATGCAATTCGAAGATTGTGATGATGTTGAACTGAAGATTACGATTAGGTGGAATTACACCACTAACAGAAAATCTGACACTGCATGAGTGGGCTGTCTTCATCGACATTAAAGGTAAACGTGTCAGCTCCTGGAACCTACAAGCACTGTTGTATCTATAAACCTATTTGTGAGATTACATTTCAATACGTTCATGTAAATACTGACAATAATTTGTTCTGAGATATTTATTGAACTCTTCAATATGATGGAGGAAATAAAGATCATTCATCCATTCATCCATTCATCCATTCATCCATTCATTCATTCATTCATTCATTCATCCATTCATTTCATTCATTCATTTATAAGTAGATCCTTCATAAATTCCCACACTAAGAGTTCCTCACGGGCTTCCGACATGTTTCCATTGCGGAAAATTATTGATACACAAAGTATCTGCTAAATATTAAGCAATGAAAACACCGCATGCATTGATTACATATTTGTTGTCACCGTTGCCTTTGCGCTGATGTTGTCGCTTCTTTAAAAAAGACACAAAGTGCACATTCTAATTAAGAGTTGGTCTATTCTGAGTACTGTTGCATGTTAAAAAACTTTAAGCAAACTATCTTTAGCTTGTATTATTTAACTTCTCAAATATATTAATTCGTTGTATCTTTAATCTGTTCTAACGAGCCCATTAAAGAAAAGCCTGAACTCGCAATTTCGTCGAAGATTCGAAATTATATCCTATGTAAGAGTTCTCGGTGAATATATTAGTTTGGCAGGCGAAAGTATCATCTTTTTATTTACAAAATTGTGAAAAATATATCATTTTCATTAAAGATATGTAAATTTCTTTTTTGCAACTTACTCAAAGTAACTCACAATTGTCATATCCGGACTAGCCGAACGCACAATGTATGAATCCACACTTTTTCTGCATATCTCGAGATGTGGTTGCATGTTTTTGAGAGCTATTATCCACATCTTGTGACACATTTTGAAATTATAAGACATTTAATGAGATAGTAGGCAGCAAATTATCATAAAAGTGATTTCGTTGGACAATCTTAAAAATATATTTATGAGAAGAAGAAGAAAAAGAAGAACAACAACATACATGTACAACATTGGGTGATGACATTTAAAGACATTGTATAAAAGCTGCATGTTGTTCGGCCAAACATTCACACTATTCAACAGTTAAAAACATATACAATGATATCTAAACACATTCATAAGAACCAGGGAATAATGAGAAAATAAAGTTATTTAAATAAATGTATAGAATATATAAATTAATTGATAAATGAACATTTATAATACATTTACACTACACGAGACATGTACATTTATGTAACAAAATATAAACAAACTTATTCTTTGACATTTTCTTAATTCATTATTAAATCTTATTTTATTAATTATATTATCGTTTTTTAACAGTATTTTTTGACAATTATTCTTTGACAGTTTCCTGACAAAATAAATCGTACAACCAACGATAAAATTTCAATCTATATTGCCTCTTAGCCTTTTGTATTGCATGATAAATCTTTTACTATATTGTTTCAAATAAGCAGAAACTCGCCGGCCTTTTCACTGCAGTTTCGTCAATTCATTCGTTCTAAACAAAAACTTGACCGATCATGCTGTACCTTTCTTGTTTGAATGTAAATCTTATAAGAGCTCAATAGATATATAAATGTGTATGGTCAGTTTCATAATCAATGTCATAATATATTAACTAGAATTGATATAGATATAGCTTTGTATGCTGTTCTAAGGTTTCCACTAGCTTATAGAATTAATGTTATTTCATAAGCCATGTTTAAACTATATTCTGAAAATACTCGTTTGGCTACCCAAGAAAATTATAATGTTTTATGTATGGTACAGTCGCCTCTGGCCTACAAAATGATATGTAGGGATTTAATTTAAATAGAAGTAAAGTCACTTGCTTGATAACGGTGTTAGTATCTACACCGAAACGTCGCAATCCTGCAATAAAGAAGTTGTAAATCCATATAACTTGTTCTCTATTCATAAGGAAAGTATATTTGGTGAGGATAAAAAAAAAAGCAAATAGGAATGTTAAGCCAAAAGTCAACTAGTTGCTACATGTGTAAGTAATAAGATTCCTATTGTCAATTGTGCAAAGTGTTACAATTGTTGAACGTAGCATATAAGTAGTAGCTTTACACAACTTCAAAAAGATAGCACTGCTAATTAGCTTGATACCAATCAGCTCTAACAACACCCTTAGCTTTAGTACAGATACACCTTAATTCAGGCAATAATGTACCCTGCAGAGTTGATTGAACCTACTCTGTAATGACAACAGAGCTTAATTAGCTTGAATGTTGCTAAATGCAATCCCCACAAATGTCCTATGTCGATTGGTCAGTTTCGGAATATTTTCCTTCTTACTTTTGACTTAAAATCAGCAACACAAGCATAAGTATATAAGACCTCAACTTCAGTATACGATATATATGTAAGCGATACGACCTTCCCGTGTGTTCATTTAGCAAAGTAACTAGATATGAAGCGACCATCGGATATCGTTTATGTGTGTCATACACATCATGAGACAACACAATATAGTAAAAAGCCCAACTTCTGCTTTGACAACCTCCCCAAACTAGTTGATTACTCTTTCCATGAGGACAGTGACGAAGAAATATTGGATTCCTGTTCAGCATTGGAGCTATCCTTGAACGTCGAGTCCCTTGAAAACAACAATAATTTACAAATGTCTACAGAAAGGAACTCTGTAAGTTGCATAGATCAGAAGGAACGTGCAAATTCTCAGCTGAGGGCTGAAGAACTAGACGAAAAGATTAGGAATGAGCGTCTAATGTTGAAGATGAACGATTTACTGACCTCGTCTCGGCGAGAATGTGACACAGCCAGACCATTGAAGAAGAGGAAGCTGGACTGGACTTCTATACTGGACAGACTGGTTTCAAGAAAATGTCGACTTTTTAGAAAAAAGAAGGCAAAGAAGACAATCAAATAGAGGGAAATAATTGTTTGTGTTAATTGTTTACAATGGTTATGTTATGTTATCCTGAATTTTATTCATGTTGAAATAAACAAATACGAAGTAGAATATTGTTTTCGAGTTTTGTAAAGCAGATCTTCAGAACGACTGAAAGGTCTACAATGTCCAATGCTTCTATTGGTTTAAAATTACTAATGTAGGCTTCTCTTGCAGTCTCCATTCAAACCATTCAACAAGCAATTCATTTCATGTTGGGTTTTTAATTAACATGGAGAATTGTTTGACTATACTAACTACTTTTGACTTAAAACTTTTTAGAAAAAATGGCGCAACCGATTCAACCAGACGTCGATGCGAATGAACCTACCATAGTATAGACTTGTGCCATTCCTAGTCAGAAAAGACGATATTTTATTTCACTTCTATCTGTCAACTACCCCATGCTGATAGAATAAACCCTAAAATTTCTCGCTAATTCTTCAAGTGTGAGATTGTATATTTATGCAAAAGTATTAGACGAACCATATCCTTATAAAATGTCATGCTGTTGAGGTTTACCATGAAGATTTTCCTTCCTGGATACAGGAAATGTTTACAATAATGATTGGGTTGTAAGGAAACGAAATTCTATTTTTCAGAGTCTTTTCAACATTAACCCGTTGTTCATACGTCTAATTATTTTTTTTTCATTTATTATATTTTCTTGTAAAGGAAAGAAGTGTAAATTGGAAATTCCCTTAACCAAAACAGTCAGCATTCATTTTCAGAAAGACTAGCGTTCTTTTGCTACACAAATATCATGCCCCCAGTCTTTTAAGAAAGGTGTGCATATCACAAAGGTGGACAAGCCGAAGTCTTCTCAACTGTTTCGAAATCGTCAGTTGAAATTCTCAGTTTGAAAGACATATTTGATTCAGATTGTACAACTAACTTTGATATCTATAGGAATCTAGCCCCAAAAGTTCTCCACCTGCAAAAGAGGTAACTTGGGAAGAGTGACTTGGTAAACACTCCTGGGAGCAGTGATATTGCTGCGATATATTCCCAGTGAGGGAAACAGACTTGATATTCTGAGAAAAAATAACCCTAAACAGTTCTTCAAGACATTTTCAAAGAAAGGGCACCGGATAAATAACGTGACTTTAGAGCAATTTTACAATCATTTCAGTACTATGACAAAAGGTGAAAATTTGAATGGAGACAGACCAAAGGACCTCGGTAATTCTGAGAGTACGGTATACGATGAACTAGATTGTGAGATAACTGTGTCTGAAATTAGAAAGGCAATCGGCCTGCTGAAAACAGAAAAATCACACGGACTTGATTGTATATTAAATGAATATTTCATTGAACATGGACACCTCTTCATAGATAAGCTTTTCCAGATATTTAACTCTGTACTGTCAACTGGATTTTTTCCACAATCCTGGTCTTCCGCTGTGTTAGTGCCTGTGTTTAAAAAAGGGGATGACAAGGACCCAAATAATTATCGTGGAATAAGTCTAGTTAGTTGCTTTGCTAAATTGTTTACATCCATCATCAACCAGAGACTTATTTCATGGGCAAATGATATTGATGTTATTACAGATGCACAGTTCGGTTTTCAGCCGAATCTTAGCACAGTTGATGCCATATTTTCACTATATACCTTAATTGATAAAACTTTTGCTTCTAATAAAAGACTGTATTGTGCATTCATCGATTTTAAAAGGGCATTTGATTCTATTGACAGGTGTAAGTTGTGGTATAAATTATCTAGGCTGGGTATAAGAGGTAAACTCATGTCAGTTATTTATTCTATGTACCTAAATGTGAAAACATGCGTATGTATCAATGGCTGTAAGAGTAACTTTTTCATAAACAATCTTGGTTTGATGCAGGGTGAGGTTCTGTCCCCGATACTATTTTCGCTATATGTTAATGATTTTGAAATGAATTTTCTCGAAGATGGCTGTGTTCCTTTGGAATGTAAATCTCTAAGTCCATTTTTACTCATGTACGCTGACGACCTTGTATTATTCTCGGAGACTGTTGAAGGTCTGCAAGGTTTATTAAATTCTCTTTCCTCTTATTCTGATCGTTGGAGTCTTGAGGTTAATATTAAGAAGACTAAAATAGTTATTTTTCGAAAAGGTGGTCGTACTAAAAGAAATGAAAATTGGTTATATAATGGTTTACCAGTGGAAGTTGTTGATCGTTTCACTTACTTGGGTATAGTTTTTAATTTCAATAATAAGTTTAGTGTCGCTGAAAAGCAGTTGTCTGATCAAGGGCGCAAGGCGGCGTTCAGTGTGAATTCCAAATCAAGATCTCTTCATCTAAACCCTGAGACTTCATTATCATTGTTTGATAGTCATATTGGGAGTGTTGTTAGTTATGCCTCTGCTGTATGGGGCTTTCACAAGGGAGATAACTGTGAGAAAGTACACCTGGAGTACTGTAAACGTTTGTTGTCAGTTAAGAAAAGCACGTGTAATGCTATGGTCTACTCTGAGCTTGGTCGGATCCCATTAAGATATATAAGAATGTTTAATATTATAAAATATTGGAGTAAGTTGCTGGTTACAGATAATTGCATTCTGCGTGGTTGTTATGAATATTTCTATGATAATGTTGAAAAGTGTAATGTGCAGAATTGGGCATATCAAGTCAAGTATATTCTTACAAGTATAGGGTTTGGAAATATATGGTATTCTCAGGAACTTCATCCCAGTTACTTATTGGTTATTAAGCAACGCATTTTTGATAACGCTTTTCAGTTCGTTAGAGGCCAATTATCTTCATCAACTAAATGTAACTTGTATGTTAATTTAATAGATAGCAATACTCTGCAATTCTATCTTCGCAAGTGTATACCTTTTATTTATAAGAGTTATATAACTAAATTTAGATTATCATCACATAGTTTAATGATAGAAACAGGCAGGTATAATAAGATAAATGTTAACGAAAGGTTTTGTAAGTTTTGTGTTACGGAGATTGAAGACGAATTTCATTTTATCCTTCAATGTTCAAAATATAAGGAAATAAGACATAAATATATTAAGCATTATTATTGGAAAAACCCTTCTGTTTATAAATTGGTACAATTATTTACATTGAAAAATACTACCCAACTATGTAACTTTGGTAAATTTCTTGCCAACGCCATGAGAATAAGAAATATGTAACTTATATATCTAAACTCTGTGTCTCTGTTATAGATTACTATGTACATTCTCCTTCCATAATATGTTTTTGAATGCGTACAAATTGTTAGATTAGACACCACAAAACCATCCGGTTATATTCTATTGTATTATAATAATCCAATGAAATGTAATATTTCACGGAATAAAAGAATTGAATTGATATTACGCGGATTTAGCAGATTTAGAACATCGGCCCGACTAGGGCACTACAGGATAATTCTACCTTTACTCTTTGGGAAAGTAAAGGGCACATCAAAATGGTTTTTTTTTAATTCGTCTATTGGGCTGTGTTTGCTAAGTCGGTATCATACTGAACAATTGCTCAAGTCCTTTACACTTGTCGCAATTTTCTTTCAACTACTTTCAATAGGTCATCGTTTAATAGTACAATGGAAATTTGGAATCTTTATCTTCCGAAGCGAATATTTTCAAAATATGAGCTTGCTTTTACTGTTACTTCAGAAAAGACGTCAAAAGAAGGTTTGAGGGAAGATATTCTGTAACAACCATGTTTGAGAAGAGAGAGAGATCAACAACAAATTCACAAACTTGAATATCTACACATATTTTGATAAACTGTGATTTATACTTTTATTTGAGAACCCCATTTGTGGATGTCGTCTCTTCCAGACATCCCACTTTCAACCAATTATCTATTTTCGATCAAACCATATTTATCATGCAGTGTGACGATCTATCAGTTTCCGTAGCTGCACTTGTTTCAAGCATGTATAAACGTAGATTATTTGCTCCCACCTCATTCACTACTTTAAACTTACTTTTTATATCATGTCGTAAGATAATGTATGTACCTTATTGTTTTATGTACATTTTATTTTAGCACTTTCAGTGCTTTTAACTTGTAATGAATTTTAAAAGAACATTAGTGTCTAATAGGCCCAAGTTGGCCAGGCGATGAAATCATGTATCTACATGTATATTTGACTTGTACCAATCGCTAGACACTCAAATAAAATATTTTCTTCTTTTTTTTCTTCTTCTTCTTCTCAAAGCTGATTTCTAATAGATTTAGCTTCTTATGACGACTAGTTTGAGAGGAGAATATGGCCTAAGGTTGTAGACCTAGCCTGTCAAGAAGACGTCTAAAGTAAAAAAGAACTTATGTGCTTAACATGCGAACATTATACACAAAATAATTCCAAAACTGTATATTTGATTTATGTTTTTCTTTATTTTAAGAACAATGTATTGAATAATAACATAACAAAATAGCACTTTCATCAGTGAACATGAAATGTAACTATTTGTTTGTCTTCTTTGCCTTTTTTAAACGGAAAAGTCGACATTTTCTTGAAACCAGTTTGTCAAGTATAGAAGTCCAGTCTAGTTTTCTCTTCTTCACTGGTCTCGCTGTGTCACATTCTCGCCGAGACGAGGTCAGCAAATCATTCATTTTCAACATGAGACGCTCATTCCTAATCTTCTCGTCTAGTTCCTCAGAATTCAGTTTAAAACTTGCACGTTCCTTCAGATTTCTACAACTCAATATTCGCTTTGAGAGAGTCAAATTGTCGATGTTGTAAGAAGAGTTCATATTGAACGAGAGTTCAATTGCACCACATGTATCAACCATATCGTCATCACTTTTTTCATTAAAAAGAGTAGTCCACCAGTTTTGGAAGGTTTTCGTTGAAGTCAAAGACGGGTTTGCTGCTATAGACTGTCTTCTCAGATTCATTTCTGCAGACGTAAACAACATCAGAGGGGCGCTTCATTTCTTATCGTGGTAGTGCTTTTTTTCTAACCTGTTCAGATCGAAGAGGAGACTGAATATGAATTAAAATAAAATGTCTGAAACATTTATACCCATGTTTAAGATGGATTAAGCTGTATCAACTTTAAACCATTGTTCGAGTTAAGAGGTTTTTAATCTATTTACTGAAAATTAAAAGGCGTGAATGCATCATTGTGATCTTAAATAATCTAAACGAATGATTGAAAGGCCTCCTGTGAAATGTTAAATTAATTCTTAATCCGCTCAATCAACAAAATAGGCTTACGTTCCGGAATGTGTAAATGGGCTGTAAGCCCTTTTGGGTGGTATGGTGTTTGGATAGCTAAATACATAAGGGATAATTAGCATTGCTAACTAGCTGCACAGAAAAAAAACTGGTCATTATGTTGCTTAAACCAATGGTTAAAATTTCAGATACTGCACATATAATAGTAAGCGACTTACAAGGCTTATCTACTTAACTAAGTTATGTATCAATATTGTAAACTTTTGCACATGCCCTTCTCTCTCGCCATTGCACACAGACAGACGGATATTTTATCAACGTCTCACCTCGTACATAAATAAATAAAAGAGATACATATATACATACAAAACATATGACGAGCCACACATTCTGGTCTACGGGAGACAAAAAAGCTAAATACAATATATACACACAAAAAAGCCATTCAAAAACAACCTCTACATCTAATTAACAGTAGTTTGCGTATCCATTGAAATTTTAAGGATATACTTCAATTCAATTTTATTTTTTTATTAACCTTGTACAGTCATGAGGATATCTTTTCAGGTTGTCCTCCCTACATTTTTTAAAACATCTGCCTTCATTAAGTGCGCACAGTTAAAAATATATTGCAAAATCGCAGGTCCTAGATCACAATTTAAAGGTAATGTAACAGATGACCGTCCCTTTTTAAACATGGATGGCTGCAGGTAAGTGGGATACGCTAAATATCAATAAGTCTTCGAAATCACGAACACTTTATCTAAAATTATTTACGATACATTCAGAGTGCAAAAAATGGAACTTTGGCCCATTGATGTATTGACTTTTAACTTTTAAACGGGACTCTTCAGCAAATGCTTTAAGATTGTAAATTATGGGTAAATTGGATTCAGCCAATTTTTCCGACTATTGAAATAATAAACACGCCAAATTTATAAGGATTCAGCATCGATAGTTTAATTCTTGATAAAATAGCTCCATCTTACGACATCAAATGTGTCCAATAAGGCATTCTGTCCTCACAGAAGTAGTTACGTCATAAATTCTTGCTCTAACATCTGTCCTAATTCTTCTCGGGCTTCCGGCAGGTTCCACAGGCGGCCAAATATTGCAACATGAACTATCTGATAGATTAAAGGCAATAAGAGCACCAACTGCATTGGTTACATATTTGTTACCAAGGCCTTTGTAATGATGCAATCGCTAACTAAGGCGATTATTTTCTATGAAAATGACACACAGTGCATTCGGTAATAACTGAGGCTTTACAAATTATAACTTTTGAAACGGCATTGCTGATTACACAATTAACTTTGGTAGCATCGAATCAGGCTTCTACACTTCTGACCCGAGACACGCTTGTATTTGGACACCCCTACGGGGAGAGAATGTCAAGGCTCTCACGGGGCAGTGTTGGTCCATTCTGGATACTGTTGCATGTTCAAAAACCTTATAGGCAAAAGATGTTTGAGCATATATAATTGTACATTCAAAAATTTATTAAGTCGTTGTATATTTAATCTATTCAAACGAGCCCGTCACTCGTGCAGAACTGATTTGATAGAAAACTGAATTTCATAGACATTTCTTAAGAATGTCAAATATAAGCTTCTTATGGTAAAATCAGGATTTACCAATGTGCTTCAAAATCACAGACATGTTTTACCGTTAAAGTTCTAAACCTCGAGGTGCAATATATCATATAATTTAAGGAGTAAGAAGGTGAAAAATCACAAGTGTATAGACATAGAGCACGCCAACCATTGTTTGCTATGATTCTCTTTCCTTTAGTCCACAAGGTGGCGTCAAAGTCAGTACCCTGTTTGGCTACCAGTTACATCAACAATTTGTTGGAAACCTTTTACGATCACGGAATAAGGATAAAACGCTGAAAAGGAACTATAATCTCTATTCATTATGTCCCCCGCAAAAAGCTTTCGGGGAGACATAATGTTTTCAGTCTCGTCCGTGGTTCCGTAATTCCGTGGTTCCGTAATTCCGTAATTCCGAAATGCTTTCGATTCCGGGCCGTATCTCAAAAACTGTTCAATATTTTGTTTACAAAACTTTTTTTTTATCACTTTATTTCTTTTTGAGTGGGGTACAGCTTTTTTTTTTTACAAAACTTGGTATGTGGTAAGGTCTAATGGTGGAGGGGTGCCTTTTGCTATTTAGGTATTTCTGAATTATTTTTTTCCTGATTTCCATGAAAACAATTTCAACCTAGTGCAAATGGGGGGTAAGGTCCGTTTCCGGGCCATATACAAAAATTGTTCAATATTATTTTACAAAACTTGGTTTGTGGTTTGGTTTAGTAGTGGACTGGTGCCTTTTGCTATTTTGGTTATTCTGAATTTTTAAAAATTTTCTGGTTTCCATTGAAACAATTTGAACTTAGTACAAATGGGGGTTAGGGTCCGTTTCCAGGTCAAAAACTGTAAAATATTATTTTACGAAACTTGGTTTGTGGTTAGGTCTAGTGGTGGAGTGGTGCCTTTTGCTTTTTCTGTTATTCTGAACTTTTTTGCTGGTTTCCATGGAAACAATTCGAACTTAGTGCAAATAGGGAGTAGGGTCCGTTTCCGGGCCATATCTAAAAAACCGTTCACATTTTTTTACACAACTTGGTTTGTGGTTAGATCTAGTGATGGAGTGGTGCCTTTTGCTTCTTTGGTTACTCAATTTTTAATATATTTTTCTGGTTTCCATTGAAACAATTTTAACTTTGTGCATATGGGGGTAGGGTAATTATCCAAAATTAATTATCTAAAAATCTATAAGTATTATTTTAACCTGGTATGTGGTTAGATCTTGTGATTGGGTGGTGACTTTTGCTACTTTGGTTTTCTTAATTTTTCCTTTTACATGGTTTCCATGGAAACAATTTGAACACCTCTCTAGCAAATTGAGGCCAGGGCTGTAGATGCTAATTATAATTTTTAATATCTGTGTGAGTATCAAATGTCACATTCCTTACAAAAAAGAAGTGGACATATATATATAAAACCCTTTCTTATGCACTATTGAACTTGTATATTTCACGATTCATTATTATGTCAAGTTCATTGATACTAATATATTAACATTTTTATTATATGTTTGGTATGGATCGTTTCTGGTATAAGTGACGATAAGATGATAAGGTTGGATTAAAAGTTTGGAAGGGGGACATCACTGTGCATGACATGCACATATTTCTAGTTCGTTCAGTGATTATAGCATACTATATAGCGTGAATAAGAAAGTATAGCATGTCAAAGAGACTTCAAAACAAACATTGGTTTTCATTTCGTATGGCATAGTTTGACACGTAATATGATAAATATGTGGTTTGTTTTAATATTTCGTTTATTTAAGATTGTCTTGCTTAATATATGATCCGCAAACATGGTATGAACAGCTGAGACTACATTTAACTGCACAATGACATAATCATTGTTCGTCGTACATGAATACAATGACTGAGTTCACTTGCAACTCGCAATCACGAGGTATATTGCTTAAGTGCCGTAACTATTCTTATATTTTACTTGGTTAATAAAAGGAATAACCAACTCGAATCTCGGAATAACGGGTTAACCATATTCGTTATGCTGACAATGCTATCGCGTGTTACAAATTGATATTCTTCCGAATTCTTTACTGGTTTTCTATGTCAATTGCACAGTCGTCGTGACAACGCATGTGCAAATGCGTATTCCCGTGTAAAACGATTGTGACGTAAGTTATAAGATGCTTCTTAATGTGTGGAAAATATATTACATGATGCATTCACAGGTCAAAGTTTGGTTAAACTTAAATATTTCAACATCATTAGAATTACATATCTTCATCAAGTAATAAAAAACACCGATAACCATTTTAATTACATTTACGTGAGTACTATAATAATCATAGGTCTCATCTTACGTGAATATTCCGGGAAGTCTGTGAGCACGATAGATATCCCTAGCTACTATGGAGGTGGCAAATCCTTGGTTTCACCAATCTCTCCCAACAGAGGTAGCTCCGTCATAAACTCCTATACAACCTTTGTCTTAATACGGACGTTTCTTGATCTAGAAATGTAGATCGCTGATTGGACGCAATCAAAGTAAATTGTGCAATCAGCGAATCATTTTACGACTGCATCATTGCATAGGCCTCTGTGACAACAAATATGTTATTCATGCATTCGGTGTTTTCATTGGCTGAAATATTGCCAGTTAGTTTAGGTGTAATGTTGCCGCCAGGGGTAACTGCCGGAAGCCCGAGAAACCTTCGTATTAAGACAGAGGTTGTGTAGAAATTAATGATGGTGCTACCTCTGTGGGGATAGAATGTGGTTTCACGAACTTTGTTGAAAGCCTCCAGAACTTTCCTTTTACATCCCATGTATGTTTCATTCCTGATGTTGGGTACTCCATATAGCACCATTTCTTCTCTCCATTTTCTATCTTACCTTCAATATCACATAAGTGTTTTTCTATTTCGTCAGTCTGAATATTTAGAGTTATATTTATGGTTAGCGCGCTTGGCTTCCGGTCAAGAGGTCCGTGGTTCAAATCCCTCAAGGGCTCGTCAACTTTGTCTGCAGTAGAGAACTGTTCTACACACAGTAAGGTAATTGGGTGCATTACTTATTGAATTTTGGCGTAGTACCACCCATGGTTCGCTAGTTCCTGCCGATGCTCGCAGGTTTCATCGCAATGCATAGCCACACCTCTCCTATAGTATTAATTTCGTGCTATTAACCCTTAATTAACAGCACATCACTAAGATCTGGCATCTATACCTTGATTGATTCTAGGTCCTCTCTTGTAGCATTGACTTCTATTGAAATCCTTCCCTCTGAATCCTACACCAGTTTGAAAATTCTCGTTTATAAGATCGTCAAGGGTCAAGGGTTTAGGGTTTAACTCCACCTCTCCAGCTCTAGATTGTATGGTTTGTACTGCTTACTCGGTAGATTTGCAATCAAATCATGTCACGTCACTTATATATATAAGACATGACAAACCAAATGAACACAAAAGAAGCAAGAAATTACCATTCACATATCGGCGGGTAGGGTAGCCGTTTCTCTTTGTTTCACTCCTCTGATTGTTAAAATTACCAATTATTTCTCGCCCTGAATCGAAAGATATCAACATTGATAATACCTTTACATTTAAATGAAACTGTCCAAGTGTTGTCAGTGCCAAGCTCAATTTCACGTAGAACGAACCCCAGGTAAAAAAGCCTCGTTCCAGATGCGACCTCCCTCCACATTTGCCCATTTTCTAAAAACAATAACTGCACATATCAAAGTGGAACTTGTGCATTTGCTTTTTTTGGAAAATGGGCAATGTTAAGGGAGGTCGCAACTGGAACGAAGCTTTTTATCTCGATCTAGGCACTTCCGTCTTACGATGAAGCCATAAAACTCGCTTTTCACTAATTGAAGTAAAGTAGTTCTAATTAAGAAGGTGACATAGACGTCATTCCACTTTTAACTTGGAGGTTGGTCATTTATGAATACGTTATGAGTGATGTTTACCGATGTCACTTTATGAGTATGTTTATAACAGTACATATATCGGAGCTTGATATGGCTATGTGAATTACCTTGTTATATACTGTATATGACCGGTATCGATGTCTCCCATGCTTGTGGAACGATCAACTAGTTGTTCCAATAATTTATTTGATAACGCACCAAGAATACATATTTTATGGTTGCTTCAGTCGTCTATGTAAACAACAGCATCAGTTTTTGCTTGAATTCAAATTGCATGGATATTCTGCCAACTCATATTATCAGCTTAAATCATGAATATACATTTCTGGCATCCACCTTTGAAATTAGGTATGTCGTGGTCACAGAACAAACCATAAGATAAAGTTATTTCATTCAGATTTATTCAAGAACCAACAACAACAGTAAACAATAACATACAACATCAAAATATAAATTAAACAAGTTAGCTAGGAAATGTTAGTGTCTGCTGTCCTTCTTCAACAGAACTTGGAGCACTCTCTTCCTTAATGCCGACTGAGGATGTGCACTTGAAGCAGACGACCTCTTTCCTTTCAGCAGACGATATTTCCTAGACAACATTTTCTCCAGGACGACGCTCATTTCCACCTTCCTTTTCTTCTGTTGTTTATAGGCGAGGCCTTGTCTGTTCGCCGAGTCTAAAGCATCGCTCACCTGTTTCAACAAGCGATCGTTTCTCTCCTTCTCGTCATCTTCCTCTGCCTTCAGCTTTAAGCTCGCCTGATCCATCAACACTTTACATTGAATAGCTTTCTTTGTAGCTACCTCGTTCTCTGTGTGAATTTTGGAGTTGATCGGGTGAATGAGAGCGTTTAGCTGATTTTGAAGCTCGGCAACAGCGTCGGTCTTCCGAAGTTCGAAATCATCATCGCTATCGTCATGCACGGAGTAGTCCACAAGTTTTTTAGTGACCTGTTGCTTGTAACGAAATTCCAATGCCTTTGCAGAGGGCTCAAATAACACAGTAGATGATCGTTTCATTTTCAGAGTTTGATTTTCCTGTACCACAAGTGCAATTGGACTGATATGCCACCAAAGGTTCTTCTGTGTCTTATATAGGTAAATGCGTTGTTTCGGACCCTTTGATGATAGCCTGTAGGCGACGTAAGTGTTATGATCCGTTGTACAAACACTCGCTATCTCTCTGATCTGCCGGTATCTTGTGCAATTAGGGGGCCATCACCTTTAATCAGGACCGGTGTTGGATTAATTACCTTTTATATTGATAGATAATTAATTTGTTCTTAATCCCATGAGATGTGTTCACCATAAATCAATGTTTGCACAGTTCTTTACCGGTTTTTTAAGGTAACCAATTTTAATGAATAGAAAAGATGAATTAAAGAGTAATTTCAATCGTCTGATCTATCACTGCTTAGCAATGGAATGTTGCCATTGATTGGTAGGAGGTTTGTTCGACATTTTATTGTCTTACCTGCATTTTGATATTGCAAATATGGACACTTTTAACTATAAATTGTATTTTAAAACTGTTAACACGCGAATTGCGATTCTAAGCGATTCTAGTCGAGAAATATATATTTTGATAACTGTTAAATTTCCGTTTCAGCTTTTAACGGATATGTTTTATTTGGGTTATATTAGTTTGAAATGTTTCTTGCGCATTCAAAAGTAACCTACATAACTGTGATTCTAGTTGAGACAAGCACGGCGTTTTAAGATATACTGTAACGACATACATAGAGTTAATAATTAATTACAAGTTGTTCTAAATCAATGTACATTTCCTTTATCAACTTTAAGACAGCTAAGTATCGAGATATAATGATAATTTGGATGCTTGAATGGCGCTTTTCCAGGTACGAATACATGCTCACTTCATTATATTTTCTATTATGTTTTTATACACTTTTCAAAAGTCGATACGGTGAATTTATCTAGTTTGCGAAATCATTAACTACGCTGTAAATCATGTTTGGAATTGAAACAGACGTTATTGTACATAATGAAAAGACGCTCCAAAGAAACTTTTGCAAACTTAAAGTTAATTCCATGCCTTAAGATACAGTGTAGAATCGATGATGATATAACAAATGATTTATTATGCCTTTATTGTTCTTCAGAAGAAGGATTTCCCTTTTTCGTAGTTTGCTGAACATTTTCTGCGTTTTCTGTTTTCTGCTGCCATAAGATGTATTTCAAATGTATTCCCACAAGCTAAGTATAATTTTCCTATATTCCATCAATGTTGATGACATTAATTTTTTCCTACTTATATAAAACAATTGATGTCCTTTTCAAAATCCCGTGAAATACGTTAGACCTTGTTAAAAGCTGTCATGATAAAACCACAGTTGATTATTGGTACTGAATAAACAGTCATTTCAAACCTTAGTCATAACAAATCTGAATTTTGGTCTGTGATATTTATTATGTTTTCTTTTATGTCCTTTTTTATGAACTTCGTGTAATCGTCTTTCGTGAGACATCCGACTGTATGCTATATTGTAGATTGTTTATTAAAGTCTCATCTCAACATAAAAATACATAGAATACAATAGATAAAACAGTAAAAGTTGAGCCACCCCTATAAGGGATTGTATTCGTCTTTCCTATATATGCAATATTATATGTACAGCATTTGAAACTCTAATAAAAAATTCTTCATCTGTATTTCTGAACTGAATAAACATGTCTGTCTGCTAATTCAGATTTAAGTACTACCAAATCAGATTCATCTGAATGCTCATGATCATTCAGATTAACTGCTTCGCGATAGTTTCATTTAGAATTATATATGATTGTGTGCCATCGTTTGCTGACAAGGGCTACGCGGAAATGACACCATGATTCAAAAAGATATTTATATCTCATGTATGAAAATTGAAGACAAGGGAGCGACATTGCACGTTGAGCCATTGATTTTTATGGCCTGTGGCTGCTGCTGCACCGATGCGGGTATGAACCTAATAGTTTAGAATTACTACTTAAGGATTGTTTATCTTAATACAGGATGCATCAGGATAAATTGTCACTTCTAGTCTTTATGAGAGAGAGAACTTGTTTATTATTGTCTAATCTTGTACAAACAAAAAGGTCATACACATTTTGTTTTGGTACAATAAGCAATAAAATGAACAAGCCACCAAAAGGCCATAAGAGACAATACAATAAAATCACGTATAATTTTGTAATAATCGTATAAAGATGAAATGTATGTATAATTAGTTGATGGCAATGGTTGTTGTAAGTAGGTATTTATAAAATGAAAGCAATTGTTACTTTTGCATTTATGTATTCGTTCACATGAACGTGATGCTACGTACAAGAACAACATCTTGTATGTCATTGCCCTGATCTCATTAATCAGGATACTGTTACTCGGTCAAAAGAAAATACGTACTGACACATTTTATTCATAATCCTCTATACGATCAATCAATCAATCAATCAATCAATCAATCAATCAATCAATCAATCAATCAATCAATCAATCAATCAATCAATCAATCAATCAATCAATCAATCAATCAATCAATCAATCAATCAATCAATCAATAATTTATTTCTGTCTCACTTGTGTACACGTTACAATTTATAAAATATATACAAGTAACACATAAACACAACCAATCGCACAGCGATTTACGAGAGACATTTTTTATAAGAACATGAGTATTATAACAGTATAAAGTATATGAAGTATGTAAATTTGCATCCGCTAAAATGATATTCAACACAGCTAAAAAGTATACAAATATTGATATAAAGATAAGAAAAGTACGATAAAACTTCACTTATATAAAAAAATTCTTCTTTTAAAAAGTATATTATGGCAGGTTCTGGCGGTGTGAAAGACTAGATCTGGGTTTCCTAAAACATTGATAAAAGTCTGGGGAGATGACATATCAGGCCATTTTAGAGTACATATATTGATGAGATCCTTCCTTTCTTCAGTATAAAGTGGGCAGGTTAAAAGCACATGGATCTCGTCCTCTATCAGCCTCTACAGTGGAAACAAAGCCTCTCATTCATGGGGGTATTATCGTATCGTCCAGTTTCCACTCTCAATGGCGCTACACCACATCTGAATTTGGCCAAGGCACTCCTGTGAGCTCTGGGGATCGGCACTTTTACATAAGGCTCGCTGGCGTAGTTTTTCTTGAACATTCTGTAGGTCCTAAGTTTGTTTCTGCTGACTCCATTGCTGCCATATACGTGTTAAATACAGCACAGCAAATAGTAATGATTGAGATAAACCAGATAGGCGAACGAGAACACGACTGAGATTTTCTCTGTATACCATGTCCTGATAGCGAAGGATTGTGGAAGCCCTGTTTTACTACTCGTGAAATTGCCAACTGATATGGTCCGACAGTCACCTTATACAGTTCCGAGTTGATTGTTTATGATACACATTTTCATGTAGGTTCTGCATGCGTCTTGGCATCTTTATAGTTTATGTAATGTTTTTGTTACCACATGTAATTGTAATTAACCTTCATTTGGCGTAACTTTATTTTCACATGTGTCAAATCTTGCGAAATGTATGGCTGCTTATAATTATCTAATTATTGGAGTACAGAAGAAGTTCTAAGTAAAAAAGCGATATTTCGCTCTTTTTAATTTTGTTTTACAAATACTATACAAGTACAACGATGTGTTATATAAGTATGACCGAGCTCTGTGTCATCAGAAATGTCTTGATCAATGATGACGAAAATGTCATTACAACCTTATATATATAAGAGACGAATATATATGGATGACAACTTCTTTATTCTTAGAATGCGACGTTTCGACACAGCTTCTTGTTGCTTGACAACGACACAAGAAGCTTTGTCGAAACGTCGAATTCTAAGAATAAAGAAGTTGTCATCCATATATTCGTCTCTTATCTGAGTTCCATCTTCTAAATGCCACTCAAGAAGTTAACCTTGTTTATACATGTATAAGTACGTGTTTTGTTCATCAGGTCATTTTTTATTTGTAAGGTATTGAATTCTAGCTTAAAGGCTGTGGCAGCTAATGAGAATTATCAATATATATCATAATAAATATGTTTATCAAAAAAGTTTTCCTTACATTCTGAATGTTTCTTTGGTGACCATAATCATTAAGAAAGAAAACACAGGTAGAATTACATTTACAGTCATTTTATCCCTAAGCATTTGTATCGTGAGCAAAAAATATATGCCAAATATGATATTATTTATAGCTTGTCATATTCCTCTGGTTACATTATACAAATCTATAATGACCTTTGAGGTTTATGTTCAACATCCAGTTTTCAAGTCTATAAAGTACACCCTCTATTTGGTGCAATGTCTTTCATGTATAAACCAACTTCCTGTATGTACATGGCCCCACACATCTAACAATGTTCATTGCACAAATCTCGGTAAACCAGAGTGTACATATTGATATAGAAGGTAAACAGTGGCACGCGATGATGCAGAGTAATGCTAATTCCTGGATTATCCTCCGCGTTAATCTGCCCCACGCGACCAGAGGGCATACACAGTAGTGTCACGCACCCTGAGATCCTACTGTCACTTTTAGGAGCGTGACAGGAGATTAAACGTTATGTAAATATTTGTGCTACTGTTTTTTCCAGTACAGTGTTGGACGTTTCAATTGTAACTAGAAGCTAAGCCTTCACCATGAAAAGCGGGTTTTATTGGAATGTAGAGTTGACATTGCTACAATTACATGTTTGACATACTGTTGACGTTGATTGCCTATGCTACTCTCTTCCTATTGGTTGATATTGAATAAATTGATTCGGTGGACTATATATACGCGTATGTGTATGTCCTCTGGCATATTCAAGTTAACCCTGATATCCAACACATTTAAAGACCAAGATGAAGAGACGATCCGACATCGTGTATATCCCAACTGACAATGTTTCAAAAGATATTGAGTTCAGTTCTAAGCCCTCTTTTGACTTCGACATACACTGTCTTCCGAAGTTAGTGGACTACTCATATCACGAAGACAGTGAAGACGAAGAACCACATCTTCATCTACATGCATGTGATAACCCTGCTGGGGAGTTTTATGTAAGTGATGAAAAAGCGGAGATGACTGATACACTCCCCACAGGGTTTACCGGTCAGGGAAGTAAGCGGTTCAGTGTGCAGGTTCGGGAAGATATCAGTTCGAGGTTGAAGGCGGAAGAAGACGAGGAAAGACGGAGGAATGAACGTCACATGACGCATCTCAACAACACGTTACGCGCGTCGAGGCGTCTCTGTGACTCTGAAAGGCCAGGGAAGAAAAGGAAGCTTGACGTCAGTTCGGTATTCGATCGTCTGCTTTCAAAAAAGTCGTGTCGTCTGATCAGAGGGAAGAAACAAGGATCAAAGAAGAGGGAGCTCGTGAAATTGGATCTGGACGACAGTTTGCCAGTTACACCTCGGTGCTTCATGGGATTTCTCAAACACCGGAAGTGAGGAAGAATTTCGAAAAGACACACAGTGCTAATTAATGTAGATATGTAAATAGTATACTAACTTATTATATTCCCAATAAACAATTGAAGTGCAACATGAGTCATTTCTTATTTGTATTCCAACATCTAGAAGATGATTATAGTTAAACTATTCTCTCAAAATTTTTAATACGCTGACAATTTGATTGTTTTATGAAGTATAATTCCACTTTGTAACCATTAGACATACGAGAGGTGCCAAGTAAATAGCCCACCTAACTCTGTCTCTTTGTCCAAAGTTCGAAAAGGTTTAAGATCACTAAAGGACTCATTTGCAAGTCACAGAACATATATGTATACCTCTGGTTGATATGCTCATGTCATCCTGGCAGATTTGGATATGATATCTGTGAAATATGGCATAGAAGGATAATAATCTTTCCCTTTACCCTCTTATATAATTATGAATATTGCAGCCTAGTCAATTAAACATATGTAATGGAAGGATTTCATCAACTCACAATCAATATTCAAACATTTGGTTTAACTGATCCATATTCTGATGAGGTCAATTATAAAGGACATATACATTTAAGTCCTAAAAAATTAAAGGGGCAGTAGCACGTTTTTAGTTAAACAAAGGGATCTCACAATAACAAAATTAAATTCTACTAATTGCACGGCAATTTTTATTTATCAAAAGAGGCAATCCTCAAACAGTTACAAGTTAGGTTAAGATACGCAAATTAATTTCCTACCTTGAATGATTAAAATATGTTCGCACTAAATGGCTGCCAATAGTTTTCGATTGATACTTTCTTCTAAGATAACTGATAATCGGTTTGAGTCGTGAGGTGTTTAACTCTGAAGATACTGCATTTGGCATAAACTACATTTATTTTTGGGGTGTGTCGTTGCGTGGGGGGTCAGGGGGGTTTGGTTGGAAGATTTAAATGGGTCAAGATATTCATCCTTGTGCTTATGATATGTCGAGAACAAGCATCTGTGAGACCATTCAGCTTTGGGGTTTAAGCTTTTCCACCATGTTTGAGAAAGTGAAAACAATACAATTCTTATGTCATCGTAACATGATGATACATGTAGGTAATGTCTTACAAGGAAGCTGTTATTGTTAATATAAAGGGAGAAGAAGCTAAATTAGGTGAGTGATTTTTTAAATCGCATGTTTGCGTGCAAAATTATCAACATTGCTTTCCTTTGAACTTCTACTATCTCAAACACTATAATTATTACTTCAATATTTGGTTTCTTAAACATTGTAATCTATCCTATGTGAACTGCTATGTCTTTTAGTGCTCGTGCGACTAGATGCTGTTTTATATATTTTTAAAATTATATGACAATTGTATAACCTGTGCCACGTCAATGAAACATTCTTCTACTTTCAGAGACACTTGTTTACATCTATAGTGTGAATAAAAAGAAGAAGGCGGTCTAAGATGGACAACTTGTACCCATTCCGATTCTTTGTGAATAAAATATGTTAAAACCAACCGCAGAGATACCTGGACAGTATACACCTATGGTTCAAAAATGAAACAATCAAGCTGGTGACATGTCCGAACCCGTTTCTATGTGTGGAAAATGGAGTTATATAATTGATAATATCATTTGAGTGGAAATGTCTTTAAAACATAAGCACTTTGTGCTTAGGTAAGCGCTTTCAGACATAATTGATAGACAGAAATTGTACATGTACACGGTAACTATGTGAATAGATCCTGCAATCTCATTAAAATGAGTTCCTACTTGTGTTACATAATACAGAAAGTTGAAGATGACATTTTAATGAGATTGTCAAAAATTTTGCATTTTAAGGACATGAGAATATTTCATTATCAATAATAAAAGGGATGAAAAAAGAAGTAAGCAAACATTGTTCTTCATATTTTGTTTTATTGACGTTTATATATGCAGAAAATATTTTATATACACAATTTACATAAACTAGTCAATAATACAACCCTTTTACAATCCATGCGAAACTGTTAATATGATAATAAAGTTATCTGATAAATTTTGTCGTTCCTAAATTGCCTGAACAAAAACTATTAAAAATAATAATTCTTACTGGTTTAACTAAAATATCACATTTTGCTATTGAGAGTATTTATCATTCTATTTCATTATTAGATTGCAGTGAAGGTTGTTCATACAAAATTAATTTAATAAACATTTGAACAATCAATGTCAACAAATAGAGAGAATAGAATATGCATTATGTCCAACTACAATGTATATGATAATGATAAAGATATGGTTCATACGGTTCAGCAGAGGTTAACAATTAATAAACATGCACAATATTTCAGCTTAAATTGCGCTTATCAGCGCACGTATTTCATCTGACGTCAACACTTCACAGTTTTGCATCTTTGCGGATATCGCTGCATTATACGGAGTACAAACCAGATACATATGTTGTTTTATATTTAAGTAGGTTTTGCTTAGTATGGTGAATAAAGGATAAAGTTTAGAGAACAGCATTATCTATAAATATTAACATTTGAAGGTTTTCTCCCCTGCACCTCATGTTGTGTTTATGATTATCTCCCTTTTTACTCATTCATTCCACACACTAGCTTATCATTCACACAGTCATCCACTCAGTAGCTTTTTATGTTTTGGCATCTTCAACAGCACGTTTACAACCATCCATGACCTCTATAATGCTTGGTTATCCTATCATCTATTTTTTCGGCGGTTGGTCCTGTGGTGGCGGTGGTGGTGGCTGCTGTCCTTGTGGCGGTTGCTGATAACCTTGTGGCGGCTGTTGATAACCTTGTGGCGGTTGTTGATAACCCTGTGGTGGTTGTTGATATCCTTGCGGTGGTTGCTGATAACCCTGTGGTGGTTGTTGATAACCCTGTGGCGGCTGTTGATATCCCTGTGGTGGCTGTTGATATCCGGGTGGGGGACCCTGCCTCATCATCTGTTCATGCTGTTGACGCATGCGATGTTCGTCCCTCCTTCTTGCTAGCACGTATTCAGGGTACGTTAAATAACCGTTTCCATCAACGTCGTCGTCACGTAGAACTTTGTCTATAATGTCTGTAAGCGTGACAAAGTATTCGGTTTAGTATTGAATATTAAAGGTTCTTATCTACTTTGATGTGCAAAGTAACTAACTTAAATCTAAATTTAAATTTAATATGGTCAGTTGACTTTCATTGAAAAAAAATTGATTGAGGAATAGCGTTATTGTTTCGTAGAGAAATGCAATCGTACATGTGAAGGAGAAGGACGTGAAACTAAATTACCAGTACTACCTTTTTAAACCAAATGTATTTCGTAGAAATGAATTAGCATGTGGAACTATAATTTCAATTTAGTATCATGACTTGTTCATGAGACAAACTTTTTGATACAAACTACATGTACATTACCAAGATTCATCTCTTCGCTTCTAAATTCCAATACAATTATTTTCATGCATGTTCCATGTTCGAGTTTCAACAGAATACCCACCAACATAGTTTTTGAACATGAGTTCATGCCTTTCCTTCTTCAGCGCTTCTATCTGTGCCTCGGTCTTGCCCTGCAGTTCGTGTGGCTGCAGGTTATTGGCGGGCAGCATGTGGGATAACGCCTGCAGGATCTCTAGACCGTCCAGCATCGTATCGTTGTTGGTGTCGTGCAACCTGCAGAGGTTCAAGGTCAGATATCATTAGCACTATGGATCATGTAGAATTAGTATTGCTAGATTCCTGAATGATCTGATGGAAGAAACTTTTTCGTTGATATCTTTTCAGATAATTTTTGTGCATATTTTAACAAAGAAATATCATGTTTTTCGCTTTCTTACTTTTTAGAACGTTGTTTCGGCATTACTAATCACATGAAATTAAAACACGAATGTAACAAGACAAGGGTATTCTCAGTCTTTTGAAAAGAAGTGACCAATGAACAAAATATCGTAAATACTCTGACAATGTCATCAATATAAGTATTTTCTAATACCTATAATACTAAGTTCTTGTATTGATATAAAAATGACCTTATTTTTTATTTTTCGATCTTTATAAATAGAAAAGAAATTACTAAAGTATAAGCAAATTTGTGTGATGGGTGAAATATTTGCTGTTGCTAAAATATTGTTAAAGGTAGCAATATTCCGTTACTTTTTATTTCCTTTTAATGTAAAAAAACCATTTAGTTCTAATGAAAAGATACTTTGATGAGCAGAACTTGACAATAATGTTGTTCGTTTCTTATATTTTCTCAAATGATGACTTCTTACAAACACAAATTTGCGATGATGGGTCCTTGTGATTTCTTTAAATTCACAATTATTGGTTTTGCATATCGTGTCAAAGTGATTTTTTAAAACTAAAATACTACGTAGTCTTCATATTGCACTATCCCTTGATAAACTCGTTAAAATAGGTTGAATCTATCATTCGTTGATTAAAGGGTTTCATTATTTGAGTGCTGCTCCAGAGCAGACGTGTCCAGTGACCTTAAACGGAAACTCTGTTTAAATTTTTGGAAAGTTAAAGTCATTTGCGGTGAGCCCATGGACGTAGGAATCAGATCATACAAGTAGCAAGGTACGAGTGGTACTCTTAAACATACCGGAAGTAGTGGAACTCCATTTCCTGTGGCGACATTTGTTTCTCTGTGTTCATCTCGTGTTGCATGTGTTCCTTTATGTGACTGGAATAAAACATACGTTTTAGTAATTCATATAGTTACTTTCCTCAATCCTTTAGTAATCAAACAACCATATTTATTTATTTATCATTAAGATGCATCACGTTTATTTTAAATTCCCAGATCAATGCCCTATTCAACAAATAGTTGTTCTGTCAGCTACATGCATGGATTAGCCATGATTGTATATATTACGGTACCCATCAAATTACAAAAGATTGTACTTCATATCTTATATCTATTAATGTGTGATCTGCGCTCTAAAGAAAATGAACAATGAAAAATATATTACTTCAGTTAACAAACTTACTTTGCATCTTGGCCTGCGCTGTGGAAGTTTTCAACAGGTTGACCCTGGGGCGCATGCTCATGACCTGAGTGTGCCGCGGTCAAAGCCACTAGGGCTGAAGTTAGGGTCAAAATGTATCGTAAATTCATCGTGACCTGGATGGAAGATAAATAATGTTAACCAAATGCTACATATCTACATATCATATTAAACGAAGATATGAAGTAGTGGTAGTGGTAGTGGTAGTGGTAGTGGTAGTAGTAGTAGTAGTAGTAGTAGTAGTAGGGGTAGTAGTAGTAGTAGTAGTAGGAGGAGGAGTAGTAGTAGTAGGAGTAGTAGTACTAGTAGTAGTAGAAGTAGAAGTAGTAGTAGTAGTACTAGTAGTTGTAGAAGTAGTAGTAGTAGTAGAAGTAGAAGTAGTAGTAGTAGTACTAGTAGTTGTAGAAGTAGTAGTAGTAGTACTAGTAGTAGTAGGAGTAGGAGTAGGAGTAGCAGCAGAAGCAGTTTTAGTAGTTGAAGTAGTTGAACTGGTTGTAGTAGTAGTAGCAGTAATAGTAGAAGTAGGAGTAGCAGCAGAAGCAGTTTTAGTAGTTGTAGAAGTTGAACTGATAGTGGTAGTAGTAGTGGTAGTAGTAGTTGTAGTAGTAGTAGTGGTAGTAGTGGTAGTGGTGGTAGTAGCAGTAGTAGTAGTAGTAGTAGTAGTAGTAGTAGTAGTAGTAGTAGTAGTAGTAGTAGTAGTAACAGCAGTTAAAGTAGCTAAATAGTTAAAAGTGGTCATTAATCATGAAAACAAAAACAAATGAACCACTTTCCAAATATAGTGAGTTGACATATAAAATAAGCGGCAAAACAAATACACAAATCGGGTACATATGTTAAGACTGATACTCTGATGGTAGTAGAAGGATTCATATCTAATTCTAGCGAATACCATCTAATTGTTGCTCTTAAAAAATATCGTCTTGTTTTGTAAACAACATGTGAATACATACTCACATATGCTTAGAAATATTACTCTAGCTAGAACTCCAATAAGATAAAATTTAGATATTCACAGGACTCTGAATTTTTTAAATTTGTTTTTTTAGTAAGATCAAAAAAACGGGATAAAAATTCAATCATGAAAAATATTTATATTCACTTATTCTACTTTCATTTTTGTTTATAGACCTAATTTTTTACTTACTGGCTCTAGAAAAACACAATAAAACCTGTCAGTGATTATTTATCACTTGGGATCCTTATTTGCAGTTAAAGGTAACCTAAGACTCCATATAGGACTGACACGTAGCTACAGTACCATTAAGCACTTCAAACAACAGACCACCTGATCTTCTCACCAATAATGTACCTGTGCACAACAATAACACCTCACCTTGATATACCTGAACTGCTCCAGTCGTGGCTACACTGATTAAAATCCCATAACCTCTTCTGTTTTATAGCAATGCTTTCTCATTGAGATTGTTATGGTCACTACTTCCTCGACCAGTGGTCAAGGAAGGGGATCTAGTTCTATCCCCGAGGCTACTGTGCCTGGACACTGGACTTCACATAGGTTGTCATTCTAAGGAGAGTGACCAGTTACATCACTCACCTCAGGGGACAAAGGGAGTCAGTTAATATTGTCTGCATTGTTCTAACCAATGCAATCCATCACATTTGACTGATTTATAACGGTCTTTGAATCTGACATGTGTGGAAATAACATCAGTCGCATGCTATTCATGATGGTTTAAGGAGGCACTAAACTTTACATTAGATATGATTATTGTGCTAAAGTTGAGAACAAAATTTTTGTGAATAATCCTTTAGCAATATCTGAAGTGATTAGCAAGTTACCCTATGCTTGAGACTAAAATGGAAATGCGTGGTTTGATATATCAAACACATATATTTCATATTTTGCTTTGTCTCAAAACAATTTAAAATACATACATTTCAAATGAACAGAAATGGTAGTGAATGACAAAAATGTGCCTGAGCAGAAATGTTAACGGTGGTGATGAAGGAAATGAAATGTTTAAAGATATTCGAAGATGACTTTTATTTGAATTGAAAAGGGGGTGTTATACAAAGCAATCGATAAGATAGTAGAGAGACACGACACACTGAGTAGCAAGCGAGAAGAAGCAAGTGTAAGGAGAAATTACAGAAGTCCATAGTATCGTCATAGAAAGGAGGGCAAGACATAAAAAAATCTTTTTCAAAGAGAAAACGAGAACACATCTACATCTCGACACATGCAATATGTAGAAACGGATGTACATTAGGCAAATCACACTTTGATCAATGTATGTTCACACGAAGTACAGTAGCAGTGGATCAATTATTCATACCACTTGCAATTTTAAATCACTTGACATTATAACTAGAATTCTTCTCATGTTCATCTCACCAACACCAATTGGTTTAATCCACGTTATCAAAGCACAAATATCTCATCATCAAGCTTCTCATCATTTCAATCAACTTGATAGCCACTAAGCGATTATAGTCCAGCATTGGCGACATTTACTGCAAGGGCCATCAGGTTACTTAATGCTCCTCTAGGCTAGCAGTGTTGATCCAACAGCCTATGGAAGCGATAGAAATCAATACACTCCTCCACAGATGTAGGAATCTGACAGTTATCTCAAGCTTGCTGCCATGTGGAGTAGTGTTCTGCTCTTAGATTTTATTTTATCGCGCCCACAGACTGTTTATTGTGTATGGTAGGGGTTAATGTTTTCGCTACTATCGCTCTAATGTCATCTTGTATGAAGTGCCTATATGCCATTTATTGTAATGAGGTAAATGCTTTACAGTTCATGACAAAGATAAATAATATTTTTCTTAACTTGTAATTGAGCGCCATGTTTATGTTTTACACTATCATATACATTAATACACATACACATTTGACATATGGTACAAATTATCATTATCCGTTTTTGTACCAACTGTAACAGTGTACCAGTAAGTGGAGTATCTGGTATTTTGGGCTGCTTATCTGAAATCATAACACCGTGAGGAAGTACAATATTGGATATAAAACCGTTAGATACACGTGTCAGTCGTCATGCTAGAGTGACTCAAGTGTCTTCCCTTTATATTTGCCTGAAGCAGACGATAACATCTATAAAACAATCAACGCTCCTCAAACAATACAAGTCAAGAGAGTAGAACAACACAAATACAAACCACGCAAATCTACAAATAATTCCAATCCTTTAGAAAAGTTCAGATGTAAAGGTATGTTGATATAAAGGAATGTGTGTATCTCACCTGGCTCCACGACAGTGCATACAACACGAGAGAAGCCTCTGAGGTCCCTGTCTATGATCGCTTGATGAATTGCCTCCCTCCGGCTATACAGCCTCGCTCTCGTTACCTTCACGATGACTTCCGCTCTCAGGAAAACATTGACTATCTCTGGCAAAAATCAATATGGTACTTGTGCCACAAACACGATTCGTTAGACCAACACAGTGATGTGTACCTTGCGCTTGTGAATAGAATAAAAAATTTGATTGACGCTCAAAGAGCCACTCCGTGATTTTCATAACATATTATTTACCTTTGATACGAACCTGAATGTCATATGTGGTGATATAAATCAAAACATCTGAACTTTTCATGTCCAGGAGACATATATATGACAAATACTGGTTTTCCTTGAAAATCTAAATACAGCCTTATAAATGCACAGAGGTGTAGATATCACGCCTAATATACATAGATACAAGTTATATAACCTAACAAACACTATAAAGTCTCCAAAATTACGTTTGACCATTTGACGCGCGCCACTGTCCGGTTTTCGATCATAATTGCGCCGTTCTACCTTCATATTGTCACTGTAAAAAAACAATAAGATTTCAAATGTGTCTTTTTGGTAACAGTCGATACTTCGCGCTCAAATGACACCATTGATTAAGTTTTGCATATATGACTCCAACAACTCACGGAGTTGCTCTTTAATGTGTCTAATTCTTTACATTAGAGACAATATATAATTTTGATAAACTCTGACTTGTTTTTACATTTTGGAATTTAAAGGATTACAAATGATAATTTCATTGAAAGAAAGACAATTTTTTCTAGATAACAACTTCTTACTTGTGAAATTCGCGACTTTTCAGAGAATATTGTTACTCCTTCAACAGGTGTACCATAGTAGATATCGCTTGTTGGAGATCAAGAATAGATTTTGAAAAGTGCCTTCTCATCACCAATCCCATGATATCACAATTGTTCCAAACATCAAGTAATGACAGCAAAGTTCTATAACGTCATAAGCATAATGACGTCACAGTACTATGTTATCATCTCAATGAGATTCTAAGGTTAGTTAAGTATTTATTTGCATTTTCCATGGAATGTAATGGAAACATTTCGGGTCATCAATAGAATCTAGTGTCCTCTGATATCACATATATCAACACTCGTTGATTTAAGTGAAAATATACCCGAAAAGCTTCGGATATTTGTAACTGTTATCAACTTGTTCTATTGTATATGATATCAGAAGACACTTAGGTGCTATGTTCTATATACTCCGACACGCCGCAGGAGTTTGTATCCAGAAAAAAACTATCGTTCTTAAAGAGTCACTCCGGGATTTTCATAACATATTATTTACCTTTGATACGAACCTAAATGTCATATGTGGGGATATAAAATCAAAACATCTCAACTTTTCATGTCCAAAAGACATATGACAAATACTGGTTTTCCATGAAAATCTAAAAACAGCCTTATAAATGCACAGAGGTGTAGATACCACGTCCAATATACATGGATACTAGTTATATAACCTTACAAACACTTTCAACTCCTAACTGCCTTCCTGGCTGTATTAGATAAGTCTCCAAAATTACGTTTGACTATTTGACGCGCGCCACTGTCCGGTTTTCGATCATAATTGCGACGTTCTACCTTCATATTGTCACTGTAAAAACCAATAAGCTTTAAAATGTGTCTTTTTGGTAACAGTTTCTATACCTCGCGATTAAATGACACCATTGATAAAGTTTGGCATATATGACTCCAACAACTCACGGAGTGGCTCTTTAAGAACATCACTTCTTAATGCTGAACCGTCTCCATAACATTTTATTTAAAGGTTATCGTTTTAATTACAAGCGTCGTAAGGTAACCCGGTTCTGCTTGACGTAATATATTTCATTTTTTTAAAGCGACAACATGAGGTAGTGGCGGTAAAGGGAACTATATCGGCCTGGCCATATCTTTTCCTCTTTGTGGCTGAAATCTTAGGTTGTATGATAAGAAATAATGATAGGATCAAAGGTATTATCCTTGATGGAAAGGAATACAAATTAGGTCAATATGCAGACGATGCACAATTATTTCTTGATGGCACTGAAGACAGTCTATATGCAGCTATTAACACACTTAATACTTTTTATAAAATGTCAGGTCTGAAAATAAATATAGACAAGACGAAGGCAATTTGGATTGGCTCAATGGCAGGTAGTAAACAAGGAATATGTACTGACCTTAAAATTGAATGGCATAATGGGGAGTTTGAAGTACTGGGAATAAAATTCACTCCAAATCTTGCGGATTTATGGGTAATCAATACAAAGAAAAAGCTTGAAGAAATAAACAGACTACTAGCAACATGGAGAAAAAGAAACCTAACACTGATAGGTAAAATCACAGTCATAAAATCATTAGCCCTTTCCAAATTGGTACACATTTTCAGCTCACTCCCCAATCCCCAAAACGACTTTATTTATTCTCTTGAACAAATCTTTTTCAAATTTATATGGAATGATAAACAAGATAAGATAAAAAGAACTACTTTAAAAAGACTAAAGTCAGAGGGGGGATTGGGTATGGTTGATTTAAAAACATTTATGGAAGCTTTAAGATTATCTACCTTGAGACTATATTGTAAAAAATCAACAGATTGCAACCCTAGTAGTATACCTTATGATGATATCTTAAAATATGGAGCAAACATAGGTACAATCGTACATACTAAAAACCCCTTTTGGAAGGATGTTATTGATGCGTGGACAAAATACTGCAAAACACTTAATGCTGAAAGGGATAATATTGATGACTTGCTTGCGGAGCCTCTATGGCTTAACCATAATTTCAAAGACCCCTATCACGTTATCAGGAATTGGGCGAATAATGGTATATTGACTATAAAAGACTTGTGTGATGATCAAGGTTTCATATCCTTTGATAAATTACAATCAAAATACAAGATTAGAGGTACAATATTGGACTATAATTATTTACTGCACATTTTACCAACTGAGTGGAAATATTTTATTAAATGCAGAAACAACATTCCTATTTATAATTTCTTTACCAGTATGTATCAAAGAAATGTCTTGAAATCCACTAAAGGCTCTAGATTCTTTTACGATAAACTAATATCCAAAAACGAAAAGCTTGATATCTGTAACAAGTGGGAAACGATTTTTAAGGATTCGAAATTCGACTGGGATAACATTTTCAATGTATACCGACGTGGAATGAAAGATGTCAAACTTATTGATTTCCAATATAGATTCCTTCTAAGAGTTATTTTTACTAAAAGAGAATTGTTGAGAATGCATCTTGTAGACAATGACATGTGTAATTTTTGTAATGATGCTCCTGAGAGCATTTGCCATGTTTATTGGGAGTGTAGTGTGACACAAAAATTTTGGAATGATCTGGAAATTTGGATAAATAACTATCAACAACCAAAAATAACAATTTCAAAATTTATTATTTGGTTTGTTACATCTAATAATAATGGTTTGATAAATCAAATCATTGTCTCGGCAAAGAAATTCATTAATTTATGTAATATAAAAAAATCAATTCCAAACTTCAATAATTACAAAAAAGTTCTGTCAGATATTTTCTCTGTGGAAAAATTTATATCTCAAAGAAACAATGAAATTAGCAAATTTAATAAAAAGTGGAAATCACTCATCCCAATTTTTAAGAATTAGTTAATAAGTTGATTTAGTATTTAATCTACCTTGTCCAAATGTACGGCATTTACCACCACTCATTGTACACAGACTTTGTAACCCTTGGGAACCAATAAAAAAAAAAAAAAAAAAAAAAAAAAAAAAACTATATCGGCCTGTTCTGAGTATTCCAACAAGATTTGTTGCCAATTTATCAAGTTTAGAAAAACTCAACTCACAAAGAAGTAAATTAAACATCACGCATTAAACTGATGATTGGTTTATCTTATATTCAGGAAATGTTTCTGAACGTCTACAATGAAATGGGCAGATGGGGTATATAAAAACTAAGGCAATCTATATTGTATCTCTGATGGAAAAGTTGATTGAATGTACCTGCTTTTATACTGTAGCGGTGGGAAACTGTTAACACTAAAATAAACGTTAGTTGTATCGTTGACTAAGCAAGGATTCCCGTCTTATTTGAATGAATGTCAATGCATGGAAGGTCAAATGTTAGACCTTCTAAGTATTGGCATTTAGAGAATTCTTTTCAAAGTCGTGTCTTGATCTGAAAGAAATGTTACACACTGTTTTCCGATTTGTCCTGAAGTGGTGGTCGTTAAATTGCATTTGCGTATAGTTTTATTGCAAGAGAAACATGTACATGAAAGAGTAATGGCAAAGAATATGAAGTGAATATGGCAAAATAGTTACGACATAGAAGTGTCTACTGTAATTGGAAATTATTTGTTAGTACACGAAGCATTCGTAAAATGCCCACGAAATCGTATCTTAATATACGGTTCCAATTCAAAACAATGTTTATTTTGATCAATGAATAATCATAGAAGACAGTTGATTATAGTGCTTGTTAATCATTTATACGTCATGAAATGTAATATATGCATGTGTTATATATTCTCTTTGGAAACGGAAATTTGGAAATTTATGTTATTTATTAAATAATAATTAATTTTGATGAGGAATCCATTAACGAATGATTTCATCAAACAGCGTATATCAAACATACAATATTTGCAACTTAACTTGTCTACAAAATTTATTCTCGCATTCCCACACGCTCCCAAACTTTGACTCGTCCCAAATATATGTTTACACTTGATAAAAGAAACCGAGTTTCCAAATTTGCATGGAGATTTGCGAAATTCCGCTCGCTATGCAGAGAAGGCTCTTGGTCATACAAAATACATACAACTTTAAAAAAACAAATGTTGTAATAACCGCGTTGAAATGAAACAATCCTCAATATCAAAAGAAAAAGTTGTTTGTATAAACAGCATGAAATATTCCGAAAAGGAATTTAAATAATATAAATTTCTATGACTGACTTCACTACGTCATGGTGGTGCTATAGTGCGACAGTACTAGAGTGTTGTTTTGCTCTTTTTGAAAAATCTTCATCACTTAGTCCAGTAACTTTTTAATAATTTATCGGGTAAGATTTGTGTTAATTGTTCTACCCATATGTGATAATGAGGATGAAAATTATATAGGAGATTAATTCGGATTATTTTTTTTTTCAACGGCTAAAACATTTTTACTTCTCATCTTATCTTCACTTATCATCACGTAAGTGTAGTATTATCATCACACTAGTGTAATATGATCTTCACGTAAGTGTAGTATTATCGTCACATTAATGTAGTATGGTCATCACGTAAGTGTAGTATTATGATCACATTTTAAGTGTAACAGCTTCCGATATGTGATTGAAGCGGTCATAAAATCCCACATAATAGATTCCTCTCGATACATTTTAATATTAAGATTAACGTTCATGATAAATTTCAAACACATCAGAGAATAACTTTATCAAACTTAGATGATTTACTTATATATTTATATGGTAAAATCTATATATTTGTAAAATTGCGAAACAATTTTAACTAAATTCAAAGAATTTGAAAACCCTATTACAAAGAAAGTTATATCGTATTTGAGATTTGCTGAACATTAAATCAAAATATGCATGTACCAACTATTCTACATTCGAAAAGATCATACTAAACACTACCCCAGCAACTACGGTAAGTGTGTGTGTGTACATATTATTTAACATTCTGCAAGTATGTATACGCATTGAGCATAAACCTTGTTTATGGAGGTGTGCGCTTTATAACTACTCTTATTATTATTTAAGTAGTTAAATACTAATATTAAACGAGACTCTTTTTAAGGCCTGAATCTTTACCCGGACCACATTTTGTAAAGGTGTTGAGAATTGTTATAACTGTTATATATTTGAACTAATTTTGTAAAGTACGTTTCACACAAGGTTTATTATACAGGTAAATTTAAGCATTCAATATTGATCATTTTAATATTAATTGTATCGTCATACGAACTGTAAAGTTTAAGAATACCAATAGCTCCTTTGCCTTAACAAATCATTCGTCACGGTGTTGATATGGAGTGATTCAAAGTGCTCAGAGTGATTGAAGCGTCATGCAATCTCTTAAAAGCCTAATATCCCATGTTAAAAAGTGCTTCCGATCAGTGTGTGCATAACGTGATCAGTTTTGAAGTATACTTTGAGGTTTTGTTTTTTGTTCCATTTGCTTATTTAATATAATATAAAATGGAGAGTGTCTGTATGTCTAAAACATACCTTGACAACAAAATGTTAATTATATCAATACTTGTTGGGGGGTTTGTATGTTGAATTATACTACAAATGACGATTCATCATCAATAACATCATAAAGGAGGAATTGATGTTACCGTGGTCTGTGATGTTCAATTTGCTTCAATGGAAATAAATGTTTGTACTACACTTTCTCTCCACATGAGCATAACTAAATACTAACTACTTAAAATCTCTTTCAACCCGAGTTCACAATAAACTAGGGCTAATTATATGTTACACCTAAATCAAAATTCGTTCTCATTGCGATGCTTATTTGTGTAGCCCAGTTAGGATATGCACGCTCTGCTAACATTGTTACTGAATCTCATATGGAGCAGGATGGTGTATTGGTTAGAATGCTGGCCTCTCGAATCCAGCTCGAGACATAAAACCTGTGTGACTTTGCTTTAAACTGTGTTGTGTCTTTGAGCACAGCACTTTTCCACACTGCAGACCATCCAGCTATACAAATGGGTACCTGAACACAGGCAAGTATGGACCTATATCTCGATAGTGCAAATCTTTCATGGTAATAATGTACGGCCAAGAAGAATGCTTTTCACTGGATGTAAGGCTTAAAATTGCCAATGGTTACAATCATAGAACAACATAGAATTTGCAAAGGAAGTTTAACTTTGTTGAAACTGGATACAAGGTGTTATTACTGGTTTAAACTACATATCCACTTGAAGCCAGATATGAATTATCATTTAATGATACCAAAAAAATCAAAAAATATTTTTTTAGTATCAAACAATAATAAAATCTAATAATAAAAAATAATAAAAAGTCCGAGAGCTTTATTCTTTTATATGTACTTATAAAAAAATCAAACTGAAATTAAGTTTGTTTTGTGTCATGTTACTGATATATGTAATTGAGTCATTTGCGAGTCATTAATTTGTGCGGATGATACCTTTAGATCTAGAATCGTGCATTGAGACAGAAAGGAGAAGCTGTCACATATACCAATCTAAATCGAACGGTGAGTGTTGAATCTGTCATATAGGACGCCTGGTATTTTCCAACGCATATATAACTATTCTGGTAACACTGGATCGGTTTGAAGGTAGTTATCTTCCGAATTTTTCTTGTCTGAAATGGTGCACTAAGCTGCTTAGAAATTACACAAAAATATAGAGCATATGTCAAACCAAATGCTTGAACTATTTTTTGGAAAAATGAGTTCGATAAAATGGGCACATTGAAATTTAAGTTGAAAATGACCTTATTAAAACAAATTGTTTATTTCTTATTTTTCCAGAATTTCAATATGTGACATGTAAACTTACTTTTCGAATTTGTAGGTTTAACCCACCATGTTAAGAAATAATCCGAAACAATTCAATGAGTATTTTCAAGATACATGAATCAAATCAGCAGAGAAAGCAAATGGGAAAATATCAAATACATTCCAGTATGAACCACAATGATGAATTCCGACGGCTTCAGTAACGCACAGAAACGGACGAAAGTGCTTTAATTCCTACATTACATATTACCCATTACATACGTTTTCTAAATATCGAAGCAAAACTATGAACAATCTTTATTTGATTGTGTACATGTAAATTGTCTGGCACGATTTGTTTGAATGAATCAAATGTAAACTGACATAAGCTCCGAAGTTACGAACCCAATATTGAACATGCTTTGTTGGGCTACAATGAAAAGAAATGGATGTACGTAATAAATTTAATTTTGTGTTGCAAAACATTTCACACATACCGGAAATGCTAAAATAAAAAGCCGCATATAAACGGCCTAAGTCTATATATTTCACGTATGAAAACAGTAAAAAGATATTCAATACACATATAACGACATAAACAAATTTTAAAAACGGTAAACAGTTTTAGAGCTGTCTGAATTCGATAGAAAAATGTATGATAAAAATGTATATCACGAAATCAAACCATGCCAATTTGAAAATGATGCAATGTATTACATTTTCATATGTATGAACCTTTTCATATGCATTAGGCATGACACCAAGTGTACCACGCCAACCAAGTGTACCACGCCAATCAACCATGCCAACCTGATTGTGTTCAATCTTTAATATATTTGCTGTACGTGTATCATTATACATAGTGCCCTAAAATAAGAAATAAGGTGAAAATGTAACTGAATTGAACTCAACTTAATGAACTTGACTTTTCATGAGTAGCAAGTTAGCTACCAATGTAAACGAACAACGTTCTCTACTTCCCACTTGGTGAGATAAGTTACAACATAGAAAATTATTTTTTTCTCTATAAAATGTGTTGATAACAAAAATAAGTGGAGTGTATCGAGTTGGTACACAGATACTGCATATCTCTCGATATTATTCAAGATCTTCACTAAAGTAATCTACCTCGTAAGTTATTTAACAAATATTTACGTATTCAGGTAGTAAAGTTGATTTTTAAAGACCGGAAGTATCCAATGTTACGTTACAATAAATCCGCATGAACTACGATATCGGAAATATGAAGACTTTGCTTATAACCAAAAAAGCGGAAACGGCAGCCGCTTTGGTCAATCTACTAGCAATGTTAATGCTGTGTTATTAAATCGGTTTATTTACAACATTGCTTTCATAAAACATAATTCATTATTTGTTCTCAGTTCAGAGTTTAGGAAAATTCAACAGCTGCACATAATGATAGTTCAGCCGCTTTCAACTGTCTATAATTTATCCGTTTTGTGCACAGCTAACGTTAGATTTGTTATATGTCCAAGCCGACAGCGGCTGTCTAAATTTTTTCATTGTTGATTGCAGGTCAATTGTAAAGAATTCTAAGTATTTCATTGCATCGATAGAAAGCTTAAGTGATTGCATAAGTCCTCTTAAACCTTAAAATAGCCAATTTAAACCGTAAAAGCGTGCACTAGTGCCTAAAGATGTTGCACTGATTCTTGTATCGAGTGAACAACAAAACATAACCTCATGCAAACCGCTTACCCTCCAAAAGGCATATAGAAAGTTCATTGTTGATACTTACTTGAGTTTAGCGAACACAGCGTAGTTTTTGTGATATGCTAAAACAGCGTTTCACAATATGATTGTGATTGTGTGGGTGGTTTAGCATGAACCAAATACAAATTGCTCCAATTTAATTATATAATTTGAATCTAAAATAACCCAAAATCCCTTAAAGGTTATCACCCATGCCACATTTGAATGAGAATAGGAATGTTCTCTGAATAACAACTGTTTATATTGAATATCACGACGTTTCGGTTTATATTCCTATTCCTTCGCCAGAATGGATGATATTTGAATGTAGTTAATAAGTTATATTCCGGACGTGTTACAAACATGATTGGGATTTTTTGTTTTAATATTGCATATCATCACTTCAATGTTTAATCCAAATTGTTTTCGAAAATGTAAGTAGCAGTGATTTCTGAAAATAGTTGGTACTATGGAGGTCAAACCACTAAAATGGCAAAAACTGTCCTCATTGATGACGTCAGTTTTACACAAGAAACTGATTTAGGCATTTGAAACATCTGAAAATGAATTAAAAAAACATTATAATAATTTGTAGGAATATTGAAACTTTTGTAAGAAAATTTTTCTCAGAAAATCTGTTTTCAAATAAAGATTGTTTTCAATGGATCCGGTCTTTGAGACATATATTTGCTTTCAAACATTCAAGAAACATATGAAGGCTCGAGATGCAAAACGACCTATGCCATTCTTCTAATTGCTTTCAAATTTAAGCAAATTAGAACTAAGTCATACTCTTCTGACAAAGGTTGTTAGGATTTAAGTCATTTCAGTGACTAAAAGTTTTTAAAACGAAAACCTTGACATCAGGTACATGTACAGCATCAGATGCATGTTATTATAAGAATTTCGATAATGTGGACTTAAAGGAGAAAAGGTGGCGTGAAACCTGCAAATGTGTCTTCGTACCAAATCAAATCTGCATTAAGCTTCTGTGTTAGGTAACATTTGTGGAATTTGAAAGATATTTTTGTAATTTATTATGTGTTATCCATAAAAACATTGAATCTTAAATTACTCTTCCTTTACTTTGAGCACTTGAGAGATAATGGTTGGATACAGCCCTGCTGACTGTTATTTCAGTGAAATTATATACTTTATGTCTTTACTCTTGATAAATGAATTCAATGATTCCAATTTTTCCTGTGCCAAAAGATTTCAAATCAGTAAGAATTATAAAAAAGAGTTCTTAAATATTTGTCGTCCATTTTGACATCGATGATTTTTTTTATCAAAATGTTATCAGAATATTTGTAAAACTGCTTTCTGACTAGATCACACCAAAATAGAAATAATTTCCATTTAGAAGTAGGAAGTAAGAATTTGCATTGTAGATTCACTGTTATTTTGTTCGGTGGTCACCAAGGAATCTTTACGGAAAAGTACAAACCAGGATACTGAATTCAATTTGAAAAATTTAGCCCAAGATATTGGCTTGAGCATTGATATTATAAATGCTCTAACGAGTCATATCCTCTAATTGTGTTTGTACAGAAAATATCTTACTGGCTTTTTAAATCACTTAAATTTTGTTTTGGGTGAAAGGACATGAAGAAGGCGCTGTATTTTTACCATTTTTACTTTATTATAAAAATAAAGTAAATGTATGGATAGAACACATTAACAAATTATTTATTATGAGACTAATCAATAGTGCCCTGCAATGCCGTAGCAAGGGTTTTCATGCTCGTAGCATAGATAAATGGCTTCTTTTTTATTCTTGTTTTATTTTTCCGAGTGTGCACTCTCATTTATCTAGTTGTCAAATCTGAATCAACTAAAATGTTATCCTTAGTTACATGTTTTAACTGTGTTGTGTTATAATCATGTACTATAATACTCTCGGAAATGAGAAAAAAATGCCTTTTAGCTATTATTTCTTTAGCACATCGTGTCATAGAATGTAAATGAGCGTTAATCTCATTACGGACTCGGAAAATAATATTTAATGTACAATGTTTATCTATCTTATGGCATATACTTGTTATACTTTAGGTGATATTAAAATAGTAAATTCACAGCAAAATGTTGTTTTTAATTATGTTTACAGTCTTAAACGCGTTACAAAATACTTTTCTTACAGGTTCATTCATGTCTTGTGTTGTCAATTTCAAAGTCGCCGTGGCAACTGAACGCACGTGCAAATCCACCTTCCCGTGTATACAGCTTTGCAGGTTTGATTGATTACTTGCTGCTGACATTTACGAAGCTTATTATGTGTTTCTCAATGTGATGCAAATATGCTGAGACATTATATATCATACTTAAATAATAAATTCACAAGGCCTTCATGGGAAAAACATAGGTATTTTAACAACTCTACGTGTATGAATTAGATATATGAATCGAGTAATAAGATAAATTAATGCCAAAAAACATTTTATTCATTTACATGGAAAAAAGCACCCACTGTTTTCAAAACGTAATATGAGTGTCTGGGATTGTTACGATGAAAGGGCTGAATTTATCACTCTTGAAAAAAATGTTGATTTTTCTGTGAATGATTTCTCCAAAGAAAGGTAAATTATGTTGAAATATTATGATAGTACAACTTTACTTGTGATTGTACCGAAATTTTACCAAACAAATCTATTGTCTTTGTACAAAACTACGTGATAAACTTAAGATTTCTGATATGAAAAACGACATCTGTGCTACCAGGATGATTTCCACAGTAAAATATGTTTTACCTTGCGAAATAAGAGTGTCTCTGGTTGTTATAATGTTGTCTATTTTTAACAGTCTTTGACAAGTTTTGACAAAAAGGCCCCATTCTTTTGAGTTCAACCCGTTATTAAATGCTTCTTTTCGCTTTGGAGTCTCATTACAGTTCACACTGACCAGATATTGTTATTAGGCCTCTATTGTTAAATTTTAGTTTTCCTGAATTTGCGATTTTGACGTTTCATAGTGCTGTTACTAGTAACATTTGACTAAAAGGCAAACACTACAGTTTGTCCAGTTGGCTAGAAAAAAGGAATTACTAAGGTTACAACTATTAATATTCACTTTTATTTCTCAGTACAATGTAACATGTCTTTTTGGAAACCCAAACCGACAAAATTTTATGATTTATATATATTTTTTTAAATGCGAATATCCAAAAACAAGCCAAACGTAATTTGAATGATTTTTTCTTTCCTAAACTGGTAGATCATGATTCTTTCATATCAAACGTTTCTTTCACTGACTTATTGTTTTTTTTCTTTTCAAAACTAGGGGTGCTTATTTTCCTTGAGTATATTTCCGAGAGTATTCTATTAACATGCTACTAAAACTGAAATGTCCCCTTGAATTTCATTTCCAAGCAATACCTCGGTAGCACTTTCTTTTTACCGTTTTTTGTCTTCAACGTCATATTCGAACAACAAGATAGTGACAGTAACGAACATAACGATCCAGTTGAATTTAATGTTATGTTCTGCAATTGTGATGCTTTAATTTTATATTCTAAGCTTCGTTTTACTCTCTATACAACCAGCCAATTACTAGATTGCATCCAGCCAGCAATTGCAACACTACCCGGATGACAACACTGTTTAGAGTTTTAGAGTTGTTTTTTTTAAGCTTCTTGCATACAAGTACACGCACACATGGGCAACAAGAAACAGCCGTCAACTTTACGAAGCCTTATCATTGATAGATGTTAGGGCTTTGAGATAATAGGATGGGTTAATGGATAATGATCTGATACGAAATTTCATTCAAATGGCAGACTTTTAGGTATCGATTGAGTTAAGAATCTATTTCCGGTTAAAGCGTATGGACTTTATGTTGAATTCTTACTCCTTTGTGGAATGTTAACCTCTCTTTCTAGGACCATTACTCATACCTTCGATACAATAAAAAATGAACAAATCACTGAACTCACTTATGGAATATATTTTTGTTTTGTGTTGTACGTTATCCAAGATATTTAAAGTAAACATATAAGCTTTAGAAACTGTTACGACAGCACACCGCTATTAGCCATCATTGCAGGAGATCTACATTCATAAGCATTCACAATGAATCTTGAAACGTCTCATCTTGGCAAAGCAAATCTTTACAGCTATAAAGCTGGCAAAAAGCTCCGTTTATCATAATGAAATTGTTAAAAGCAACAGTAAAATAGCCAATGTGCTCTCAGAGATGTCAAGCAAGTTATGGGAACGTTATTTTGTTAAGTGTAATTACCTCTTGGGCCAGGATGTCACATATATATATATAAGCATTACAATATGAGTTATAATCAGTGTATTGACATTACTTTGATAATTCCTTTCCGGAATTGTGTCCCCAACTGTTACCTCGGACCACGATAAGTGCAATTCCACGTGACCTTTGTGACATGACGTGGTGAGTTAAGTTAAGGAATTGAGGTCTTGTTGATTTTTAAATTCAATGTTGAAGGTTAAGAAGCACGATATTTTATTGTTATAATTGTAAACTTTAGGTTAAAATAACCGATTACCCATTTGCCTGGCAGGTAAAACTATTTTCCTTTCCAAGATAAAATTATGACTATAATTTTTAGGAAAATATCATCTAAACTGACAATCTTCACCTACGTGTCAACACAAAAACACTAAAAAGCAGAATAATTTTTACTTCAGCAAATGGCATATAAATCCAACATTTATATCGGAAATGAGACACTTTTCATTCATAGGTCAAGCCGAAAACGTACTAGTCATTGATAAATACCCCAAAACGTAATGGCGTCAAAGCATATTCATGCGTTATTATTTGTCGATTGGAATGTTCTCAAGCTGGACATAACGTTTCACAAATGTAAAAGTACTCAATAGGTAAGTCATGCATTTAGGTTAAACGTTTTCTATTCATGTTTCTTCATGCGAAGATTACAACGTTAACACTTTATCACAGCGATGCTTTCAGTATTCATTATATTGAAAACAAATTTGCTGCGATTCACAAGCAAAGTGACATTAGCATATGCTATAATTACATGGATTATCCTCTTGTTACGATTTCAAACAACAGCGATAAATTCTTCAATGGCATTTACATTAATGAGAAGATACTAGTTTCCCATCGACAATTTCCATATCTTGTGGAGACAGACAGCGTCTATTGACGGCTTTTTGTCACCTTAGCTTGTTGAGGTCGTTGTCAGTACGCACCTCCACCGACAGGAGAACAAGTAGACGATCAAGATGAAGATTCTATTTGCAGTCAGTAATTACCCATACCATTTTCAACCACTCCTATCAGCGGCACAATTTTCTGCCTTTGGTATCCAATATTTAGGAAATTGAACAAATTTTTTCGTATGACATGGCTAATCTCGGCAAGAAAATTCATTCCGTAGCCGTGATTTCTCTAATACGAAGGACAAATGTTCCCAATTACCTCCCCTTCAAGATACCTCGATTATCCCCTACATTCCCCTTCCCCCCTCTGATTTCTGCCCAAAGGCGTCTTTTCCTTCAATCCCCCATCAACCTCATTAGACTGCCAATCCCTTTCCTCATCTGTTACCCCTGATTGTCCCAACGAGAGCAAACTGCGTTACTTCTCTATCAGCCGTCCAATTACTACCATTAACTGGCGAGGGCCAATGTATCAACTACCAAACTTTTCCTTAACTCTCAAGTACTACTTTCCTCACGGCTTAAACGCCTAGTTAGACAAGGGCACCAGCCTACAGCAGATTCTTTAACGTTTTATTACAAGGTCTATTTTTTGACATTTTTACACTGATAAAAGTTTGAAAATCAAACGATTTGGCGTAAAACTCATTAGAAGCACAATGTGGTCGTTCATGGTGTAAGACACATTTAAGTAATCGTGTTGATATATGTAATAATGTGCCAAGTGCTCCTTACTTCGTTTCGCCTCTCTGATTCTATTTTGCTAACAATATTTATCTTTCTATCATATACAGCAATCAACTCATAATGGTATACTATGAGCGAGATGAATGCGGTTTGGATCCTGTTGCAAATGATTTAACAGTTTTACACCTAAGTGTTGCTTGTAACACTCAATGAAGGACGTCCTCTTCAGATATAAGGATAAAGGAAAAGACAAATCTGGGACGACTACACCTAATCTACTACAACTACTGCTGTATTATGTGAAAATGTTATTATGATACATGTTTGTTAATTATGATTTAATTTTCATAACAGAAATACGTAACTACTTTAAAGGCAATTAAAGAAGATAAGATTTTATTCATGGGATTTATACGCTAAAAAGTTGCCATGAAATAGGATTTAAATTCCCAATACCTATCAAGTCCGACTGAAAGAAGATGTAAATTTGCGTTCACTCACTACCCGGTAGTAAACTTCTGTCCAGTAAGTCTGAAAGCCTGAGAAGAATTGAATACCCAAAAAATTGGTTATATACCGATCGTACGTACATATAAGAAAATACACTTGATGTTATGTGAACATATTTTAAATTGTTCTCCGACATTCCAACATTATATTTTTGAATTTTCACGGAGATCGTAAACATTCCACTGATATTAATTTTCCATTGTTTTGGAAACGTTTTTCAAATGTGATCTTTTGAATGTCAATATAATTTAGAACATTTGTTCCGAAAATAACATTAACTTTTGTCTATGTTTCTTTCTATACATCTTTCCATTCTTTTGGATAAAGTCAAACAAAAGTGTAACTTTTAAACATCTTGACTCAGGATTTGACGGAAATATTGTCGTAGCAGTCCAAATTTCTTCATATGACAAAAATACTTAGGCATGATTTCTTACTACATGTATATTTTCCAAAGATTTAAAGGGATAATGAAACCATTTCAAAGAATAGATTATTCAAATAAAAATATATGATAATAAACTGGTCTTACTTTAAATGTCAGTTTTATGAAGTTTATCTGTGTCATTCGACAAAAATGTATGATGTTTCTTTAACTTGAAATTCTTGGCATACATGTTAATGGAAACAGAAAGGTTTCGTTCTTAAAGTTGTTACATTCATTCCAGTGGTTTGCTTTAAACGTCTGCTTAAACGTGTTGGTTACGAATTCGTGTTATAAACAAAAATCGCAATATTGAACAGTTAGTTTAAAATCTACATTTAATGCTAATTATTCCGTTCCTTACGATTTCATTCACCTAAGAGTCAGATGATTCTTGCGGCATTAGCTGACAGACGGCCATTTGTGTGTCTAAAACGACCACTCTGAGTGTCACCTGGGACAGGGTACATTTCTAGCCAACCCTTTTGATCGTGTTAAACTAGTATCCCACTACTGCACGCTTCTAGACGCCGCTCCTAAAGCGTGAAATCCGAGGAGTAGCTGCGAAACAATATTCTCTACTCTTCTGTCTAAGGAGACCCGAAGTTCAAACTCTTTGTTAAAAGAGGTAAGAAAAGTCGTGACCAAGGCCCCCTAGCGGGCTTCAATTTCTTGCTACAGAACCGCTTTCACCCCTGTCGACCCCTTAACAGATCAATAATGTTTATTATTCACGGTCAATCAGCTTGACCGGCAATTTTTCGCCTTGGCGGTTCGAGAATCGAGAAGAGTTTTCAATTATGGGTTTTATTTTGATGTAAATACGGAATCAGGGGCGGTAATTAGGGATGAAAGGCGGTCGGAGCTGAGTCTTTACGCAACTCTCCCGGTTCCACTGATTGGACTAGGAACAGCCAACTGTGGCCCTGCGCTTGTCAAATGACTCAATGAATTCTAGCGTATAACGATCCAAAGCTTGTTAAAAGTCTTTCTCTGCGCAGTAATCTTGTTTCCATTTCATGTAATGGTAAATAAAAGAAGTTCCTGACCATCGAGGCGAATGGGAAATCCTGAGCCAGGAAGAAAGGACTACTCATTGTTTGAAGTCTGGGACGGCGTCCTGGGATTGTGAGGGGCACGCGTGATTGGAATCCCGCCCTTCATCCCCCCTCAAACTATCCCCTCCCTAGTTTGGCTTGATGATGCTACATTCTTCTACACAAACTGTTGCAATTTACTTTAATTGTCATTATCGCACATGTACGTGTCATTTCAAAATACTCAACCTCATGGAAGAAGCCTTGTTAGCTTTAAAAATGGAGGAATTCCTGCACTTTATGCCCATTCGATTGATAGTTACATGTACTTTCTTTAAAGAGTGCTTCGTTTCATGTTGATCATGAACCATAAAAAATATCAAATGTAGCAAAATATGTCTTCGTATACGTCACGATAATTCTATGTTCCGTAGTTCCATAGGATGAGCGTCCTATGAGAAGTCAACTTAATTATGTTATCTTAGTCCAGTGTTTGAAATGATTTCATATCTTTTAAATGACTCATTAGCAAGGTCATAGCACAGATGTTTACATATCGGATATTTATGCTCTTAGAGTAGTCATCCTGACACATTGGGGTGTGTATATCTAAACTTTAGCATTAAACGTTAACCAATTAGACCTATTGAAGTACACGTTGAGTTCTCTCAGTTAAAACATATTCATAGGTGTATTTCAAGTCGCAATCAACGATCAAATATTTGGACTTCTTGAATCAGATTTTGACGGGGTTTGTTATGGAGGATACATCCCTTTTATTCTTACAAAATAAATTTTTCCAGACATTAATGCATGCATTGTTTATGATAAGATCAGATTGACACATGATAGACCATTCAGCATTGAGTGTAAACTTTGGGATCAACATTAGAAAGCGAAACAGAAGATAAATTAAGTCCTTAACATATTAAGCAGTATGAAGTTGTTTGCTAAATATATAGGAGGTAGAAGCTTACATAGGTGGATGTAGTTTTATAACGCGTATTTGTGTGCATTATCGACCACATTGCATTCCTCTCGTCTACTACCTATCTCACACACTTCAAAACTTACTTTACGATAAACGAAAGCTATGTAATAATATTTTATTAGTGTAGGGCTAAATATATTTCATTCATAAATCATAACGAACCACTAACATTTAGATGTTTCACGGGTAGAATTTTGATAACATTAACCATTTAAGGTGTTTTTACTCTTTTAAGAACTAACAAACAACTTATTTTGAATGTTTTATACGACGTTTTAATATTTTGGAAACATGTGTTATTAGAAGATAAAGTATTACAGCGTTAAACTGACTCCAATGTGAGTGTCTCCGCACGAAGCCCGGGTGACACTTTGACAAGTGACGGTCAGTGACGAGACTGATCAGCTTACAGTGTCACTTATGTAAGCGTTTGTAGTAGAGCGTAGCAGTTGGCGTAGAGTTACAGCGTCAATAATGTAACATTGTTATAGTTTTGATCAATGATATTGTCACCTTAATCACGTTGTAATGTTTCCGTAATACAAGTTTCGTTATTGATTGACAGAAACCTTATCTCTATAAACGAAGGAAAAGTTCTACTTACATTTTTTATTTTAAGTGAAATGAGTTAAGATATTGACTATATTTAACATTACTAACATACAAAGTACATCTAATCTTTATTCCTTTTTATTACTTCTAGAGCAATCTACAAGTGCGCTAATGTACTTAAATTAACTATATTATGGTGAAAAGTTTGAAAAGCCAATTATGGACCAAGACATACTTATCTCTTACCATTTACCATCAACACGTATCATCTGAACGATATCGTCAACGACATTACCTTCACCCGACTCTCTCCTCTTCATATGTACATCTTTGTTACTATTACTTCAATCTCATATTCTAAAATTCGATTTACAGAATAAACGTGTGATATCTCTCGAAATCAAGCGGTTCAACATCTAAGCTATGTAATAATATTTTAATGATGTCTACATGTTTATCCAGGCCAAAGATATAAGAATCATTAGATGGTACGTCTGATTCTGATACAGGTTAATCTCTTAGGAGCCCTTTTATGTATATGAAAGCAATTTTAACGCAAGTATATTTAACTATGAGATTTATTTAGGTTTTAAACTAAAGTGTTATGCATTTCCGCTTCACAAAACTTTCATTTTTTGTAAGGTTGATTTTTATGTTGTCTATTACCTTTAGTTGATTCCTCCTAGTGGTCTTGAAACAATTTAAACAGTTTTAACGCCCACAGTCAAATTGTTTCTCAGTTTAAACCCTGTTTTCATGTGACAGTTAATCAGTATAAAACATCGACAATATTAATTCCATAAACCATATTAATTTTTTCAACGTCGAGAAAACATTTAATTACCGAAAACTAAGAAATCAGTTACGTTTGTATTTGCACTTCAAAAATACCCCACAGCTACATCTTGAGGCTAATTTAAAGAAAACTCTTATTTCAACTTTGGAAGATCTCCTATGGTTGCAGCTGTTCATTTGAAAAGATGACCGTGTCGACATCAGGGTTACGTGTATGAGGAGGTTTTCATGAACTACACTACAAAGCGGCATTTAGCTCCAAACTGACTCTCTTTACCTGTCAACAAAAGACGGTTACGGACTTATTAAGACTTGAAATTTCAACACCATCCTTCTAGTGCCATGGGGAGCTTGAATCGTCACGTGACCAAGATGGCGTCAGCGGGAGACAATCTATTCCGGGCAAAACCTGTCCGCAAATTGTTGTCAATTGCAGTTCAAACAACTCCTTGCACTGAACTCAGGACCGACAACTCTGTCATTTAAGAGTCCTTGCCTAATAGCCGAAAGTCCATTGAATGTCGGTCCCGCCCTGCTGTAGAGTACGGTTGTTAATGTAAGGTTATTTAACAAGGAGCTCCGCCCATCTGTCGTCGACTCTGTGCGATTCCATCTGTCAATAGTGTTAATAGAAAGACACTAAGTGAACATGCTTTGTTTTATTGCAATCTGATATAACAAACAAACGTCTTTATCTATAACTGCTATTAATTAGGATAGTTTTATTTTATATTTTTATGGTAAAAACAGTGGAGTGAAGTTACCAATTTAAAGCTATTGAATTGAAATGTTAGGATAAGTTATGGTCCAAATGTATTGAATCTTTCTAATCGCCAAGACTGCTAATGTCAAACAAGGAGTATGTTTTTGTTTCCTTTTTGTGGTAATTTAATGCTTTTTATGAAGATAAATGTTATGCTGATGAGGCCATGTACATGTGTATCATGATATTTGGTCTTTGTTTGAACAACAAGATATTACAATGTATGAATAGTTAAGATTGTTTACTATTACATGTGTTCATAAATGATTCAATTAGAACCCATTTCATGATAATTTTGTTCATCTAATTAACACATTTTACATTACCATTATGTAATAATCACTTTGCTAAAATTAAATATTACCTTATATTATTCGGCACATTCTACATAGATTTCGAAAATTCCTCAAAAGGGATGAAATACACGTGTTTATAATGAAGCACATATACTTTTTATGGAGACGTTTACGTAGTTGGAACGATGATAATGAAGAGAAATTTGTGGGTTAAAACCTTTTTATTCATGATATGCGTCATTTATTTGATAACGATAGACGAATCTCTCTCGAGACGTCACTGAATAAATGTCACGAAAAAGTTGTCCTTGTGTATTTCTCTTCATTGTCATGAAACATTTAATTACGTGTTATGCGTTTAAATATTTTACCTTTATAAACGTGAAGGAAATAAACTACTCATCCATTCATCCTTTCATTCATACATCTTATCTTCAAGTACTTATCAACCATACACAAACCTATATTTCAGACATTAGGATTACACGTTCCTCCTATCATATATTACTGGGCTATCATATCATACCGTAGAGAATAGTAACCATTCATAATGTTAAATCTTGCTTACCTGCTAAATTAATCTACCTCGATTCCATCTTAGAAATTTCACATTTTTATGAAGTTTTATATTTCTATTTTTACTGCTTGATGTGAATGATTATTTTACACGGCGCAATAAAACGCGCATCTGAAAAGTGATATGTCCCTACTTGTGCCTATCATTTTTTGAAAACCGACATATATTACAATCATAAAGGTACAAATTTATCAATAAAAAGTTTAACGTTAGTATGATTAACATAAGAACGAATAGATAAACTATCAAAGCTATTACCGGATACCAAACTTTAAAAAATACACTGAATGAGTAATCTTCTTAACATTACTTCGTGTTGCATAATGGTATGACTCATTACATCCAGTTTATTCACTTTATTTAAAAGTAGTTATAATTGTATCTGTTTTAAAGACATAAATCCTTTATTTAGTATTTTGCATAATTTTATGGCAAATTTTAGCCAACGTTGACTTCAAATGTGTGTCAAATTCTTTCTCTTGTCATCTGTCCCATGTAATTCTCTTTCACTATTTTTCTCTTGCAAATTAATCATTTGAAAAAAATACCATTACCTATTGGAATATTTTGTTAGATCAGTGGATTATGTTCCTGATAAACATCAATTACCTGTTGTGAACATCATATGTATGTCAGATAAACATAGCAGATACCATGAGACGAAATGATGGCTACCTGAGACAAATTGATGGATATTTGAGATGAATTCGTGGTTATGTGAGACATAATTAAGGAAATTTGAGAAAACAATCCACAAAATGCGTTTTTGCGAGAAACCATTATTTTACATAACATATGTTTCAAATAAACTTTTCCCATGTCAAGTAGTGATATTATTCTGTCTGAAGGACAATGTCAGAACGATCACAGTGGAGACACCATCACGTCCAACAGCCCGCAGATTTCACCGATTAATCCGATTCGGCTCAGCAGCAATGCTGTTAGTACGACGCGTGCTGCAAATACTGGCCGTGCGCCTCGCTCTAGCCGCCGATGGCGAGGAGGGTAATTTGTATTTGATAGTGAGATTTATTGATGGTAATCCATTAAAGCCTCAGCTCCGTGTGTTTACTATATTGCTCCTCTCGATGTGTCTAGTAGTAGTAAATGTGATGTTATGATGGTTGATAAATGAAGAGAGGTAGGCCATCGAGTATGAGTTAATGCTTAAGAATGTATGATAAATAAGCAGACTGTATCAATGCGTTCGGCTTCTGGTGTGTCTCCAGTAGTGGCAAATATTATTATTTGACGATAATAGAGGGAGAGGCGAATGAGACAGAGTGCGAGTTGATCCTTAGGAATGAATGACGATACGTGTCTATTCACTGCGATTTGCTCATGGTGATTCTAGTTGTGACAAACGATTTCTTGTGATGGTTCGTTAATAGATTGGGATGGTGGCGGGTTGAGTATGTCGGTGCATGATAATGAAGAACAATAAAATATATTTTCTTTGTTGCATAGCGATTCTGGTGTAAAGCTAGCAGTGGTTAACTTTAAGCGACGTATGATACATCGAGAGTTGATAGAGTGTGAGAGAGTGAGTTATTGTTTAGCGTTACTTGGGCAATATTTCAGCTATTAGCGACGCGACTGGGTTTTGAGATGATGCTTAAGAATATATGATAATAATCTGTTTATTGACTGCTCCTGATACTGCTGTGTCTTTAGTATTAATAAAGTCGAGGATTTTCTGAAATTGATATCCTTTTTCCAATTCTGTGGGAATAAAATGTGTTAACCAATTAACGTTACGAATGTTAATAGAAATAGACAGAGGACGACCTTACAGTGTGAGTTTATGCTGAAGAATGGATTACAATAAACAGACTCTTTATTTCACTGCCTTCCGGTGTAACTCTATACCATATAAGATTATCAAACGTAATACAATCTGCTTCTTTAACGCATTAATGTGATCGCTTAAGACATAGATACATATATAGTTTTTAAAACTTCTTGCGCATTATTAAATTCAAAACCATGATTAAAGTTATTTTTAAATGCTCCTTGGCATGTTTCAAGTTGGAGTACTTTAACCGGTTTATACACTTGGTTCCTATCCCTTTAGGATCTATGCTTTATCGCACTGCATGTATAAATGAAGAATTGTGAAAACTGTTTACAGTGACACAGAGTATGTTTCCTAAATTCGTTATGTGGCTTAAATGATAACCAAAATACTTCATTACCTAAGCTAAGTTCAAATCGCCTTTCTAAAATTGCATCTCTATCTTCTTTAATGCCAAGATTAGAATATTTTCTTGTTTTCTATTGTAAATGAAAAGCGGCAATATAGATAAAAAGTTCTTCGCCCAATTACATGACCACTAGTTAAATGACCTGCAGAGATCTACAAAAGTATGTTTATCGTTGTGTCTGCTGCAAACAAGTTTTAACAATTCGATTTAGTCCAAGGTACGCGTCATTGTCCGGTTTTTGATCACTCATCTGTACTCTAACCTGTTTATTGTCATCTTACTGAACCGATAAGCATTTAGAGGATACTTTTCAGAAACAACCACCTCCTCTCGATAAAATAACACCATTTATGAAGTTTGGCATATTTGACCCAAACAACATACCCTGTGCTCCTTTTAGCAAGTAAATTTGTTATCAACACATTGTGGGTTTTTTATTTATGAGTATCTATATACATTAATGAAAATGACATTTGCATTGACACAATTTCAGGTTGTAATTTTCGAGAAATCGTCGCATTTTTTCCTAAAACATGAGAGGCTAATTCTCAGTAAACATAAATCCTGCAGAAATTCTGCTTGTTGTTGATAAAACGTAAATTGTCAGAATGATCTGGATATTGTGAGGCCTAATGGGAGTGTAAACGACGAATTTCTTATGTTTTTATACATTTTCTATTTGAAAAATTTTGAAAATCACAAATAGCAGAAATAAACTAAGGAAAGTATCATTGAATATCGAATATTGATTCTCATTTCTTTTTAAGTTTTGATTACAACCGATACATCGGGTTTATCAGATTATACAAATTATAAAATTCATACTCCCATAAACACTAAAGACAATAACGTTAGAATCGAAATGGGTTTTTATAAAGAGCAACAGTTTCATAAACATACAAATGGAAACCAATATTAAGTTTGCTTCCACAGATTGTCGATTTAACATGAAATCCCACAACTTTAAACAACGTACCTTTACTGACAAAGTGAAAAGTTCTTTTCTTATGATTATATACTTTTATATAATTTGAATTACTCTTTACGACTTATCTGTTAAGAGTGATTGGACTTAAATCGTGTGTTTCAACCACTTTGAGGAAGCAAAGTATTTGAGACGACAAAGCTTACTAAGTCGTGGTCATCTTCTTTATTTGTGACAAAATTCATCAATACAAAAACGTATCAATGTCGTTTTTTTAAAATCATATGCAAATAATGTTGCTAGCCCTTCAATACCTACATTTTAGCGTCACTTAAATAATTTAAAATCGTGGCATAAAATTATGTATGTAAACCTTTAGAATGCGACATGTGATTACCATTCCATTTTAGAAGAGGTTTATTTAAATCAGCCATCAGAGCATGATTAAAACATAGTTATACATGTATAGTTTTCCATGGCGAAATCGATATTTAACTATGTACATGTCAGTCTCTGTTGATGTGACAATCGTATAAGTAAATAGATTTTTTTTCATATATACTTACAAATTCAAAATTTAAAAAAATTTCAATATTTACATCCCGTGACAAACACTGAGGCAAACGTCTTGTCTTTCGAAATAGAGAACCATTCACTATCGACATCATAAACATAAACACATAATAAAAAAGGGAGCAAAATGACATAATAAAAGTATTTAAATGTCCAAAGCGTGTATGACACTAGTTACTCAATTACTTTAGAATAGTGATAAAGTTCATTGTAACCAGGTAAAATGTTCCGCAAAAGCCTGAGATATAAATATATACACGTGCATATAAAAACCAACAGCTCACTGATGGCATCGTTGCGGCTACTCAAGTAAAATAACTACGTTAATTTCTAACACTTTTTAAAAGTAGAAAAAAACCTACGTGTTCTTAAGAGGTTGATTTTGGAGAGAGGCGTAAATTTTAGCTTCTAACTTTTTAGCTTTTAATACGGGAACATGCCGAAGGCTATGCGAATCTTTTTTCGCCTTCTATGACAGTTGGTAATGTCACGGGACCCAATTTTCAGTCGGTAATTACGGTCCATTTACGACACTGGCGTACACTTATTGATTCTCGTGTTACAGTTCTCTTCGGAGAGGGGCTCTGGGAATAGCAGATTCACTCTAGAACATCGCGGCACCGCCTACATTGTTAGCAAACCATGAGAGCCTCAAACGGACCAATCAACAAGAAGAACGGCTCGTCGTCGCGTGCGGCGAATCATTGGTACTATTGTTGAAATCTGATTGGTTGTGAGCGTGCGGCATTTCGCTGCACGACAAGAGGCGGTATAAATGTACGAGAAAGTAAATTTCATTAGTCACTTTAATTTTTTCACAGATCTCCCTTCAGTTGCACTGGTCTGAAATATCGAGGAAAATGTCTGTATTAACAGAGGAGCAGCGAGTGCCAACGACTGACGACCGGGACAAGCGCAAGTGCGAGGACTACACAAGCCTGTACACGATGGAGACCCCCTCCGCAGTGGCCACCCCTCGCTCTCTCTCCGACCCCACAGGTAGGACATAATGTAAACAAATCACTCACAGTGCTTTCCCTTGTTAATTTCTCAAACAAAAAATTACTCTCCAGCACGATGAAAATCAGATTTTGATAATTTGCTTAGCTATTGTGAGCCGCAGTCCTAATCAAATAGATTGACTGTTAGCAAATACCTTGGTCCGTGGACACTTAATGAATGTAACATAATATACTTGTTTAAGTAATTTCATTTTACACTAGTGGCGATACAATTTCAAAGTGATATTTAATTATTGGTGAAAATCTCTAACAATTTCCTTCGCCTCTGATATTTATTGAAGAACTTCACAGAAGAAGGCCGTGAAAATACTTGTTCGCTTGTATTGGATAATTTGAATTCGGTTAAAAAGGTAAACTGGTTAATTATTGTAATCATCTCAATTAGGGATTAGACATGTGACATGTGCCTCGATTTGTAAACATTTCTGTTCGCAAAAAATGTTTAACTCTCGGTTGCTGTGTAACAATTTGTGATCTCTTTCTGATATCTCTACTTCGGCAAGTGTGTCAACTGGAATCAACCAGAAGATCTTATAAACTGATAACGATATCAATTTAATTTATTGGTCTAATTTTTTATCCTAATAAAATTCATTTTATTAGTTTAGATTTTTATGATAAAATGCTCAGAAACTTCTACCATTTGTGACTGTATCCTTCAAAATCGTTCCCTCTTGCCGTTCGCGAACGGGGTTTATGTTTTGTGGTTCTTTGTTAAAATAATCATTTGAGACATTAAGGTTAAATCTAGTTTACAATATTTGGAAAGAGTAGAATAAATTCTTTTTTCGCAACTATGAAAATGTTTTCTCACAACCCAGACAGGAATTTTCAGCTTCATATTTACACTTTATAACGGCACATAAAATCATGATTCATGATTTCTAAATCTCATGCTACTATATGCAAAGACGTTTGCTCCTCATTTATAATCTACCATGTTTTCTTTCCTATATATTCGTATCTTCATGGCAGATCTAAACAAAATTAATTTATAATGTCGCCACTTCAAAACGGTTAAATTGAATTGTAACACATGTTATGAAAATATTTACTTACCTTATTTATATTTTATTTGAAGTCACTTGGAAAAATGATACTTTTAGCAAGTGGAAGTATTTTAAAAAGTTACCTTTTTACTGAAAAATATATGAGATTTCTATTCTGAAATACTATGTATTCTAAAAGCGGTCATTGTTTTTAAAGAATATCAAAAACTATGCAACTGTTTTTTCCTTATGTGAAATAATAATGGATCATACAATGTTTGTACATTTGGTCATTTGGTATTTCAATCAAATAACTAATAAGAATACGTTATTTATAAATATTACTTCAAATAAAATTCCTACGATACCATTCAAGTGAAGAAACTATTAAAAGAAATGACGTTACTGTTTACAATGACATTTCTTAAAACTTGTTCGTCCTCCTTGTCAAGTCAACGTATTAGCGCGTCATGTTAAATTAATACCGATATCATAACTACAAGATTAAACAGAGGCGCGTGGCTGAAATTATCCGCTTTACAGATTAAATAAACAAAATCCTTCTTGCACGTGCCGCACGCTTTGCGCGCGCTTAGTTGAAATGAGAACCCGAGCGGGTAAAAGGATTCTGAACTGGGTAGTTTACCCCCGGGGAAGTCATGGTGAGGGGGCGGAAAGGGGAAACATCTCGATGATGACTTTATTGTTGAAAGTCGGTTTAGTGACATTAAGAGCGGTAAACGAACATGAAGTGTACTTGAAATATGCCGAGTCGCTTAACGCGTTACAACACACATCTGTTAACACCTATCTGTTTTGTGTCTGTTTCGAGGCGACATTAAAGTCCGTCTGTTGTTAAATAAGGGATGCTGGTGTGGATCACGGGAAGTTTGTCAGGGATTTGATTTTCTTTTTTAGAAGACTGTCATTTCCCGTTATTTATCATAAATTTATCATCGTTTAATGTTATGTCCGATATCGAAAAAGTCATGGGGAATTTGTACATTTTGATAAGATACTTTTATTATTTTTTCGTGACTGTCTTTAATATGATATTCATTGTTCCTCAATATTGTTAGAATTTACCTTTGGGTCTTTCTATTTTTAAAGACATGCTAACCCGTCTACCGTAAAGATAGGCAAATCTGGTTCGAAATGACAGTTTATGTTGGATATTTGAAATGAACTGTCCGTCAGTGACTCGATATAGAAATGAAGATTTATTGATATGTGACAAGATAATCTTTTGGGCCTCTGTAAGGTGCTGTTATTTTCGTAAATTTCTTTTATTCTTTTATCATTTCTAAATCACTGTTAAGTTTTGTTTCCGACAGTCAAGGTGATTGTAAAATCCTTCCTGTATTCTTCATACAAACCTTGAAATGACCTTCTATTGTATGTTTCAAGGCTTTGATAACCCTTAATAACTGGCCATATATTTTAATGCATATTTTAATTGCTAGCACACTTTGTCATGTTTAGATCTTATTTTTAAAAATATTTTTTATATTTTTATAAAAAAGTCATACAATTAATACTCGAATCAATTGTTTTAACTTGCTCTATCATCAAAACTTCCACGTTGAGGATAGAAACTCACTTGATGTGTTCACAAAAGGATTGGAATTCTAAATAATTTTTAATTCATTTTATATAAAATGTGTTTGCTTTATCACATTATCATTGCTAAGGATCACAAGTAAAAATAATAAAATGACTACGATTTAATATTTACAATAATAAGAAATATGTCTTTCCTGAAACGTTATATTTTACAGGTGATATTGATTCTGTGAGGAATTTTATTCTTTATTTCTTTCTTTATTTATAGTTTTATGTGTGTGTTTTTTTTATCATTGGTTTATTATAAAAGCCTCATTTCCTTATATTTAACGATCCACTTTTAGGCGTATTATAACGTTATAATATAAAATATATTTTAAACTTTACAATAAAGAAAGCAGTACACAGAATTTAAATAAATTGTATATGATCAAAAGATATAGATTGATTTTATTTTTTTTCCAAAATGTTAAAGTGCATTAAAGAAAAATTATCTAAATAATAATTCATACTTTTTGGTAAAAAATTTACGAAAACAAGGGACTAAATGCATCATTGATGCTGATTAGTACCAACTCGTGCAAACTGTCACAAATATGAGAGGTGGAGAAAGGGACAGATTTCATTACGGCTACTTAACACTTGACCATTGTTGTGGTTTGTCCGTCTCTCTACCCGTGTAGTGTTAACAGGTAACAAGTCACCGGTAACCGCATCTGTTGGTCTGTCACGCTACACTTCACATCACATGCTGGTGGAATATGGTCATATTACAAATCACATAATGTGCTGTTGAAAAATGGCCATGTTACAATTCTCATAATGTGCTGTTGAAAAATGGCCATGTTACAATTCTCATAATGTGCTGTTGGAAAATAGTCATGTTACAATTCTCATACTGTGGTTTTGGAATATTGTCATGTTACAATTCATATAATCTGCCGTTGAAACATTGTCATGCAACACTTCACATCATGTGCTGTTGAATCGATCGATGTAAGCGACAAAGGTATTCCAAAAAAAGCGAGAGTACAGATATATAACCTTCAGGTGTTGTAATCTAAAATTTGCAAAGTAAAGGACATCAGGGCGTGATGGTTAAGTATCTATGTTTGAATGAAACATTAACAAAAGGAAACAGGGGGAAGGTGGTTTTTGACATACTTTCGGAAATAAAGTGGTGGTTCGATATTCTTCTTAAATATCCTCTTCATTCATGTAGCCCATCATTCAGAAGAATCAGTTTGTATCTTTCCTTTGGTTCATTGTATATGATGAATATAGTTTTGGAATGGAACACAATGTAGTGTATAGAAAGTAAAGGGGTAAAACTGTCAAATAATGTAATGTTGGAGAATAGATTCTATTGGTTTTCAATAATGATGAAATATGAAGTATGAACGCTTTGCAATGCTTGATTAAACAACTTTTAAGTCATGAACTTTTCGAATTTTAAAAACCTCAACTTCTCAAAATAGGTAACATGTGTAAGAATTATTAATTTGCATTTAAAATTGTTATTGACATACCTGTCATTTAACCATTATATAGATTTGTAAAGGCAAAATCTTCGAGAATTGTTAACCATTCGCATTTGAACGTACGTGACAACTAATGTATAAAAAGAGCAGTTTATTCTGATAATAGGGAAGCAACGGGATTAACGAAATCATGTCAATGTTACTTAAGATATTGCCACCAATAACAAACTAAATCATAGACAGTCACAAATCTAATAAATATTTAGGCCTTAATGTAATTTCCTTCACCGGTGATACATATAAATTTATGAATTCTTGTTTATTAATAGCATTATTATCGTAATCTTAACATGATGACAAATTAGACAAGAAAACGTCCTATTGTTAATCTAAACAAAACTTCTTTGTTTTCAAACTTTAGGTCCTATTTTAAGAAATAAGTTATGTCTTATTCATTGATTCTAGTTACTGTGCAACACGTAATGTTTATAGTTAATTATCATTATGGTTAAACAATTTAAACATATTTCACTAAAAATGCAAGTATTTAATCATTACACAGCTAAACGATTTCATGTATTGGCTTCCTGACTAATATGTGATAATGTCACACCACATTTTTCAGATTAATTTCATGATATCGTCATTCACTATGTGTTAATTTTTCGAAATTTGTTGTTGTTATATTGCAATCTATTTGCCAATAACTGAATGAGAAGAATTGTCCTTAATTACCATATGACAAGATGCATCGATAAAGCCATTGCCTACAGTCTACACCTACGATACTGAATCTATCAGCCAAAAATGCAACCTGGTTAAATTTTTGAGGACTTTTCTTATCAGCCGTTTGAGACTGACCGTGTATTGATAGGCAAACTAAATCTTGACGTTGAAAGTAGGCATAATACCTGTACGGGTTAAGGTCTAACAACTTTATCATTGGTGACACAATGATACCAATTAAAAAATCCCTGAATTATTACATTCATTCAAATTGCCTTTACTATTTTCACGGATTTACAAAATCGGTGATCTATGGATTCCTACTGAAAGGAGAAGAGTATCTTATTTCATATTGTGACTGCGATGAGATGGTTTATGGTATACTTTTACATTTCATTTAAAAACAAAAACGAATATAAACGGGTAATACGATAGGTTATAAACGCGTTTGCTACAAGCTTATTAGGATCTTGGTTCTTATTTATGTTTAGAATATACTGTACTTTATAATATATTAACAGTATATATGCTTAAACGGAAGGAATTTTTTCACCAAAGTCTATCTCAGTCCAAGTGTACCCTACACTGGAATCAGTCAGGAGACCGAGTGTTTCTCTATTTATTTCTATAAAATAACGTGAGCAAATATCTCGCATAACCATAAGTTTAACATGCCTTTAAAATTTCCGTTTTATAGTTGTTATTATAGGAAATACCACTGAATGTGAAAACACTTATTAGGGTATATTTTAGTGATATTCAAAATATGAATAGGGTAAATCCGTAAGGAGCCATAACACAGTAAGAGAATGTTAACACTTAATTAGTGTATATTAAGGAAATATTGTAAATATACTTTTACAAAAGTTTGTTGTTTACTTTTCATGGATTGTCCTTCATATAATACAATATAAATAAAAGATAGAAGTCGTTTTAAGGGAGCTAGGTTTCTTTTTTATATGAAATTGTTATACAGTCTCCTTTACATTTCATATTCACTTAAACTTTGATGAACTGGCTTCAGCGTAATGGAAAGTAAGAGTCAGTAACCAACTCTGGTTTTGTAAATATGCATATAATTACTTTTCAACTATATGTTTAAAACAGTAACCATTTGAAATTGTATTTAACAATAGTTTCTAAAACACGAAGGAGCATTGATCGTAATCTGGTTAGACGTGACACAGAAAACATCAAAGAACAAACTTCTATCTTGTCACTTGCATACTAGTGCTTTGATACATACTTTTTGGATTCCAAAACATTACATTCACATTACATTTTATCGTTTTCTTTCATGTAATCAGAATTTTAAAGGCAAAGTATTTCAAACAGCGTGTCAATAATGGCTTGTGTTTGAAAATATCGTTATAGAATTCGATGCTTTATTAAGTGGAAGTTCCTATTAATTCTACTTTGAAATACTTATGTTTCACTTCACTTTCATAAATTGTAATACCTCAACATTGAAAATAAGGATACTAAAAGAGCTCCCGTGTATAACCATGTTTATCATAAGTTGATACTATAGATAGTTATAACATCTGCAGATTGATTTTCATATGACATTTTAGACAAATAGATATATTAAATTTGACATATTTTCTACTTATATCAAAATATGTGTATATGAATATGTAAATATCAATTTAAAAAATACATTTATAATCGTTAATTGAATGTATATACATAACGAACATGTATACCTGAAGTACAACCCATTCCAATGAAATCAGGCTCTTTTTCCCTTTCAGCCCAAGAAGGGGCGTTCAAGAAGCTTAAACCAGAGAGTAGTTCCCCGGGCATCTCACCCCTTTCGTCTTCCTCTACGGGGTCAGGGCCGTCAGGGGGACATAACCCATCAGCAGCAACGTGCCCGACACCCGCTAGACGGCGTCACCGAACGACCTTCACCCAAGAGCAGCTAAGAGAGCTAGAAACGGCGTTCTCAAAGAGTCACTATCCTGATATCTACTGCAGAGAAGAACTCGCAAGGATCACAAAACTCAATGAAGCAAGAATTCAGGTAAGCTTGGATTCATTCATATATCATAAATGATATGAACGTTTGTCAAATATTCAATTCCCTCTTAGAATAAATGATCTTTGGCATGTGTGTTCGGTTTAAAACGTCAAATCTAGTCATTCTCAGAATTGTCGAAATGAGAAAACGTATCTTCTTATACTTATAAACTTTAATACTGATTTGATATAAATGAGCAGTACTGTAAGAAAACGAATAAATCAGAAAAATCTTGACCAAAGTTGTAGCATGTTAGAGTTTGTTCTTTGGCGAAGCGTTCATGTAACGCTACTGATCCTTCCATTACAAGAAGACTAGTCGAAAAGCTTGAAAATACCTATGTGGTCTTTTACCAATACCTTTGAAATTTAAAATTCTAATTGAACTCTGCTTCCCTCGTTAACCAACTTAAGTTTTTGAAATTCTACTACATACATCTTATGACAGTCCAAAATTTTTTCACCGGAATATTTGGGGACATACGATTTTTCAACATTGAAAAATTTAGTTAAATTGTATATTGAATGAAGTATTATTTTCAGATACATGCTTCCAAACATTAATTAACTAATTTTATGGCGATTGTGAAACGTGTTACCAACAATCCATTGTACGTTATTACTTAGTATCTACGATCACAACTGAGATGTGAAGGAGGTCAAACGTCATCTGGTTTTCTATAAACACTGTATGCATACCATCATGCACCTAACTTTGGGCTCAGGTATCCTTCGCGTCATACCACGTCTAATACAAGCTTAAAGGATGTTTACATACGTAGATGCAGATACGTCAAAAGATGCGCTCAAACCGCAGCTACCGTTAATAGTAAACTAATCGCAGTGAGGACTTTACCGTATCCACACAAGGCTGTCCTAATCCTCCTTCTAGGAATCATCACGACCTGGATTTGTTTGCCTGATATGCTGGGAGCGGATATTAAAATTCCTCCATGTTAAACACGAGCACCTTGAACAGTGTTAACATGGCACTCATTAATGGCACTTAAGCCTCATATATTAACAATAATGCAATCATCCCCAGCCCCTCTCTGCCTGGATGCCGTGTTTGTGTTACCGCTACCCAACTAACTTCACCCCCAGGGGGTTCCAGTAACGAGGCTTTATTCTATTTTAGCGGATTCGGCATCTCTCTGGGTACCAATCCGTTCCCATGTAGTCAAGAGCCGATAGAGACACGTAATCTCGGCCTCTTTACAGCGGAAAGGTTAATGGAGATTAAGGGAGTCACACACTAAATATCGTACCTTCTCTTCGCGCTATGTTTGGCTTTCTTCAGTTTGGCATGGTTCAGAAACATAATGCATCCATGTTGCATATGGAATGCCTATGCTGATATGTTATTCTGAGTTGTCCGAGCTTTCATAGACATGAGCGTGTGTCATATTCCTACACGACATAGCTAACATGCCAAGCCCGTAGTTAAATGGGCATTGTCAGATACATGTATATCGGTACTTATATCCGAGTAAACAGTTATTTCGTTTTGAAATAGTTACAGATATGAAATATGTTGATAAAGATTGACGCATCGGTGTTGCAAAGGTTGTTATCACTGCATGTTATTATTTTCAACAAAAAATGTACATTAAGGATTTGCCGTTTAAAACAAAGCAAGATGAGTTACGGGTCAGGAGAAATAGTTCATTCTCTTAAATACATGAATATGAGATTAAATACAGTATCGGTCAAGAAAAATGAATTGCAAAAAATTAGTTTGTGTTTTAGACGAATATAATGCCAGCAATGTTTATCGCTGTCGGTAGTTCATTTGTTGTATGATTGTTTTATTGCGATCACATAATTGCCATCTTTTAAAAGAAAATTGGTAATCATGATACTGTTGTGAAATCTATTAGCAAGACCAAAACAAAATATGTAAAATGTTCTCTTTTTATTCAATGTAAAGTACGCAACTGAATGCATAACAAAGGTAACTACATATGTAATGAACTCGCGTCGTATTGAATCACTAAACAGAAAGTTAAATGTTCTACATAAAATTATATTTGGTTAAAAACTTGTTTACACAGAAAATGACAGAGTAGAATATATTAATGAATATAGTATTCAAGTTTACTCTACAGGGCTATATGCCTGCCTGTCTGTCCCTCTGTCTCTGTATCTATAGAAAACGTTAATAGTAACGTCTCGCCGTGTTTATTATATGAATCAGATCTTATATCTAGATGGATCATTTAAAGATTTAGTTTAGTACAATGGGTATACACAGATACATGTGTGAAAACTGATTATTTAACCAAATTGTATAATTTTATATCTTAATTTATTCATTTCTCAATTTCTTACTGAAAATTGTTTTTAATCGTTCATCATTTTCATACTATAACGTTGTACATATATTCTACATGCATATATGCAATGTCCTGGAACCGAATTAGGATTTCATTGGTTACTATTCATGAATTATTTTTAATTCTTTATCTAAAAACCTGCACTACCGTATTGTCTGTGTCAGTTAAAGAAACTGTTCGTTTGTTTAAATGTGTGTTAAAATTTATTAATTCAATTATCAATATATGCATGTAAAATGTACTTGGTCAGAGAAACAGAATCTGTTTTCATTTTTTGAAGCATCAAACAATTCTTCTAAAAGCATTAACGAGATTTTCAAACCATCTTAGAATTGCAATTCTTTTATAGTCAACTCTTAAAATAAATACTTCTATAATCTTCTGTATGAGTATTTTTTTTGCAAATGCTAAATTTACGAACATGCTCGATTTTTTTTACTTTTGGAACAACTGCGTTGTCAAGCTTTCTATCTGAGTCATATTTGTTCTTTTGCTTATAAAAATGGAACACATCCGTATGAGATTATTTACGCCCAGACTCGCGGCTTAAAGTCTTAATCCAGAATCTGACGTCTAAGTATGTTTTAAAACCTATTCCCAGTCAGCGAAAATGTATACCAAGGGGTTTACTTTAAAATTGCATTAACGAGAAGAAAGAGATCGCTATACGTACTGGCAGTAACATCAGAAGTGCTGGCAGAATTTGAAACTCGGCCTTTCATGCTAAGTCCGAGGATCGAAAATGTCAAAAGTTTTTGCGCGATTCTCACTCGGCGCTTCTCTTATCGGCTAATGGCGTTGCTTGATGAATATGAATCTGGAAAGGTGCCACGACTTTTGGAAAATCTTATTTACAAATCTGTATTTTTTCTGAAGAGTCTCGGAGTCCTTGATCCTATTGGCAGACAGCGGGAGAATTTGACTTCTGTAATACAATTAGTGTAAAGAATGCTAGCCTACCCTACAGTACACAAACCCGCACATTCTATCTGACCCCGGCTCAATACGAGAAACTCGACCGACTTTGTGTTGTAAATTCGATTACCATTCCCCGCTCTTACTGCAAGCTCTGTTTTACACTAGACAAGATTGAAGACGTGATTGTCAATAAATTTGAACACGAAGTTAGATTAAAGAACCTTAGTAGACAATCATTTGATTTGTAAGTGGTATTTCAACTGTTTAGTTTGATAGAAATCGGGGGACGTTACCAGTGGTGATGGCGGTTGGGGTCCAATAGTGTCAAGCGGTGATTTTGAGAAAGAAAAAACGTGCTAAATGCATAGCTTATGTAAGTTACATTATATTATTGTAAAAAAGAATGATGTCGTACAGAGGATAATGATTTCTTAACTTGATTTTTAATATAACGTTTTATATAATTGTCATGTAATTATTTATGATCAATATGGATATAGATTTAATTTCATTTTAAAATATATTTTAATAACTTATTGTTTTTTTAAACTGCATCTATTATAGAAACAGTCTAAATGGAATTTAATGGTCATTTCGTCAAACTGTAGGATTATTTATCTTTAGTCTCTTTACAATGGAATGGAATAAAAGAAATAAGCGAAGATATGGATTTCGCTAATTTAAACATTACTAATTGGATTTTCCTCATATACTTTTGAAAGTATCTAAGATTCTACCATCATTCAAAATGAAACAATTGAATATCACAACGTTAGTTGGCCATCTTTTACAGTCGTTATGTAAAATGTCTTCGTTTTTGGTAAGACTCGATTACGGAGAGTCAGAGAATTTAAAAAGATGACAATATCAAATGAAATATTTCGATTGTAAATGTATTAAACCATCAATTCATAAACTGAATATAACACATGATATGATATATAAAGCGTAATAACATCAAAAGGAAGCACTTTATAAAAAAATTCAAATCGCACAGAGTAGGATTTGAGTAAGGGTTGATTTTAAAAGAAAGAGAAATATTGAGAGATCACAACAAAAGTAAGTATATTTAATGTATATTGTTTCATTTAACGGACTTTACGTCCGTACCCAGTTCTCGGAGTCACACATCCCCGGGAGTGTAAATGTAACGACAGACGGTGTCGCATCTCTCTAATCGTCTCTCATATTTCTCGCAGAGACATCCCTTTCAATTAGAGACAGAGAAAAGAGTCCCGTTTCATAGTGTATCCCCCTTCCCCCTCCCTCCGTCCTTTCCCCCGGCCAGCGTTGTAGAGGTAGCACTGACAGATGGGGGGACAGCAAGTGGCGACAAGTCATCTGTAAGCACCATTGTCTTAAAGACGTCTTCTGCTAGAAGAGAGAATGGCTGCGAGCTCAGTGCCTTAACTACAGAGCTGTGCACACCGTGCTAATTACAGACCCGCACTACCTCCTGATTGTCGTGGGGCAGGAATAGCAGTGGTCAGAAATCCTTGCCCGTTAAGATGCTCTTGGATTCATTTATACAGTTTAAAGGAGACCAGAGATAAATAAATGCACAACTCAAATAAGCAACCATTCCTCTAAGGATATGTTAAACTTTCTCCGGTTAGATTACTTTTTTCCCCATCTTAGATGTATAAACTAAGATTCATACTGTTAATGCCAAAAAAACCCAAATGACTATACAAGCGGAAAGCCTTAATGTTGTCTGGTCAGAAATTGAAAGATCTTACAGTGTTCAATTTTATTTTAGTTGTCCAAAGATTTATATTGTGTAGAGATAATATACACTAAAAATAATAAAACTTTACTAATTTACAAAGACCGATTTAGTATGAAAATTTTTCTTTTTTACGATTTGAAGATGTTAGTGGATCAGAGACCAAAATCTTTGACACGATAATTTACGATGAGTAATTCAACATTTGATCATCGCTTATGAATATATAAACGCCATGGAAGCAGATCAATGTGTTTTATAATGATGATAATCCGGTTCAAATTCACCGGTGGAACCTAAAATTTGATTATTTAAAACAAAACAATTATTGTGAAGAACGTCGTTTTGGTCAATTCAACCACCACTTTCAATAAAGCAGGAGTGTTTTTTTATTTATGGTTAGAGGAATGGGCATCTATGTAAAATTAAAACATGTTCTGTATATAATCATGTAATTCATCATGGTAAGGTATTAATTTACGAGATTTTATTGGTAAAGCATTTTGATGAATAACACGTTGAGCATCAGTTATCGTTGAAACACTGTACAGATCGATCTAAAAGTATTTAAAATTTGACCACTTTTAACTTTTATTTGACGTTATGCATTTAGTAATTTTCAGTAATTACAAGGTTTGAAAATTCACCTTTTCACAAAAACAAAGCATATGTTTAATTACGATAAATTCTGAAAACTAAAGATTAAAATTCGGTTTCAGTCGCAATTTTCTATTATGTTAGAATGCTTATCAGTTTAGTTTACAAGAAGGGGCATGTAATCGCTTACTCGAACAATATTAATTGCAGATTACGATAAATGCATGACAAGATTCATACCGAACTTCAGAAACAATTTTTCTACAGATGGATGTTACTGTTGCAATTTTAATTACTAATATGTCGGCATGATCAAAGGATTTCAGAAGCATCAAAGAGTACAAAGTAACCGTTAACAAGACACGCGTCGGAAAACAAACAATCTCTCATTGCTACAAATTAATTAAAGCGCCGACAACTGGCATATGCCAAAGCGTTCTGCGAGCATATTCGGCAGCGTGATCTCTGGTGCCATTATCTACCAGATCGGCGATTATCAGCACTAAATGCTCTCAATGGGACCGTTCTTTTAATCACTGTCCACGCTTCAGCTATCTCTGTATTAGTGGATGGAAGGTGGGGTCTCCTTAATAGCAGGGGCGTTAACCAGTCTCCCGTTATCTTCAATTAAACTTCATCACGGTCCGGCATCCCTGTCCAGACTCAGGCCCAACCATTGATGCTGAAGCATCCTTCAACTGAGGTCCTACCTTTTGGGAATTCGTGACGTCCTCAACCAGAGATGGCCGTCTGTTGTTTTGGCTGACTCTGGCTAACTAGATGGTGTGAGATTAAGGATAATAACAAGCTGCAATTAGCACCGAGGTGATTGGTAAAAAACTGAGACTTTTGAAGGAGAGGGGATGCCTCGGGTGATCTTTTTTAAGCAAAAGTACCGCTTGAGAAATTTTAATTGTTGTCCATGACGGGTGATTGACAATAAAAATCCCCCTCGATGCTCCGCGTGTAGTTACAGATGGCATATAATTGTTCTTCATCGTGTTTGACTTGTCGTGGTTCTTTCAAGATAAAAACAATAAATGACCAAAGTTTGATACAATCAAACTTCTAAATATGCTTTCCCTTGGCGTATTGTCTAATAAGGAACTAAATCTAATCTATGTGTTTGCACAATTCGTCGTCATGTTTTCTCTAAATTGACACTAGCGGCATTTTGGTTACTTGTTTAGTTCAATTTGATATTTTCTTGTACTTAAAATTACGATAATGTGTTAAACATATTGCAATAATTGCTACAGTGAGGTAGTCGTACATGTATTTTAAAAGTTCAAAATTGAGTTTGCATGAGCTAGATGTTCATGAATATTTTCAATAGAATTAACTGATGGATTGAACGAAAATTAAGCTCCATTTTATTGCGTTATAAACCTTAAAACGACATTCTAGATATGTTATCAATTAAGGGTAGATCCAAAATTGATAGTTTTGATGAAAATCTTTTTGGTTGAATTTTGAAATAATATGTAAATGTATTCAAATGTTTCGTTCCTTTCAATCAAACGAATTATTATGAAAAGAAAATATTTTCGAAAGGATTCAATTATGAAGCCAAGGAGAAAAGGTACGGATTACCCTAAAATTGTTTTAATATAATTCCATAATAAGTTTGTATATATAAAGAATACAAGAAGTCAACTAATCATATAATGATTTTCATATGGCCTAAAGAATAATCTCTGAAAACGTAATTCTTTCAAATATATAATTTTATGAAATAAAAGAAATAATCCCTGGATAAACAGGAACTATTTTCTCTCCCAAATTAGACTCTGTTTATATTTCGAGGTAGGGTGAAGTATCGTCCATGTGTAGGACTCTTTGAGCTGTCATCTTCTTGACCAAGATCAGTTGTCTTCACAGTTTATTTATAGAATAATTTTTATTGAGTGCCATAATGCTTTATTTCATACAGATTCAATAATCAAACCAAAAAATGACATTGAATTTCAAAACCCCTCCATAAACATGTGTTACAAACGATTTATCCTTTTTTCTAAACCTAAAGAAAGGATGTAAATATTTTATTGTGAATATAAGATTTGAAAATACAATTCTTCAGAATTCAATTAAAAAACCCTGTTTAGCATATTTTTTTTAATTTGTTAGTTTGGCAATTAACTAGGTATTTTTAATAAAATAATGAGGAATCATTATAGCAAATAGCAAATTCAACACCTCAAAAGTACATTAGTTTATCAATAACTAAAGCTCATCTATTCAGAAACGACAATTGTGACGACATTAGGGCTGGACATTGGCCCAAATTATGTATTGCGATGAATTACAATAATCAGCAACTATATTGCAACAATATTGCAATATAATGAATCTACTCTATTTTCAAGTTTTTATGCTTTCCGTTCATTTTAAGCATAGCATTTAAAAGAAAAGTCCTTTTAAAGCTTTCAAAATACATAACATTACTCAAAGAAACAAAACTTTAGATGAAAATCGTTTTAGTACAAATTCAAAAATATTCTCTGCCACTGTTTTTATTTAAATATTTAAATCCTTTGGGGCAAAATAATGTCAAAATGAAAATCATATTACGATTATCGTATTGCATAGTTTATATACACCGATAACATTGCACAGCCCTAGACGATATTGAACAAGAGGCCTCGCTTTGTTATTATAAATTGCGTGTACTGCCATACATGTGTCTGTAATGTATAAATACAAATTCAGGTAGATTTAAAATCATTTTCAATTCTTTTTTAAAATTATCATTTAATACTTAAGTTTATATTTACCTTTTTCTAAAAAAAAGAGGTTCGTCAGAGTAGTCACGTAGTTTTGAAATCATTTTTCAATTCTTTTTTAAAATTATCATTTAATATTTAAATTTATATTTACATTTTTCCACACAAAAAAATATTTCGTCTGAGATGGCATTGGCGTTTGAAGAAAAATAGCAAATAACTTTATTTTTTTTATAGAAAAGTTGAATTTCTTAATTATCTAACTTTTGACGAAAATTCCCAACAGGCCCTATTTATGAATATTCGACATTTGAAATGCCTCTAGATGTATCTCAAATCATCGAAGTCCCCACGGCTTGTCTTCCCAGTTTCGAAATGTCGCGGAACGTAAGAATCTCTTTATTCATTACCGATTCCCACTTTTTTCAATTTCGATTCCTGCCATTGACAAGAAACTGTATCGTAATCATTGAATTGCTCTCATCCTGTTACAAGGGAGACTGTTTTTCAAAAAAATAAATTGAAACGAAATTAAAAACGTTTGAACTACTTTGACATCGAAAGAAACTAAATTTAAATTCATTCCCGACACAATATTTGATGCTGACAAATTAAGCTTCTTTTGACAAGTAATCTAACTTTCATTGTGTAATGTATTCCGGATAAAAATAATATGTCGTTTCAATACTATGCTTGTCAAATACAAATTATCTTGTTTTGTGACACGGTAATTTGAGATTCGATGTTTGAATATGTTTCGACGTTTTGCAGAAGCTAACAAACGTATAGGTTTGTAGGTTATATTTGAAATTCAATGACTTAAAACTTTATCCGTTGTGTATAGTTCTACTATAGGTTCATCTTTCATCCGGTCTAGCCATTGCAATATAGGTTCCATTTCTTATAATTCTAGACACAATTATTTTTAAAATGATAAGTCATGAGATTAATAAACATCTATGATCTTCAATCAGGACAATAACAGTTTCATATACTTATATTTTTTATTTCGTTACTAGTTTACCAGGCACGGTTATTAGTTTATGATGTAGAAATTATTTGATTAGGACATTCAAGTCGTGATGTTTAGGTAATACAGACGAAGAGAAGACCATATTTAATATTTTGTAGACGAGAATATTTACCTTATGATTTTTAACAAATAAATCTTTTTTACAAACAATAAGTTCCTAAAAAAATATTTTACCGTCAATGAAGGATCTAGTATGAAGCCATTAACTCCACTCTCTATGACAAATGTTTCTAAATTAATTCCGACAGTATCATTACTATTGGTAGAGATATTAATGACATTAATTTTTAAATGTTTTCATTTTATACATGAAACCGAATGTTTCAGTTTTACATGTATTTCTACGTGTTAAAACTCATGACTCGAATGGTCGCAGGTTAAGCTTTGGCAAAAACCGAAAAATTCCTAATGTGGATTGGATTTGTCCCTCCATGTATCCGGTTAAAGAATTGGTACGTACAGTATGATAACAACATACGCAATGACACTTCTTGATGCGGAATGACTCCATTTGGGAATACTAGAGTGAAATACTTAAAAGACATGGTTCTTCGGTGTTGGCACTGTTATGAATAACAAGGGTGTCTTGGTATATGCTAACTCCTTTTGAGGGTTATAGAAGTAGAATTAATACTTTGAAATAAAATACGATGCACATGTGCGCATCTTATATCTAATGTGTTACAGTTGCGCACTCAAAAATATGTAAATGTTGAGGCACGGACTAGCAAAATTTGAATATTATATTTAAAATTGTCTAAAATTATCTTGATAAATGTCTTAAAATTGATTTTCCCATGACATCAGAATGTATAAAGTATGTAGTTCTTTAAAACGTATAGCGTTATTCTTTTAAACGATATGGAGAGTATAATCACTACAATTGTCTTTCAAAAGGTTTATCGAAAGACATGTAAAATTGCTTTAGACTAAAGATCGAAATTGATGCTACTACATGTATTAAAAATGCACGTGTTTCTGGTAAACGTGAGTGTGCGACATGATGAGAACATACTTTTCACAGTATTTCTAATGAAATGAATCTCAACAGTTAAGAAAGGCTACCAAATTTAGTTTAAGTGCACGTGTGAGTGTTAAACTTTGTGTGTACACGTGTGTGTGCAGTGTGTAGTGTATACGGAGGCACTCACGCCAGGTGTGCTCGTAGGGCCACCATCAAGACACGAAGCGAGTGAGATGGAAATCAGCATCATTTTTCGGCCAGCAACTCGTGAATCAATAGTCGCGGTGTCCATGATAAATCTTATTTATCTTTTATGTCGTCCACCACACGAGACTAAAACAATTTACACCGATCCGACCCTAACAATTCGCCAAAATTAATTCCATAACATTCGCTGTAGGTGCAGTCAATTGCAAAATGTTTAAATGAGTTTGTGAGCATTTAGATTCTAACGAAGTTGCCGTCCCCCCTATGTGATAGTATTTGGCAATCCTGATGCTTTCGGGGAAGTCGAAATTGGATTTCGCAAATGACGAATACTTGCGCTCAACGCTCTGGCCCGGTCGATACAGGGGGAATTTTACACACAGAGTAGCGAACCAGTGCTGAGATCTTCAAAGACTTTTCCATTAGCGACTTTGTCAATTTTCATTACGCCTGGGGTCCTCGGGAGACGGGAGAAGCGCTGTGAGGAATACATTATGACTTGAGTTTCCACAGCTATGAGCCGCGCACCCTCGCTAGGCTACTTCTAATTCAATGCGAGTGTTGTGCTTCATAAGGCTTGCAAATTTCTGTCTTCGGGCGCCTCGACGGGCCAACAATCCTCAGATGGTACAACTCGAGTCCTGCTCCTGCTCCTGACTTCAACAACTCTCTTCCCGCCTCGCTCCAATGTCGTCTGCTTCAGTATTTCAATCCACCCCACTTACCAGTCAGAACAGAGTGCTGGTTTCTGGTGGACCGGCTTAAATGGACGCGCTGTTTACTTAATGGGCTCCCATTCACTCGTGTAGGGGAATGTGAATACGCCACTATAAACATGTGTTCAGATTAATTAATATCAAATAAATAGCTGGCTGATATGACCCGTGAGTCCATATAGCGGTTAATTTTTGGCACGCTCCCTCAGCCCGGCTCGTCTGCAAGTGTATCGACCAGCGAGCGGGCAGGTGTACGCTCGTCATAGTTATCGCTCGTAATAGAGCTATTTACAAAAGCCGCTAATTGAAAAGCTGAATAGAGACTCAAATGACTAGGAAACAGCAATTCCGCACCAAATTTGATTACAGAGACATTTCAAAATTTCCAAAGGCCTGAAAAGACGGCAGTGCCACGAAATGGCCCGGATGAGAGGAGGAGTATTGCTCATGCAAGGATCCATTATAGCTAGACGATGTTTTAGCGAGGAAGGAGGGACGAGCACGCCACATTCCCTGACCTGCCGCCTGGCCCCTGACCGAACCGGTCTCACGTCGAGTGCCACATCTCCACAATAATGCAAATCAATACTCGACTTTAACAAAGTTGTCTGAAACTGGAAGCTCTCGAAATCAATGGACCCCCCGCGAGGAGCCTCTTCTCGTGTTGAACACCTCATGTATAGGAGGCACTTGAGCGCGTGTTTGTGGTGCGACAGACGACTATTTGCCCTCTGGTGCTTGCTGGGGAGGAACGGAAACAATACTCTCTAACTGAACTTTCACGATGTCTCCTCCTAGTTAGATTTCTTTAACAGTTTTCACTTGTTGTAAAGATTGTTTACAAACAATGAATATTATTTATTGGGTATTGAAAAGAAATGTGAGATAAGATTGTTCTTAAACTTAAAAATCAAAACAAATAACTATTTACGTATGACTTATAACTTAGGAAATCAATTGCTTTAAATCATACCAAATTCAGTCATTCGTGGCTTCATGGAATCATGCTTTGAAAGAACATTCGCCAAAGTCTGAATTGTTTTTACAATGAAATCAACACTCTGGCGACGAAACTATATATATTTTCACAAACTGACCACGAGGCATTGTTGTATCACTTGTATTTAAACAACTATTCTATATAAACCTGATATCAAATTGAAACCTTTATGATATGTTTGTTACATGAAAAGTTTAGAATATTGGCAAAATAATGTTTTAAAGTTGGATAAAACTTATACTGCATTGTCTTTACCTTGACTTATAATATAAAAATAATGATATGGCCTATGACTAACTTTTCACATTATTTTTACGGATATCCCTTTGGTAAGATAAACAAGACTACCCTGTATTTCGTTTAATTTTTCAATGGAATGCCTTTAAATCTAAAGTCAGTAAACCATTTTAAACAAACTGGAAACAGTAATTGGTTTGCAGATGTTGATCGGTATTTTCTACAAAGATCAATGAGTGTTCTCTGTCTTTAACGCTTACTTAAACTCATGGGCTTATACGGTAGTCCATTCATTAATTTTGACCTGACATTAATTGATGTGACGGTTGTATAGAAAATATATACCCTATAACTTTCGCGAAGACATCGTATCATTACAACATGGTTGTGCTTTCTACTCATTTCATATGTAATATAGGGGATAGATATTTCAGTATTAAATGTTGGCAAACATGCTTAAATTGCTCGTTACTGATGTCAAACACACTTTCATGTCAGTCATAACGTAACATATGAAACCGATACACTTTTATATAAAATAACCTCCAGGACTTCAGTATTTTCATATTTTGCAAATAGTTCACAAGAAATTGTAGACGTGTAATTTTACCTAAAGCTATAACTAATTAATGCCGCTATATGGTTTCATAAAGCAGGCCAACCGTCTCCCACACCGACTTTCTCGAGGGGTTCAGTTTTCACAGATCTTTTACCAGATTTTAACGTGAAATGTTAGATGCTAAATGTTCATTCCAGTCTGCGTAATATTGCTATGCGTCAAAAGCTTAATGTGTATTGCAGGCAACGTTTATTGTCAACTTTACCAACTATTACGTAAGGCTATTCATGTGAAACGATGGACTTTTCTATACTGAAATAAGCATTTTGACGCTCGCCAATGTTAAAAAAGGATATTTATGTTTTAAATATTGGTAACATAAAACGATAAAATGTAGATTATCCATCGTTCATTGTTTTTGACTATGACAAAAATATTCCATAAATAAATGTTGTATTCTAAGTAGTTTACACGGTAAAGATTCCTTTAATGCATATTTCCAATCTCGATTAGCGTGCTAGAAGTTTGCCTGAAATCGTATAGATGAATGATGAAGACTTGTTCATGTTTATGATCCTTATCTATTGATTCACAACAACATTACAATCAATGTCGAAGCGTCACCGTTTCATAATAAAGGGATTTTGTATGCATAAAATGTTCGTTTTCCTTAATGTTTCAAAGAACTGAAAAGGTATAGGATTCTTAATTGAAACGTCAGTATTATTGACGGAAGAAGACGACCTTGTTTTCCTCTGTCATATCACATTTTATGGACATCTATCTTTCAACTTTTGTAACAATCCGCCTCGGTGTTTCAGGTCTGGTTCCAGAACCGACGGGCCAAGTATCGCAAGCAGGAGAAGCAGCTGGCCAAGTCCCTCTCACCCGTGATCCCCACATGTAACGGTATGATGCGCAACATCTACCCTACCAACACCCGGCCTTACGCCTACCCGAGTCCGGCCAACGTGAACATGAACACGATGACGCGCTACCCGCAGATGAACTCTGGATACTCGCCCGCTATGGCCCAGTTCTCGTCCATGAGTTCCATGTCCAGCTCCAACATGGCGTCCATGACCATGCCACGTCAGGTGCAGCAGTTTCCCATGGCGTCAGACTACAACCTCGTCAGTCAAATGGTCAGTACTTACCACCATATACTTACAGATGTAGATAGTATTTACATAGACAGTGGTCTCCTTTTATTGCTTCACTGTACTAATTCTTCTAAATATTTCCTATTTCCTTCTAAGTATATCCTAATTACTTTTGCGTGTCTCTTTTCACTTTTTAAAATCTCTCATCTAACCATTAACTTCTTAGAATATCCCATTTACTTCTAAGCATGTCCCATCAACGTGTTGCTATATCCTAAATGCTACCAAACCGCTTCAGCAATAGACCCAGTAAAAAATATACATGTCACTTTTGTTTGCAGTAATATATAAATATATGCCGCGTACTTGGTGTTCTTAGTCGTTTATATTTTGTTCATTCACCAAATGATTTTCCGTATTCTTGATATGTATGCAAAGTTTGCTACTGATATGACGTTAACAACGTCAGACATACAGCATTCTCCGCCAACAAAAATAGCTCGGTCATAAATAACTTTACAACCTCGGTCGTAATACGAACGTTTCTCGATCTAGAAATATGGAAGCCTGATTGGATTCAATCAAAGTTAGTTGTGCAATCAGCGACGCCATTTCAACATTTATCATTAAAATCGCCTAAGTTATTTCCGTACGCTTCTAGAAAGCTAAATCTTATTCGAATATGAACTTTGCATTTTGAGTCATCTTTACAGAACACTTTTGCCTTATTCAACGACTGCATCATTGCATATTCCTGCGTGACAACAAATATGATGCGGTGTTTTCATTGGATGAAATATTGCAAGTTTGGTAATGTTGCAATATTTTGCCACCAGGGGAATCTGCCGGAAGCCCGAGTAGAAGCCGTTTTTAGAATAGAGGTTGCATAGGAAGTATTGACGCGCTTCCTCTGTGGGGAGAGAATGGTCACACAAATGAAAATTAAGCTTTTCTTTATATCATAAGCAATATAAAAACTTGGGCTTTTTTACTTTTCAATATCTTTATCCTCTAATTCGTGTTAAACATTTTTATCTTCAACTGACTTTCAACAATGTCTTTTCGTGGTTTCAGGAGACACCCGAGGAAGATTGGTACAACAAGAGTCTCACTGCTCTGCGAATGAACAACACACATCCGGGTGCTCTCTCTAACTCAGTGCTACAGTATCAGACCCAGGTCTAGTTGGCCGCCATCTTATCTCGCTCAGTACAGTGTCAAAGAACACGTGCCAAAGACGATTCTATATCGGATAGTGCTGTCTGATGATCTCTCACAGAGTACTCTTCCACCTACACCTACTTGATGAACTCTACCATACCATAACATGCGTGGAATAGTTCCTGTTTGTCAACTCCACTTCACCTTCAATTCGTCGTCATTTCCATTCAGAGTTGTTCCTGAAGACCACTTCATTCCCAGTTTTTCATACCCATCTATCTAATTTGCAAATTTAAATGGACACCGTTTTTATGAACTGTTCGTTAAAACATATGCTGTTAAGAAGTGTTCTCGTAATATATGCATTCTGAACTGTTCGTGAAAACCAGTTCTGTTAAGAACGTTTTGGTACACATATACATTCTGAACTCTTCGTAAAAAAGAAAGTTCTGTTAGGAATGTTTCTGTACACTATATACATTATAAACTGTTCAAACAGAGCTTTTCTTCTCAAGTACATCATTTTCATTTTGAAATGTCCTTGAGTACTTAGTCCTTTTCTCAGTTTCATATAGACTACTATTGTAGTGCAAGAATTATAACCAATTCTAAAATTGTACTTAAAAACCTATAAACGGAATGATTTTGTTGAATCATGAAATTGTAACGTTACACTTTTCATCAACTTTTGACACTACCAGGACAAATAATTGTTCCACTTGTTGTAAATACTTATTGTCTTTATATTTACCTTTGTTATTTACGGGATGTGCAATGAGCAATTTAATGCTCAACAAGATATTCCATTCCATATTGTACATACAATCCATTTTGATCAATTTGGTACTACATGTCCAATTTTGGCTAAATATCGGATCTCGTTTTTCTTCAAATGAAAGAAAATTCAGTGTTCATTTATTTATTTGTTATACGTGTTTGTATATTTATTTAGTTTATTTATGCCAAAGTTTTGTGTATATAATTCAGACAAGTAATGTTTTATTCTAAACGTTTATGGTAGATATAGTAAAAATAATATATATATGAACACCTCAGGAATCGATAGACCTGATATGACGCTTTCTTAATTTCAAAAAGGACTTTTTAAAACCAATACATAGAAAGAAGATTCGAATACTTGTTAAAGCAATTGCTTACGTTTATGTAATATTTATATGTTTCAACTCAACAAGTCTTACGTGTAATTTGACACAATATTACATTGTGTCATCATAAATTGCACAATCAATTAGCTTCAATCATCTTTGAATGATGATTCAGTAAATAAATATTTATGCTATAGAGCATGTTACAAATTAACATCTGTGACACTGTTTTATATAGTACGATCTTTATTATTGATGAAAGTGTTAACAGTTGCTTCTGGAAGGTGATTTTTTACTAAAGTCATAGTTAACAAAATGTGATGTTTGGTTATGAAATGATATCGAAATGTAAAAGATACTTAAGATAAGGTTTTATTACACTGTGTGCAGGGCCGTCTTTTTCTGTTTATCATTGTATCAAGAACTGAAAGTGAACTTTGAAAAAAAACATGTTTCATTGTAGTCATCTTAGACTAATTACCAAATTTTGCTTTGGAAATATTTAAATTTCATTGAGACAGCACCCAAAATAGTGGAAGGCTGTTTAGTCCCAGTAGCATATATATATAGCGCTAGCTTCACTAGCATAAATAATACCATATACAAAGTGTTACAAGGATACAAGCTAATTGTATCTGAAAAGGTTGGTCTTGTATTAATACATATTCCATTATTAAAACCATTGAATAATGATGTTCTTGAAAGTGTTAACACATATATCAAGAAGATACAACTGTTCTACATGTGCTGTTCTGTGCTATGTTCCATGTTTTATGTTCCAGTCTTTCAGTGTTCACATAGACAACATGATGTAGAAGCCATTGACGTAATAGCGTTTTCCGATCACTTTCTAAATAAACCAGACATTAAAATCCTACATGTTTGTTCATTCTTTGTTACATTGTTAAAATCACATTAAATCCCTAAACACTCACTCATTTTTTGGTTACAGTTGAGCTCAACTGAAATGATATCAATGCAAGGACTGATACAGAGTAAGAGAAAGAGACGCTCTATACATTTTTTAACCAATCAATGATTTGCAAAGTATTACGTTTTGGTGGTTGCTGAATGAATCAGTAGGACACCAAATTTTGGTTGTATATTTTCAAGTTAATTTGTTCCTTAATGATATTTTTTGTTAAGTTAGAACAATGAGCTATCACAGAAAGTAAACAGTTAAGTGTTTGGTTCTTTAGCTGAGCAGGTGTTTTATATATAGTGTTAAATCAAGGAGGTGCCACTCTGAAATCCTATCCACTTCAAACAATGAATTTACAAATCTTACTCTCCAATCAACAGAGAGTCTATACTGAAAGGTTAGTTTTCCCAGCATTATTGGCTTCTCATTAAGTCAAAAGGTTTGAACTTGTACACTAAGGAACTAGAGGTAGAAATATAGAATGCAGAAATTTGAGGCTCAATATAACAGAGATTTTATTCAGAATTTTGAGCTTCTGAGGCCAAAAGGTTTGTTGGGAGATGGGTGTTAGGTACAGATGTACAAACTTTGATCCCCAAGTTGCAAGTTTACTGAACACTAAATGTCAACTTTTGAGATACAGCAGGTCTTGAGAAGTATACGGTGAGGAATCAAACATGTGAAAAGGCTGCAGAATGTTGACACCTGATGGAATGGTGCCCAGTCCATGCAATATGCCCATCTGACCTAGGTCTAATGAGCTGCGGAGTAGAAGGGCATCACAAAAAAACAATAACACCAACAAACAATCAACACAAGAAAAAAACTTAATTGTTTATTTTTTAATGTCATGAACAATATTGATCACATGGAATGTTCATACACAATATTGCCTCTTTGACATGGAACAATTGTTAAGCATCACCTGTGACATTCAAGAAACCGTCATCCCATTATAACTTTTTGTTATATGCGTATGACAACCTCTTACCAGTGTCAGGGATATTTCCACAAAATATAAAATGCTTTAAGAGGGCATAATAATCATATCATTTGCAAAATGACACTTAATACTGTTCACATGTTCTTTAGTTCACCTGAGACATGTAACTATGTATTTTCCTCATAAACTACCCCTCTCATAAAACCAATCCTAAAATGAATTTATACAAAGACACTGATAAAAGTTATGACCTCATTTAGATAATGGTTTTGTTTGGTGCACGTCAGATCTTTGAAAACCTAAAATTAATACAGATCTACTGATGGAGTAACAAAGTATTTTTGTTAAGGTAAAAACATCAATAAACTCTCATCGACAGTCAAAGCAAGTAACATACAAAATAAGTGGATTTTCCAAATATAGAAAAGAGGATATTTGAATATATTGCATTTCATTATATATAACTATTGGAGATAATGGACGGATATAAGTATGATGACGCTATGTAAATTGACAACACGGTTTCCCAGAGGTTAACATGTAATAATTTAATCTCTAATTTAACACTGAAAACACACGTGCTCTTAGTTGAAACATGAGACGAGACAGTACATCCAAAACAGGTTCCACATAAAGATATATTTAGTGTCACATTACTACATCTATTTCATATACAATATATGACAAAGATCATTTGTCCATTATGCTTTCTCCTATCACTTACAGCTGTAAAATATGATAAATGAAATTGAACAATTACATTTAAGTAAAACTTAACGTTTACTGTTGTCCAATAAAAAATGGTTTGTAAATCAGTCCTACACTTCAAAAAACATACAAGACAAATAGGCATGTTTAAGAACGCAGTCTTTCCTAATTTCATTAAAACTCCCATATAAAGGCAGATTCATATTCCTTCAAGTTAAAAGGACAGTTTGTCAGGATGTTGTAGAATTTTTTTATTGTTTACCATTCACCCTTTTAAGCTGTTATTGCAAGTTTGCAAACCACTATCCCATTAAAATATAATGGTAACAGTGTCATGATTTCCATAAGAAATAATAACATACTAAATAAATACCTTTATTCTTATTTGTAAAATCAAAACAAGCTATAAATGATCGATTGTCAAGACAAGATTTATAAATGAGTACCTCAATTTTCCCACAATCAGTTTTTCTCCACACAAAAATAAAGATAAAGCCAACCCATATGTTCAACTGAAAATTTGCTGCACATGTAGAAGGTTTTTACCCTTTCATCTTATGCATCCATTATTATGCAGTAAAACAGCCATGTAACATCTTTGAAAACACAATAGAACACATCAATTATTACTAAACAATTACTAAGTAATACATGCAGGTGTTTGAAACTGCATCACATGAAACTCTTGCATCAACAAATCATATTCTCATATTTGGAAAATAATCATTTATATCATTCACTATTCAAAAAGACACACATTAGGATTTAGCACTTTATGGGTAAAGTTAACAAGTTGAACATGTAAAAAGTAAGGAATTTAGGTTTCAACATGAACATGAACCCCGGAAGCATGGCTGTCACCATGACCTTGGGTGTAATAACATCATGGTCTAATAATTGCTTTAATTGTTTTCACCCGGCTCCTGTCCATTTGTATCGCAATATGTAAGTTATACAGGCATAATAACAAACAGTTTTCTATTAAACAATAAATGCAAAGGCACTTAACTATTCACATCACATTCAATTTCCACTTGCCAAGTTGTCATTACTGCAACTTGGTAATATATAAGCCTTGTGATTTGGTCAAAAATAACAAATGGCAAAATGAGGAATAATCAGTAATATTTATGTGGTTATGAAATTCTAAACATAATGCTTTTATGGAAAAATTCATAATAGTGATGACTTATAATAGTAAATGACTAGTATTGAATTATAGATATTCTGATATTTAGAACATTTTTTTCCTCATAAGGACTCAAAGTTGACATCATCTTACACTTCACTCCCATCTCATTACTTTAAACAAACACTGCGATATCTGAACATTAATTTTTTTTTAGTATCAATAAATGATCTGAAGAGACTGATGGTTATTCATTCTCTTCTGTAAGTAACCTTTGAGGCAATTAAGGCAAAAAATGATGAGAATAATATTTTTCATATCTCAGATACATAAATTAGTATATTTCTTGAATATATCTAAAACAATTCCTGTAAGTCGATCCATATACATATCTCAGCATGAGTAAATAAGTAGCATGAATTATGTAAGTAAATGCCAAAAGAAATCAAGATCCTGTAAAATTAAGTCAATGCCTCACTTGTGTGAAAACAAATCTCAAATTATAATGATAAGCATATGTTTAAAACATTGATTCAAATAAAATGCTGAAACTTATATGTAGATAAATGCCTAAATCATTTGCAGATCTTTACAAGATTTAAGGCTGTTGTTCATTTTGCAGCTGTTCTTGCTGTTGCTGAGCGTGTTGCTGATTCAACTGATCTTGCTGTTGTTGCTGTAGATGCTGTTGATCCTGTTGCTGATACATCTGGTCTTGCTGTTGTTGCTGTTGATCCTGCAACAACTGATCCTGCTGCTGATTCAAGTGATCTTGTTGTAGTTGCTGTTGACCCTGTTGCTGATTCAACTCATTTTGTTGTTGTTGCTGTTGATCCTGCAACAACTGATCCTGCTGTTGTTGTTGTTGCTGATATTGCACACTCTCCTGCGGTACTGGCGGCTGCAGGGGTTCTTCACTGTCTGCAGGCAAACTGGCCCTCCTCTGGGCCGTGACAAACTCAACATACTCCACATACCCATCTCCGTTCAGATCATCTTCAGCCAGAATGGAGTCTATAGTCCTGCTTAGCTCCTCCTCGCTCATAGCTGGTGGCTTGGGCTGGTCTTCGTCTGTAAGAGAAATAATACATGACACAAAAAGACATGACCAAAGATTCATAGTGTTACTCTTTTTTCTTCAAATAGACCTCGAAGTTTGACCGTCTTTCATAAAAAAAGCAAAATGGCACAGCACATATAATACTGATCCAAGTCTTCATTATGCTTTCAACTTCTGAACAGCATTGATTAGCAACTTAACCTGCAAGGCCTAACTTACACTAGTCTTCATCACTGGCTTAATAAGGCCTTGCTGCATTGTACCTTGATTCCCTCACTGAGTGTCCATATTGGCGATACTATGTAACAACAAGATTTCTGGTTCGATCTCAAGTTCATGTATAGTTTGCTGTAGAGCTCACATATGTTAACAAAATGCATGAAGGCATACATTGGACAATGATGTAGAATGGCCCAAGTTATTGTGTGTGGAGTTGAGTGACTGGTATTATTCAGTATTTCATGGAGTGTGCACAGAGAGTTCTCTAGAGATTAGTGACATCTTGGTTGGATTAGTGACATCTTGGTTGGATTAGTGACATCTTGGTTGGATTAGTGAACAAACATAACATGGTAAATCTGTCATTTAGTACATATATCTCTATCATTAATTAATTTCTTTGACCTTACATACTACGGCACACTAGGTGCAGGCAATGATTTTCTTCAAAGCATAGGTAAACATTCATCTATACAATGTACAAATAGTGCTGCCTCAGTTAGTTTTTGTTCCAATGGTTTGTTCAGCGTGAGACAGATTTTCCATTTCCATATACAATGCATCATGCATACTAGTAGCCTCAGAGCTTCATCAATACCATGATATCTATTAAGCCAAATGCCTCGTATGGCTCTTTATACAACACAAACAGCATCTAGCAATAGTGGCACTACCTGGATGACAAGTGAGGTGAGCTTTATATATAAGTGCTATGCAGCATTTGTTCCAATAGATATCACGGTAGTGTAGGAGCTATGAGGATACTAATCAACTGATGTATCAGGATGTGTACATTGCTTCATAAACTTCTCTCAGAAGGTCATCTACAATTACTGTGCATCATATTTGTAGTATATCAATAATCAATAGCTGAGCCCTATAATATTTGAAACAATGATTTATGTCCATTTTGATATTAATACTACAACTGTGATACCTCTCGGTAATTTGAAAGTTCTACACACTGTCTAGTTTTTAATCATTAAATCACAACTCAAACCCTAATAATGTTACTAAACTTAAATTGAGTCGAATTTAAATTTATCTGTAGCAAAAGTCAGCTCTGGCATCCTTTGAAATTTCTGACCCTAATAACATACTCTGTCACTTGGAATTCGAAACACTTCTATTGAGTAAAATGCCAATTGCTTAAGCACTGACATAACTTGAAGTTGAATAAAAATTATGAAAACTTTAATTTAATGAGATTGACAGAAAGAAAGAAGACTCAGTGAAGAGTTAACAGTTTAATCACTAAAAAGACTTCATTCAAAACAGGATTCAATATTGGGACAAAAAACTACATCCAAAACCAATTAACATCCCACTTTCAAATGCATATCACACGTACATCATAAGACTTATGTAAGTAAAAGGTAGGAGTTCAATAACATACAAGAAGTACAAAACATTGTAAGTTCTGGTTAACCATAATACATGTATGTGGGTTGCACAATAAAATGTAAGCTTGTGGATAAATTATAGATTATTTCTAAGATTTCAGCTAAAACATTTCATCAAAACATGATGACAATCTAAAGTATAATAACAAAAACAAGGTAAATGAAAATGTATGGAATGTTTTTAAGACATGTTGACATGGACGAGTGGCTTCAAACTGGCCAGACTATTGCAAAGATGCCATGAATAAAGAACAGTGTGCATGAACGTAGCCTGAAATTTGTCAAAGCAAATCAGCATGAAGTCGTCCCAATAAAATGTCCAATAACAAAAAATCTTTAACTGAAATGATACATATAGGATAGCTTGATAAAGAGGAACTTTTTACTTCTATAGTTTTAAATAGTCGGAAACATTAATATGTATTCATACATATTTTCCTCTGTTGTATCTTTATCAAACAAATCAATTACTATGTATATCAACTACTTAAGTTCTGTATAAGCATAACTATTGAAATTTCTATGGAAATATTTTTTGTATAATGGGGCTTACACTTGAAATACAACACTAAAACAAAATACATAAAATAGAAAGTGGCAATCTTTTGGTAACAATATTTGATTTTTATATAGAGATCATGACAAGCACTCAGTTCTACTAATAGCTCAATTAGGAGACTTTAGTCCATCGAAACATACATTTGATTCAGATGATAAACAACAAGGCACTAACAACAATCGATTCAACACTTTGACACTTACACAAGAACCATCCTCTCTACAGGTGATGACACAGTGAAACCCATACCAAACATTTATACCACATACAATCAGTGAAAACAGTTTTTATCTTGATGAGTTATTAGTATCATAGCAGTAAAAGCTGTTATATGACTTCTTAGCATAACTAAGATTTGACTTGTAAGCTATGTGCTACGATCATACATGATGCTGTGTTTCTCATCTCAACTTATGGGTTCATGATAATAAAACTGATTTATATCCATGATGGTTGTGAGACATTAACCTTATTTTGTAGTTTTGTGGAAGGAAAACAATTTTCACAAAATTCTTTGAAAATGCATATCAGAATGCATATCAGTCAAAAAATGCAAATTTTCCCCCCAAAAATGAAAACAGCTTTTCTCCATATCCTGTTCTTCAACATTTGGCCCTCGTAACCCTTGTGCAACTGTTTAGGTCAACAGGACACTTAAAAAGATAATTCCTAGTTCAGTAAAAATGAAATGTTTGGATGATGAGAAGTTGAGAAGAAAAGTAGATAGAGAAACAGAGATGACCAAATGAGGCAACACATATCACTGGTACGGTATATATAATCTGGATTAGTGGGATTTCAGCCAACAGATATAACAAGCATAATTAGCACTTAGTATTTGAAGCTACGAAGAGTATATAAGAAAGAAAGCCAGTTTCAATACCCTGAGCTTGAAACATTTACAATATACTGGCACCTTTTTGTAAAAAAAATTCCTTTTAATTTTTTGGTGGCTACTTTTGACGCTTATTTCATACCACTAAAAAATACATTCTAATATCAAAAATATCTTAGTTGATGTTACTATGTAAACAGTAGAGAAAGTTTTGGCAGGACTTATATTTTGACAGTAACTCATAATACAAAAGCAAACAATCAACAACATTTTGATTTTTCGGGGCAATCACACATGCCTGATAATTCTCACATTATTTTAGTTTCAAAACATTTTCTCTTGAATATCGATAAGCTCTGAAAGATACACCTTAAAAAATATAAGCACATACAAGAAGAGATTTTGAAACTATAAAGTTAATTCAAGGGACATATCGACACATTAGTAGATAAAGTGTATGTATAACAACAATCTCGCAACAGGATCTCTTTTTTTCTTCTACTAGTAATCCTTTGATACTTGACACAGTCAAATTGGATATAACATTCAGAAAGAGCATCTTTTGATTCAATCAACGGTGATGGGTAATTGCTTTATTTTATCACAGACTGTTTACAATCTTAACTTAAACTGTGCCTTAACAGATTGTTAACATAAAAACTAAGTTAATTGATTTTTTAAAATAAACAAGGAAGACCTCTTGATAATAAAAAATAATGGAAGAAATCATTGAATATTAATCAAACAAAATGTGTTAAGACTTTGGCAGAAACAAAATTTTTGTAAATATTTGGAGAATCTAAAAAAGAAATTAAAACATTCTCCAAAAAATTTTCAGCTGTTGGCAGTTTGTTTAAAAAGAAATTATTTAACATTTGACCAAAGGGATATTGCAGTGAGTAATCTATTAATTCCAAGTATTTGAGAAAACATTGTAGCAATAGTGCAATATTAGTAATCAGAAACCTTTTTTTATTATCTCTTAATTGCATTCAATCATTCTTTCAGTAAGAGTGACTAGATTGGAATATCATTTCAAAATAACAAATATTTACAGCTATATGGGGGATAAAACTTGGAATTTTACCTTAAAATAAAACTTCACACAATTGTTTGATTTCATACTGTAAAAGCACATAGGTAACAAAGAATAATGTCCAATTTTGAGGAAAAATCTCCCAACCTATACAGATTGATTTCATTTAAATACTGTTTATCAAAAGGTAAACGTTAATTTTTAACAAAGACAATTTCAATTTTAGCAGCTATGTAGCTTCATTTAACATAATATTTTCTTCATACAGCATATTTTAAACATTTCATTTCAAATTAAAATTCTATGCACCAAATTACATTTTTCGTCTCATATTTAAATCCTTCGATTTAAGATGAACCATATCGATTCCAACATTTTAGTGTTTAGGAGGTTCTTGGGGAGGCGGGGGTGTCTTCTTTTCTTTATCCTGAGCACGCTTAAACTCTGAGTACTCTATATATCCATCCCCATTCAAGTCATTTTCCTTGAGCACAACATCAACAATGTTGGCAATTTCATCGTCAGTGAATATTTTGACTTCTGGTGGAGGGGCAGAAGGGTCCTTGTTCTCTGAAAGAAACCACAAATATACTTGTCAGTGGCAGGGTGGGCGAACAGTTGGTGGCTTGTCTTCTTCCTTCTTATGATGAGGCCCTATTTGATTTCAAATTTACATATTCATAATTAATCATAACTTTATTATGAATTGCAATATTTCCTACATTCTTTAGATTATTTGAAGTAAAATTATTTTTTGTTTTGTAATTTGAATATTTATGTGTTGAATCTCAAAACATTTTTTTCTTGCACTTGAAAGATTGTACTACACAATTGGGTTAGCATCAAATACTGTTACTTAATGATATTATTTCAATAATCAAATCTCTGTATCACAGAAGTGATTTTCAACATCTTTTTTTTGCAAACAACTTGTTTTCATTACAGTATCTTTACAGAGATAACAATGTTTCCATTTCAGATTATAGAATAAATCATACTCGAACAGAATGCATGAGAAGATTAAATATTTGGTGAAACTACAAGCATGAAATTATTTATATTACAACAGTCAGTTAGGAGAGAAGGCACTATTTGAGTGAAAAGTAGTGATGTTACAGAACTTTGCAATTTTCTCAAAGGTTTGTTAAACATGCTTTTTAACCAGTAAAAGTGATGAAATGAGAAACAGTTAATGTTAGTGGGGAAAAAATTGAACTTGGTTAAAAGAATATTGAGTTTTGAGCACTGTTTGCTAAGTAATTACAACTCCTTTTGATACAAACATTGCAGTACAATTTTAAGTGTTATGCTTGTTCTTTTATTATGTATATCTTATTATATTTATATAATGAATAACATTGATATAAAGTATGTCACTTATTTAAAAAAAAAAAAAAAATTAAGTTTGAAATACTAATAGGAGTTAATGAAATTTTCATTATCCATCACCTTTGCATATATGAACATTATGAAACGGGTTACAAATACATGTACAAGGGACACAAACATTGAATTTTCCACCAATACAGATAATACAATAACCAGACAAAACCTTGCGATTGGAGACAAGACACAAAGATGACATACAAAGTTTTGATTACTTGAAATTTACAATAGCACAACCAAACAGCAACAGCAAAACAATTACCATTCTCATCCTTATTGCTGATACACATCATAACATTCAGCACCCTCAACACATCTATTCACAGAATATTTATTCATATCTTTCAATAGTCGTCATCATCATCATCATCATCATCATCAATCATCCAAATGATATATTTCTTAATCCAATTTATTTCCTGACAAATTCCAATTATTACAATCAATGCTATATTTAGCAAGTAATTGATACCTTTTGCAAGTTATATTTTAGGAAGAAATATCTGTCATTATTATCGTCATCATAAATTACCCCCTAACTTTAAAGATTCACAGTTGCCAATGCTCAGTATATTCCTGCCATATCCCAATTCTCGGCAATCTGACTGGTGTAACATTCCCAGAGGACTCTCCGTATTTGAAGCTCTATGGAAAGCTCCATGGCCTCCTCAGATCCCAATATACCTTGTGCCCAGGGCAAGGAGTTTGTGGCAATGCCACCCTACCATCCCCAAGCTCTCTTCCATTTGGTGCTGTAATTCAATTACCTTTTCTGTCACTCGACTTGGCTAAAGGATGGGCGAGCCACGAGCTTTTATAGCAAGGAACACTCGGGCACTCAGCAAGTTCCACTGAGACCCTCATGTGACCACCAGCCCTCCACATCAAGATATGCTTTAATCGCTCCACAAAAAGACGCTCAGGCTATTTCCGAACCTATTTCCGAGTCCTTGTTAAAGCTAAGTCACAGCGAGCTTTACAAGGCCTCAAAATCTCTCAAACTCACGTCAGCTCAAGTTTGACAGAGGTACTCTTAAACAAAAACACTTCAATGGAATTGATTTTTTTGTTAAAGGAAAGTATGTTCAATACCTCGGATATTTCTGAAGAAGAAGAATGATAAGCTCTATGAAAGAAGGTCAATCAAAGGAATACAAAGAATAAGAGACTGACATCTACAGCTTTATTGGAACCTTGTTTTTACTTTACTTCCTCGACAACAAACTCGAATCTCATTGGAACTGTCAAATAACATTTAAAAGGGACAAGGTATCAATCCCTATTTGTATAAGCTGCCAAGTAGAAATAATCATTGTAACATTCGATGACTAAACTTTGCTTACAAATCCGAACAATAATATATTTAGATATTTACAATATATCAATGTTTTAATCTCTGTTAAGTATTATAGTTTGTTTCCCTTTAAATCCAATGAATAATAATCTTATCAATGTTTCAATGATTAAATTGCTGAAAAACAAATATTTCAAATATTCACTGATGATTTCAGTAAAATATTATTTCTTATATCTTATAACTTTATCAGTAAATTCATTTGAGTCTAACACTTCAAACTAGTCACTTCACAGGACTCCAAACTTGATACCACTTGTCTATAGGCACTGTAGCATAGGTTATTCAAAATATATTTCTTCAAATTACCCCCCAAAATATGACTTTAGGCATAATATCTTATCTTCAGAGCATCAAACATCTCATACAAAACCTGATTCTCCGTTAGAAATTAACAGATATCAATCAAAAACTGTAAAGAGACCACTTTAGTGTGAACACTTTTTAATCATTTGAGTTTAAGAAATAGCTTTGCAAAGTTCAAATGACTTGGTACTCGCATATAAGGATTTTTTTAATTGATTCAATAATTGGTGATGTTTGTTTTTCACATTCTAGTATTACTTCATCTCCCTTAGAAAACGTGCCACAATGCCTTTAAGGTAAGTCTTTATGAATGACAATCATAATTTTATAATTATACTGACTATTCTTTCTAAATTTGATCAGCCAAAAGTCCCAAATGGCTGATTAAAGAATATAATATTCATACATATCAAAACTGTTTCTTATCTAAATCTCCCAAAAATGACAAACCTTTAAAAAATTTCAAATTTTTCATAACTAACAAGGAATAATTTCTGAATAATTCAATAAATTCGGCTCAGACTGCTGACCCCTCACCTCCCCAAAGTCTTCACGCTCTAGCGCCAACACAACCAGATTTCACATCGCCAGTAATTAAAATTCAGCGCTCTGGTGCCTAACTAGAGGGGCGGGGTGTGGAAGCCCTGGGGAACCCCACTCATGGAGAGGCCATTATCAGTGTTAGGACATGATCAGGAGGGAGGGAATTAACTCATCATTTCAATTAGCACTCAAACAAACTGCAATGACATGGGATTTGCTATGGGATAAGGACTGGAACAAAACATCAAATCAGATTGAAATATGACTGGTACAGAGAAAAGTTTTTTTTGGTTTTTATTAATAGAGATTTGTTAGGTACTACAGGAGGGATAGGAGTTTATCAAATCATTGACATTTTGGTTAACCTTAGATAGAATTTACGACAGTTAGAACTGAAGAGGATAAAACAGTAATGAAGTAGAATATGTGAATTATTGATAATTATGTCCATATTTTGAAAATCCAAAGTTGTTGCAAATACACTTAGATTTGTTTTGTGTTGTGATATCATGTTATTTAAAGTATTGCTAGATGGTTTTTTATTTGTACAGTATGTAAGTAAGCATCAAATTGGTGGATGTGAACTAAAAATTATTGCATTACTTCATTAAAGAATTGTGTCAGTCATGTATTGTGGAATTAAGCTTTTCCTCTAGTGGTAACACACAAAATACCAAGTACAATAGTGTTGTCGAAAACAAATTTTAAAAATTTATATCGACATAAAATATTCATTGTACGGACATTACCTTTTTAAAATTTGGGTGTATTTTAAATAAAATTGCATGGATAAAAATTCATATGTCTTTAGTCTTTATTTGTAGATGATATCAACCAAGGAATTTTCAAGAGTTTTCTTATTCTTGCATCTTTGAAGTTTAACAAAAATCCTTTAAAGTTTTTATACAAACCCATATATACATACTTCACATATACACAAGAATGAGCCTATGAAAGTGACGGACATTTATTATATATGAGAAGCAGGCCATGTTAATAGAGAGTGACAGAGTCATCAGCTACACTTAGCATGGTAAAGGTACCTGGATCAATCAACACTGACAGCTCATCAACTACCTAGCCTCATCCCCTTCCTATTATCTATATGTACTTCTCTGTCTTCTTCAACTACATTACAAGCTTTCATATCCTCTGTCAATTGTTACTTTGAACACTGCTATTTAAAGTTGCACATCAACACAACAAGCTATTGATATACTTTGTAGATTTTAATTTAGAGCTGCAGACCAACAGCAGTTGTTGATATCCACAGCTTCTTTCTTCCATATATATATACATATTCATACTCTAAAATGGATACAAGAAAATATGATTGCAATATTTTTCAAATAGTAAGCATAATGCTTTGACAATTAGATGTAGTCTAAAGGGGGATTGTGTGCTTCATGCATGCTGAGATATTGAATGGATAAGGGATATGGGACTATTTACAAAAGTTAACATTTGAATAAAATGACCCCTTTTGTCGTAGTTGTGGTTAAGTATTTACTATTCTGTACATTTGCTCCCAACTATTGCTATATACTTCCTGGAAACAGGACATATTCTTTCACCCTAAATATTATGAAATATGTATTTTCATTCCATGTTTGGAACTTGGGATAACCATGTAGTCACAGCATGGATTCAACATTGAATGGCATATCAAAACTATCTATTTATATATGTCAAAGTATGCTTTAGCTGTTGTCAAATAGAGTTTGAAATAAACCCACTCAGCAAGGACAGAAATGCTGTTGAAAATGTTGAATTACGTTTATCCTGTCAAATCATAAAACCCTTGCCTATACATGCGCCCATGAACCAAAGCCACTTAATCATTGACTTCAGAAGAAATTATAACCAAATCTTACAAAACCTTTGCATTCCTCTCTTAAACAATTAAACTATAAAATTTACTTGTACTTCAGAGAACAAACAGAAAGTTTGCCAAATTTAATACGGAGAACCACTGTAGCCTTATCCGAACGAACAGTTCTCCAACATTAGCAGGATCACAGGTTAATTTTGTATAATTACAGCATCACCATTACAGCTATTGTATCTACAATAAATTCAAAATAAATATTTAAATTAAAATATCCATCTAATTAAATATAAAGTATCATTTATTATTTAGATATCATTATTACAGTCAGGTAATAAATTTGACATTATTCATCTTAGAGATAAAGCCTATTTTTAGCATCAGTCCTTATGTTTGATTTTAGAATAAATCATAATAGTAACTTGAAAGTAAAGCAATCATATAGATAGGTAGAGAAAAAATAAATAACAAAAACCTCAAGTGAACATCTTAAATTAAAATTTTTGGTTAGTGATATAAGCGCTGAAATAAAGCCTATTTTTTTAGCATCAGTCCTTATGTTTAATTTTAGAATAAATCATAATAGTAATTTGAAAGTAAAGTATTACTATTGCAGGCAATCATAAAGATAGGTAGTGAAAGAAGGAATAACAAAAACTTCAAGTGTACATCTTAAATTAATTTTTTATGTTAGTGATATAAGTACTGACATGCAAGAGCATTATTAATGAGCCGCTTACTTTCATAACAATAAAAATAATATATTTCAAGAAAAAAAGTGCAGGAAAAAATACAGATTAAAGAGGTTCGTACCAATTAACAAAATAAATGAAAAATTGCTGTAAATTTGCAAGGTGAAAGCTGAATATGTATTCTTTGATATTCAAAAATAAAAATTGCATGTCACGGACCTTCTTTTTCAGATAAATGATGATTTTGACGGGTTTATTTAAAAAAATTGGGAAAAGACCAATTTTGATAATTTAATCTTAAAAACAAAAAATTAAAAACATTTAGAGTTCAGTTTACTTTTTTCCAATAAATGAGAGGATAATGTAATAAAAAATATTATTTCTTGTATTTCTTTTTTTGAGTTTTGTAAATAATCTGCAAATATTAAGATACAAGTTCAATGATGCTCGCTACAAAAATAGCTTCAAAAGATGCGTTCAGTAATAAAAATAAATGAAAAATAGTTCCAAAATGTTTTAAATAGAAGAAAACATATTGCAAAGAAATAATTTGAAAGAAAAAAGATATGTCACGGGCCTATTTTCCGAGATAATTGAAGCTGAAGTTAAAATTACTTGTGCAAAAACTCATAAGGGGAGGTAACTCTTTATTTCCCTTGAATGATAATTCATGATAATGGTTTGAAGTACACATTTGATCTCATTTCAAAGTATTTCATGAAATTCTAAGGTCAGTGTTATGAAATACTTGAAGTGTCAAAAGACATTTATGGCCTCTTGGTGAAATCCACGTGTTAACAAAGTATCCACAAGCATTTTTTTTAAAACACACCTTTTAAATATGACAAATGTTTTCTATTTGTGAATGATTAGAGTTTTTCAAACTGCGTTTGAGTGCACTGGGGCTAGATGAATGTACCAGATAATGGGATAATTAGGTGGATTGAAGGCACGTAAAAAACCATCACAAAATATTAAGAATTAATTAACCTCAAAACTTCCTCTCAAAGATCTATTTATTGCGCGATAAAGAACACCGCATCCAAGCGCCGCAAGTTGGCGAAGCTATTACGATGAGGAATAGACCTCAAGTCGGCCCGGTTCGGGAAGCATTTGGTGCTTACGTTCATATTTAAGTCATACTCTTGAGTTGATAACAAATAACTTTGTTATCTCCAAGATGAACGTAAAACCTTATCAATTTGATTTACTTCATGAACCGAGCAGACCACGGACAAATTTTCAATTTCTTTTTGACATTTTACTTCGGTCTAATATATTTTTACCAAAGTACTTAATTTCACTTGATTGGTAAATGTTACGGTGAATGATATGTTTATAAATGTTTCCCCACAATTGTAAGTGTGTACATGATTGAAAATTACCGGTCATATAATTAATTTGCAAAATAAATGCAGCCAAACCGAAATGTAAAAATTCCGCGATACATTCCCGATTTTTCAAATACTCATTTTGTCTCAATGACCGTTTTGACTTTTCATTTAAACATCTATCTAGAACTTTTCCAAAACAGATTGCTTATGAGTTTTATTTCTATTCTTTATTATGAATTTCTATTCATTGTTTGAGATGACAATGCAACGGTTTATTTACATTTTATGTTCCAGCAAAAAAGCTATTCGAAATGAGATTTCACTTACCGAAACCGCTACTGCTTACGGCCTAATGAGGGTAACTTAATATTCCGTTCTAATTATTCTATAAGTTTCATCATTTTCAAGATGGATGAATATCTTTCAATGAATAAAAGTTCCGTTAATAGTCATATATTGTGAAAAATGACGAGGACTATTCCACGCACAGTGGATTTTCCGCACATTGTGTGTCAATGACGTCACTGCAACAATGTTCAACAAAGTGATTGCAACGGATAACTTGTTTAAGTTCATCAACAATCGGTTTTATGCAGAATGTAAACACACAAATGTTATCAGTGACATTTTCTCTGTTTCAAAAATAATAATTGGCTAATTATAAAATATGAAACAACGGATTGCGAATTCACGTTCAGTGAATATTTGTGTCAGACCAATGCATGACCAATGCATATGATTCTTAAAATCTATGACTAATATACATGTACATGGATCATATAATAGACAACTAAGCAGTCCACAGTAAAAATTTCCTTATTTTCCGAACATCGATAACGCGTCAGTGACATTTTTTCTACAATGTTTACGCAACTTTAGTTTTCTCAAAATGTTAGCGGCACTTTTTCGGATGCGCGAAAAGATGCGCACTGACAAACGTTCGGAACGTCTTTAAGCCTACTATTTGAGTTTCCAGTATTCTCATTTGATTTACCACCCTTTACAATAATTGTTGTTTTAGGTTCACTTTTATCTGTAAAGAAAATACATATTATAGATTATTGATAAAAATCATTTCTGACAAGTAGACATGCATTTGTCATGTTGAAAATGATCAAGACCTGAAAATCTCCACAAGCCATTATTCATGCAAAGCTAAATTAAATTGCAGGTTTTTTTAACAAAAGAGCAAAAAAATAGAAATAAGTCCTTATTTTTGAAAATGAGCAATACACAATTAAAAAAATTCCATGACATATGGTACAGTTCACCATCACTATCAGATACCCAACATGGATGGAAGATATTTTATGTCCACTTCAATCACTTTGTCATGAACGTCATAAACCTTAATCATTCGTTTTACTAATCAATTTATTTATGCATGAATTTATCTTGTAAGTGCAAAGAGATTCCTTTTTTAGAACTTATAATAGACATCTCCTTTGCTTTTTAAGCTTTTTCCTTGCTGAAAAAGAATCCCTGCATTCAACAACCCAGTCCCACCAAGACCTTCAGAAAATAGTAGCCGGGGTGGAATGTGTGTCCACAGTAAAATAAACATATTTACCGGATTTCATGTTCCATATCCTACAATATTTTTTTAGTATGATTTACTATATAGACATAACATTTACTACTGGAAGTCTCTTAGGTGGTGTACACGTATCAGCCAACCCCCACCCCCCCCAAAAAAAACTTCAAATCCGCGAATGAATGAGAGTTGGCCAAATTGGGCTCAAATAAGGTTTGACATGTTAAGATGATTTCTTAACTATTCATGTATGGGGTAAATGGACTTACAGGGGGGTAGGCTCATATTGTTTCAGAGTGATTCGACTCTCACCTCGAACATTTGTAAAATACCTCATTTCTTCAACAAAAACACTTCAATTGGACTTTTGAATACAATGTCAAAGGTGCAATCATATTTCCTGATATGATATCATCAAGAACAAACACTTTTTCATGCTTTCACCAGATATATAAGAATTCATATCTGTAAAATCATGCAAAAAACAGTAAAACAATTCCTTCACCACACAGCGCTGCTCATGATTAGCAAGCAACAAGTTCAACTGACAGACCAAAGGTTTGTAGTAAAGAACAACATTGGTAGTCACACCAAAAACACTGTCAACTTTCCATTTTCAAAATAATCACATGCAAAACCATAAAAAGCACAAGATCATTATATGCTAAATGATATATCATCTGAATTATGTAAAATGTATGATTTGAGAACAAAATCAAATTCAAAACATCAAAAAAAATTAAGTAATTAATACATAATAATCCAGTGAGTGCAACTCATGACATTTGATACAAATGTTACAATGTGAGCAAATATCCTTGGCAAAAATACACTAACAACAACTTCATTCTAAGAGAGAAGTCTAATAATGAATGGTTAAAGTTTAACATTATAATTAACCTTCTGCATCGCATCTTGGACTATTCAAAGGTGTAAGGAGACAAATAACTTCAAATGGACTTTTAAGGAATTCTAGCTTGGATATGAATTTGAACATCTTGCCGATGGCCCGACAATGTTCATATCCAGCCTTGTTACAACATGAGAGATGCGTGTTACATTCTATCTATCATCTAAACTCATTTCTCATAATGTTTCCATGAAAAATGAAACTTTACTGAACACTGCGCTATCATTACCCTCAGAGTAGCGATGTCATAGCATTGTGATGTCATTAACTTGACGTAAACAAAAATCTGATGTCATTTACTTGATGATGGCAGAACTTTGTTCAAAATCTACTTTCAAAATGATAACTCCTAGGAGATATCCAATGATCTCCCACAAGCGGTATCTCCTGTGGAACAGAGTTTTTGCATTTTTTTTGTAGTATTACAATTATTTTGGGGTTACAGCAAAGCAGGTTCATGCACTGGGTAAGCAGGGATACACAAGGTTTGCACTACAGTTTGAGTATAGATAGACTTGGTGATTACCTTCATCTAGCAAGTTGGATGCATGCAAAGACACACAAGATCAACTACAGTACATGAAATGCTCATCAATGTCAGAGATAAAAGTCGGAAAATATATTTGTCAAATGCTAAAAGGGAATAACTGTCATGCTCAAAGAAACAAGTCAATATATATATAATAAAGCTTTAAGAACAAAATGGGTTAAAACCTTTCTGTGTTTATGTAAATGAACAATACCCCAGAGCTCCAGATAAGTTTGTCCATTGGGGTATATATATGCATAATGTTTAACAGTTTAGAGATTTTTTTACACACAGACATTCATAATTTATTCATATTTCGTCTTTTATTTTGCGTACGATACTCAAATACGCAGCTTATCTGGAGCTCTGATATTCAGTGGCACATTCCACTGGGGTTAGTTTGGAAATTCTTTTTGAAATCACCCACAAAATGCATGAACCCTCATCTGTGGGTGACTTCCCCCCTTTCAGAATTACTGGACCCACAGTATACTGGCAACAACATATATCAGTTTCTTTAATAATTGTAACTATAAAAGGTAAGAAATTACCATAAATACATTCTCTTCCCACAGAGGCTACTCAATTCATAATCATCTCATATTCATAAGTGCACATTTCCAAAACTCTAGTGGTGAAATTTTACGACACAGATACCAACCTCATTCATATCCATTCAAATATCATTTTACATCTTAACTGGCTTCGGTCTTGTAAGCAACATGTGTGCGTGGCACAGGTGAAGAAACTCCAGTCATTAATTTAGGGGAGCGAATGATCAGTTTGTGACACAGTTGCTGAATTGCTAGCCCAGAAACTGCACCACTTGTAACAGATGTAATGTGGAAGGATATGACTTGACTTTCCTCATTGGGAGGAGAATATCAAAAACAATGATATAAAATCCTATTTCATTCAAAATTTACATGAATATTAAACACTGGTCATTTGATTGAATATAGATGAAAGTTTCAAGTAGTTACTAACAAAATGAACACTGATATATAGACTAAAGGTTTGACCAAGACACAATATTCTGAGTATAAATACTAAGCTTTCAGTTCTTCATTATGTCAAGAATAGTAACTAAGTATTCAGCCTACAATGATGTTTATGATAAGGGCTAATTGTGCAGCCTAAATTTGAAGGCTAAGACATAAAGACTGTGTATTTTTCTTGTATATAATGATCAGATCTTAAAGACAATCTCATTAAATTCAGATAGCACCTATCACTGACAATGCAGTGTTTCTGATCTAAGTACTGCTCCATAAGTGTAATTCCAAGATACTTGGTCTATGACCTGTCAAATTCCATAAGTTCTAACAATCCGCACCTGGCTAAAATATCAAATAGCGCTAATGACTTCCTAGCTCCAAGGTTGGAGGGAAAAGACATCAGACATGAGCCCTTTGATACAGTACTCAAATCAAGAAATGAGAAGAGCAGGAAAGACAAGTTTGATCCGATTAAGTCTCACTGAAACAAGATCTTGACTTTCGCTCACATTTCGTTTTCTACACTACACATTTTAGATGTGCTATTTTTGATTAAGTGGTTGATTGCTTGTCTTGGTGGAGGAGCAATCTGACTGATCAGATAGTTCACTACAAGATCTACAGCACACTTTAAAAAAACTCTGAACATTGTGAAACAGCTTAATTTTCTGTGGTCAATGTTTGCAGGCTGCAATGGGGTCATTTCCACACCACAGGGGTCATTTCCACACCACAGGGGTCATTTCCACACCGCAGGAAACCAGGACGCCACTTCAAACTGAATGCTTGAGGTCTTAAAGAGTGAATTTTGGACCATATAAATACTTATGTGAGCAAATAAAAGATCTTGTTCTTTCAAATGATGGTGCATCTGATTTAAATGAGATTAGGCATTATGACCAAGTTTTCAGTCTAAACATGACATTCTAGGCATAAAGCCCAAGCGACCTACCTGCGTGGTAGTGAGTGAGAGCCTTGCCGATCTCGACTCCGTCAAGTTTGTTGTTGTCATCATAGTCGTGCATCTTGAAGTAGTGGAACTCCAGCTCCTGCTCAGTCATCTGCTCCTTGGGCTTTGTCTCAATCACGTTCTCCAGGTGCTCCATCACATGTCTGGAGATATCAGAGCAAATTATCTCATCACACTTAGATTATCTATTGGGGACGAGGGTAGGGAAGTAGAGGGCTTTTCTTATGTGTGTATTTACCTCTCATCAGAGATGACTTGAACATACACCATCACAGTGTTGTTCCTATAAGGGACTTTTTGGCTTGTTGTACCTTATATTAGAAAAGCAGATACCTTTAACATTGAGAAGGGTCCCATCTGTTTGATTGGCCAAAATGACCCCATTTTTGGAACATCTAAGAACAACACTGCTATCAAAGAGAAAATACTCTTCACCTACTGAAACTCAATGACATGAGTTGGAAGAATAGGAGAGCACTTTTCTGCAGATACTCTATCAGGTATGTTGGGAATAAGAGTATTGATGTCTTACAAAACAGGCTAACCGGGAGAAAAAAAGCTTCCCATAGTGTAATTTCTAAGACAGTTGGAAGATGGTTATGAACAGGGAGAAGCCGTCCCTTGCACCTATAGCCACTCTGTCAAGTTTCCAGTGTTTCCGCTGGCATTTTTGACAGCTGGTCATCATGTCTGACAGCTTTACAAAATACCAGACATTTACATTTTTTAAATCAATAAATAAAACTTTCATTTTCTATCAGCACTTAGGCATTGGGGTACAATTTTCACCTCAGAAGTAGATCAAAATATTTGTCTGCTTCTTCATTTCTATTGAGAGTTGAAACATGTTTAAAATCAAGAATTGATCGGAAAATAGTGTGAATTTCCATAAACAGTCAACATAACCATTGTCACCAAGAACAGTAAATTCCAAATGATTATTATGCACTTCATGATTACATTCTTTTAAAATACGAACAGTTATATTTTTTCACCGGACTATGACCGATATTTCTCCGATAACAAAAACACTGGTGTTTATTTAAAAAATTTGAGAAATTAATTGCATAATGTGTCCATCATAAACAGTTTGAAAGCTCAAAGTTGATATGTGACAACTAGTTAAATATGGTATATTGTCAATACAGTGAACTATCAATCCACAGTATCTCACAAACCATAGACAGTCAATCAGGTAAATGTCTAAAGAAGTAAAAAAACAAACAGTACTCAGGAAAACATGTCAGCAACAATGAATTCTTACAATGCCATAAGTTTTATTAAGTTATATATAATTCAAAATGTTCATGTAATTTCTAGTTACAATTACCATTTCAAAATGTATATTTCAGAGACAGCTCTTTTGGTACAAAATGGCTTTTTGTTCATAACTAATTAACACAATTACTTCAATTATTAATCACATTGATCAATTTAACATAACATACAATTTTAGATTCTAATGCTTCTTAAAATAAAATTACAAAAGGTTATAGTGTGTGCTCACAGTTGAAGATGCCTTTGACTTGAAAATATATCAGCCTAGCAGGGCTTGTAAAATGGGAAATTAAGATTAAAGGCAAATATGTTTATTCTTAAATTTTTTTGGGAAAAATGTGAACTTGAAACATTTCAAAATATGAATTCAAAAAATTAATTTTGAGACTATGGTTAGCATTTTATCTTATCAAATATCATTCATTGTGTTATGAATAATGCAGAGTTAAATGATAGACAATGAAAAGCAACCAATCAGCTTGTAGCAGCTGGTCCATAATACTTGTGATTCTACACAGTGTTATCAATATACCTGTAACAACACACCTGGTGGAGAGTCATTGATTGTAAATATCCCTGCAAAACTGTATGTTTAATTCACAGCTGGCAACAGATGTTTGTACAGGTGATAGTATACAAACTGTGCTTCAACTGATATCCACTTAGATCAGTGTCACTGGGTGAGAAATACAATGACAAGTGTCAATCAATGTCACATTGTGCCTATCATAAGATCATTCCCTCTTCTTGTACATGTGGTATGCATCAAATTCCCTCATACAAACTAAATGATGTGAAACCAATAGTCCATATTGTTTTGGGCTTTTCAATATTATCAAGACAATTATTGATGATGCATGCTGACAGACATTTTACCATTTATGGCTTACTATTTAGGGTTTATATCTGTCATTGAAAAGCATAGCAGTATTTCTGGATATCAACTTCTTCATTGTGAAAATAACTTACAATTTCATAATGGAATATATATATATCCAAATATACTCATTTTCCTATTCATACTACTTACAAGTGCAGTACGTTAGTATTCTCTTGTTTTGTATTTCAAGATGTTTTCATCTGAGTTATGACGCTTTTTCCTCTTTTACATCTTCTCTGTTTGATATTATAAAGGCAAGGATCCAATCAAGAAAAAACAGGACCATTTTAATCAACCTACACATGAAAGTTTGATGTCACTTTCTCTTCAGTTACACGTTTTTAATGTAGAATGTGCTTCTACTTCAGATCTCAACTAAAAACTGATGAGTTTGTGTTCTGACTTTTCATCCAGATGTCAATTTTACACAAAAGAAAGAGTAAAGAGTGAATGATAGATCCACTCGTATGATACATTGAGTAACGCAGTTTCAACATTAACCTTTTAGTCTATGGATATTCATGATGATGTATATACTTACTCAGCATTGTGAATATCCGAACTAAATCTTAGAGCGTCGTCATGTCCGTGTCCGTGTCCTACACCTCCATGCACCGGAGGTTGTACACCACCCTGCTGCTGAGCTTGGTACTGTTGTTGCTGTTGTACAGGCGGTTGTTGTTGCTGTTGGGGAGGTGGCTGATACTGTTGCTGTTGCTGCTGTTGATGAGATGGTGGAACTCCAGGGGCGTATCTTGCTTGATTTTGGTGAGCGCAGACAGAAGATATGGTCACAGCCATAATAAGCGATAAAGACAGGCGATGCATCATTTTTAATTTATGCTCTGAAAAGAAAGAAATTACATAGTATTGTACTTATACAATGTTATATATCAGGCTACACACTTGGAATAATAAGAATGGAGAGATAAAAATTATCAACAAGAGTAGATCCTCACCCGCTGGTTACTTTGCATAAACTATTTTTATAACTGGACAAATGTTTGCAGCTGCACATAATCTTTTTGAAAAATGTATTATTTGTGTGTTGTCTTATTATCTCCCCTGAAATATAACAATTTTGGTGATGTGTCTGATGAATGGTCATATCAACCATAACAGCTCTGGAAACCTGATATCACATTCTCATGCATGTGTCTAGACTCGCACAGAAGGAATATGACACTTCAAACATTTAACCATTACCTTTGGATTGCGACAGTTCAAATGTTTATAATTATGATAACGTAATGTTCAGACTAAAGTTCCATAGCCTTACGTGTGTGACTATTAGTCATTATGAATCTGGAATCATATAGTGTATGATTTAAATATTATCAAAAATGATGCATAATGCAAATGGCTTAATGGGTAAAAGTAGCCAGATGAAAGGAGAACTACAGTCAATTGTTACTTCCAAGTGATTCCCTAACTAACCAAATCACAGAAAGGAAAAAAAGGCAAAAAGTAGCTGAAAGGACATGAATAATTGAGGTACCTGTCTTAATCATTAGAGAGCTTTGGAGAGTCAAATCTTTAACTATGATTAACAGGCTTGGATAAGTTTGAAGATACATTACTATAGATAGTTAATTATTGCAATGCGATTTTAAAAAATTACATCTTCATAGTATGTATTTTTCTTTTAATTAACAGTATCACATGAATAAGAAATATCTAAATTTGTGAAGTAAATCTATCAACTTTTACAATCAGCATCAACTCAGTAAACATTACCAAATGGACAATAAAATGCATTAACTTTTGGATCACTAAAGATTACCTCTAAACTCTCTTACTTGTCAGATAACTTTAAACCACTTTCTTTCAACTCTTGCATCAGTCATACAAGATGAATATGTTATTGTATTATATTTACATGGCATTGATTATAGTTATACATAGTAAATTCAGCACTGTCTTGAGAATTTCTTTATTGCAAACATACATAACAATTTGTAGCATATGCTTATTTCTTGTGGACTGTACAAAATAAAATAAAACATAAAATAAAAAGAATATCATAATAAGAACCTATATACCTAAATGTATTGCATTGATGATTTGACAATAACACTGTAAAAACTCAGTCTGATAGATTTAAGTACATCAAAACCTTACCTTATATGCAACCGAAACATGGGGTGCAAATTTGTTTGAATTGGGAAATTGGGCGGGTTTGTCTAGGTAAACCAATCCACTTGAAATGATATAAACAAAATGTTAAGAAAAAGAAGATTAATTCCCTTTTAAGTTTATATGTCCAAGAAAAAATTCTGTCAAGTGTCTGGTTATGTGTACACAAACGCTCTAAACTTACCATATGGGGAACTTGCACCAGACTGCTCACATGCACAAGTTCAGTTGTCTGACTTTTAGCAACAAAGAATCAGAGTAAATAACCTTCATAGTAGTTATCAGATGAGATAATTTGTTTCTACAGGCAACGCAACAAACACCTACTCACCTGGGGCGCTACTTTTCTACGACCAACTCTTAAATGATGAGGTGTCACTTATCTTCGGGCAACTCTTGTGTGATTGGAGATCAGATTATCCTAGTACTACTTGACGCAACACTAATCAAAACCAATCTTTTAAATTGCGTTATAGTTACATAGATTATAACAAATGCCATGTGAATTTATAACTGTTCAGGGATATTATACAAGCATTATTTTGAGGATATTTGAATAATAAAAACATCAATCAATTAAGTTTCTACTTGCAACAAACCTCTCTCGTTTTAAATCATAAGAAATAAGTTGTTACGTTTATAATATTAAGCTGATTCACCGGAAACACGTGTATGTAACATGTTTGTTTACTTGCGTTTTCACAGGTTGTGATCAAGTTTAAGAGTCAATATGGAAATCGATGAAGACGATAAGTCTGCAGAAGAACTAATTGCATTAGTACGTAAAAACAAACCAGTGCAATATTTCATTATTAAAATTAAAGCTGAAACAGTATAACCCGTCTGAAACTTCTAGGACGGTTCATATCTACTCGATCATCAGTCGAACTATTAATATTCATTCCGACCAAATGTAACTCGATTCTCCAATGTGAAGATTATTAATCCTTTCTGTTTGTGGCAGCGGGCGTTTTTATTTAATACGCGATCTCGGTCAAATATTTCTGCTGCTTGTGGTAGCTAAAGCACTCGTAAAATATTTTATTATCTCCCTTGTGCCATAGATTTAGTCAAGTTAAATCATTTTATTTCTAGTTAATGCATTATTTCAAACAAAAACTGTTCAGCAGAAAAACATGAATACTTTTGATACAGACAGAAAATAAAATTTTCGACATAATCAATCAAATCATGATATCAAACCTTCATGCATTGCAATATTCTACAATTATTATACTCAACACTAAATATTTTCTTCATCATTTTTTTCTAATTGTTTAAATCAGGATGTGGTGTTTATTATGATAAAAGATTGCATGAATGTATCAAGTATTACTTCAAATTAACAATTGAAAAATAATTGAAGAACAGTAAACAATGATTTCGGAAACTTCTCTTTCAAATCATCTTCTTAAAATCAATAGTACAAAAATAATCTGAAATACAAATTGCCTAAACTCATCATCATCTTTTTATTGATGCATAAAATACGACTTTATTATCTTAAGATTCAATGAAGATGTTTTTCCGTATGTCCCCCCTTAGGCTATTTATATAAAGATTTTCTTGGTAGATATATTTTGTGATGTAATAGACTGCATCATTACACCAGGATTAAATCCTGAGAAACCTGCCTTACGCGTCAAATCATTAGTGAGGTCATGTGTTTTAAGCTTTTAAGGAGAAGAGAATTTACTTGTATTTTTGCAGATAGCTAGTTTTAGTGGGCAGTTTCTTGAAACAGATCGGGCATGAAATGTAATGACTATGTAAGAGTTAGAAGAACATGCCATTTACATGGTGAAAAAATCATTAATTCTTTTTTTACAGATAAAACAATCTGCAATTTTAAAAAATCTTGTTGTTTTGGTGTTCGAGTAAGTTTAAAGCCTCAACTAGTAAATCAACAAGAACTTGAAATCAGTTGGAAAAATCTGTCACTCAATACTCAACTCATTTGAGCTGAAAAACAACAACAATGCTGAAGTTTAGAAATAGTAATAGATTTCTCTAATACTGAAATGTGTCTTAAAACCCAAATATATTTGTGTATCATAAATATGAGTAAATAATAAGAGTATAGTGTATAGGAGACTGATGATGTTTTCTATAGAGGGAGGTTCTGGTGTTGATGACAGGAAGCTCAAACAACCGTTACATCCATCTCAAGGAGGGAATCGTCTATGAAGAAGCTGTCAAGAAATGGTTCCAAGAGTTGAATGAAGAAGTGCAAATGACAAGTAATTCTGATTATCAATAATGAATTTTTAGGTCAGGTCTATATGGCCAGATTGGCTAACAGCTAAAGTTGACCTATGTTTAACAGAAAGTTAACATATATATCTCAAACGAATTTGTTAATCAAGATATTAGTCATATATATATAAAAAGAGGAAATCTAACATGTTTTCAAGAGGTCAAAATTTGATATCTTCTACATATCACAGGGGCGTGTATCGCTTAGAAATAGCTTTAGAAAGACATATATACCTATAGACCCTACCCTACTACTATATAAAAGGTAGTAGGGTAGGGTCTATAGGTATATATGTCTTTCTAAAGCTATTTCTTAGCGATACACGCCCCTGTGCTACATATAGTATGGTATGGGTATTAAGCATTTTTGAAAGTCTGTGGGTAGAATCCAGGATTGGCTTACAGTTCCCTTCATAACACAATTCATAATTTTATGTTAATATGTTAACAAAATGCTGTTGTTGTAGGTTTTCTTCATGAAATTATTCTTACAGGCTTTATGAACATGAAATGATATTGAAAGCACTAAAACTTCATAATCACTCACAAATTCATCACTAACTGGTTACCTGAACTTCACCCTATCATTTTGAAACACAATCCCTTATTTCCAGACACATCTCTGGACTACAAGGTTAAAGGTCAGATGTTTGCAGTCCCTGAGCTCCTCAAGCTTCTTCAGCAGTGTGTCCAGTCTCACCAGTGGCCCAAGGCAGCTCGCGTCCTCCAGGCCCTCGCGTACGAGCCTAAGGGAACCTCAGAGATTATCTGGCGGGTAGGGCCATACTGATATCTTAGAGGCCCTGATAAGGTGTATCAGTGTAACGTTTATGTAAGATGATGTTAGGTGAATTTTACAAATGTAAAGATATGGAAATCAATTGTGTTTGATCTGTCAAAACATTTGTTCTTGAAAAAGGCTTATTGTATGGTGGAAAAAAGTGTTCGAAAATGTTTTCCAACTAATTTGCAACCATATAAAATATATTTTATGGTTTGTATTTATAATTTGTTTGCATGTGTGGGTGGTTTATAATAGTTGTAAATTTTTGTTACAACTTTTTTTACACCTTTTCAACAGAATCTTTTTAATCATTACAGTCAGGAGTGTATACAAATTCATTTGAATAGCGTTTGATTGGAATAATAAGCAAAGCTGATTGTAACTAACTGAAGATTACTTGACTGCATATGTAGCAACAACTCTCGTCTCTGTCCAGGTCGGTATGGAGGTTCTCTACACCAACCCAGGAGAAAATGATGGCTTCATCTCTCAACTGTTCAGGCAAGCGTACGCATATGAATTTCGTGATAGACTAGATACCTGGTTGTACAAACTGATGATTAGGCTGTTTCAAAGTGGTGGTTATTAAAAGGGCTAGCTCCACCAGGATCCCAAATGTGTACCCATACTTAACATTCAATGTTTGTTGGGGTTATATATATGTATACATGTGAAACATTTGGCAATATACATAAAAAATAAAGAATACCTTATCTTTGCTTCTTTTTACTGTAAATTTAAATTGATTATTATGTTGATGTTATTTACTTGAGCATGGTGACAATGATATGGTGTACGTCCTGATCTTTCATGAACGATAGGACAAAGCACCAGGGCTGTCATTTGCACATCCTGCTAAATCAGCTTATAAGAATCTGCTCTCGCTCCTTCCTTATACCATGATCTCTTTCAAGCCAAAAGCCTCTTAACGCTAGCTATTTAACCACCCAATGAGACGACTCGCATCACGCAACAGCTGCACAACCTGCATGGAAAATCCGTTGAGTTCAAGACAGTAGCTTCACGCTCCTTGCATAACGACATTCCCTTTGCTGAAATAATAACAGGTGAAGTAAGCCACAAACATCAAGCTGATCCAGCCATAGGAAGCATTTGGCCCAGAAGACTGAAGATTTGAAGACTGATCCAATGCACACAGGAAAATGTTTTTTAAATGTTTAATTTGTTAATATGATAACCAGTACTTATGTAAATGGAACATATGGACTCTGACTGTTGCTTGTGTTGATCTGGTGATCTACTTCCATTATTTGTCATGTGGGATACATGTGAAAGCCCAGTGATATGTTTCAATTCATATCAGCACATACACTGATCAAAGCTAAAAAAATTCAGAGTGTCTCTTTAAGCATTCAAATGCTAGCAAAATCCTGATATCACTGGTGATCTTGACCTCGGGAGTGTTGTCTGTGTATTTACAGACAGCTGAAGCAGCTGCGGGAGCTTCACGTGGACGACCTTGTGCTGCAATATGTCATGTACCTGCTGTGTCAGGGCAAGCTCACCGAGGCAGCGGCCATCAGCAAACAGAAGGTATACTTGGAGCTATAATTTCGGACAATCTCATTGAAATCAAATCATTAATTGAACAAGAAAATATAATTATTTTGACAATTGGGAGTTAAAAATGGAACTTTAAAAAGCAATTTAAGCTAACCTCATGACAAATGGTATTTGACCCTTATCTAAGCCACATACAAAATTTATAAAACATACTCTTTGTCACTTTAATGACAAAGGATATAACTTGGGTCAGCATTTGTTGCAGATGGGCTATCATGTTATATTGATGTCATGAAATAATAATAAAAGGATAAGCTACTTTCATAGTCTATTGATATCAAAAAAGAGTAGGAAAAAGACAAAACATTTTAGTCAAGTCTGTATAATTTGATTATCTTATTTTCCACTAAATTTGTGTTCACTCAATATACCTGTACAGCAAGCGAGGAAGACAGGTGCAGAGAAGACTGTGAACCTACCAGACCACCCTCCACACGTGTACCAGGCATACAGGGGCCTGGTGTGGTATGTTGAGTGGCTGCTGCTCAAACACAAATCTCAGAGGGAGCAGAGGCACACAGGTAACATTTTCTGTGGGTGGTGGTCAGAAATTTATAAATATTTTGCCTATTTCTAGGATGGGCAAGTTGATGGACACTTGATACCAGGTTTGAGAGCAGATGGTCAAACCCGCAAAAGACACATATACATGTTGTGGAGATGCAGTATGCCAAATTTGGTGATGATTTGTCAAATAGTTTAAGAGTTATGCTCCGGAAACGTTATAGGCATGCTCACACTTATGCAAGGTGGGATTTTTATATATATATATATATATATATATATATATATATATATATTATACACATTGAGATCTTGATTACTTTCATTTCCTGTGACATGAGTGTTTTTCAATATTATTTGGAAATTGTGGAAGTCAAGGTTTCTTCAAAACGCTTATTTGTTTACTTCTTCAAATGAACAGAAAACTACTGTGTTCTGAAGTCTTGTGTAAACTTATCTTGATCAGTCATTTTAAGCCAGAATCTACATAAGTCTATGTTATCACCACTAGACAAGGACACATTAAGTCTTAGAGGCTTCTTTGAAGTCATTCCTGTTTTGAATTAATCCTTGTTTTGTTGTAATATTATAATACAGTGGAATTTGGAATGACAGTTTAAAGCATATTGCATTGCATTTGTTCAAAATTATGAATGATTCAAAGGATTGGTGCTGCGAGTCCTGTACACAATTTCTTTGATGCTTCCATTGCAGATGAAACATGGCAGACCTCGTCCCAGGCAGACTACCATGCTATGGAGGTGGTGCGTCATGCCAAGCAGGCTATCTCTCTGATGGAAGGCTTGTGTGATGAGGTTGGGGTCTGGGATATCTTCATACTCAAGTTAGTGAAGGTATTACTCACTCACTGCTCACTCTCAATGCATCACTCAGTAAAAATATCAACTACCACTTTTCAAAGATTTTGAGCAATTCTCTAGTTACAGAGTGTTAGTGACAACAAGTTGAAAACCTTTAAGGCCTTATCTTCATACTACATGCATACTCTACTGGTTCAGTTGCAAATCAACAATCTCTGATCCTGCAGACTTTCCACTGTTATCAATATTTCACCCTATTTGCATCAGCTGAAGGAAGAGTATGAAAGTGCTGAGTCGGCAGGACAGGTGTTGGAGAGGTATCGCACCAAGAACCCAGATAACCCCAACGTTCACCGATACCTCTACCACTTCTATGTGAAGCATGGGTACCCAGAGAAAGACAGGGCTACTGTATTGCAGGTTTGAGTCAGATTTATTGATAGATTAAACTTTACAAATTATTGAAAACAAACTTTCAGGCAGGCTTAATTTCTTAAAAGGGTATCTGCCAGCTAACTAAATTCATTTTCAAATTTGCTTATTTTGATTTTGACCCTTAAATAATTCAAATGTATCTATTACTAATGCATATTTTTTTCCAGGATCTGATACAGAGGGATCCATCAAATCCACTTGTTCTTGAATTGTGTTCCCTTTTAAATGGTAAGTTGAAATGAGTTGAAAAAATCTGTTTCCAAAAGGATGGCTTTTGTCTTTTCTATTGAACTGCACTAATGAAATGAGCTCTGCTCTACATTTATTTGAATGTTCAGGAGACTATATTCCTTCTCGCAATAACCTGTTTCAGATGACCCAGTTATTGGACGTTATTTTTTCGAAATGTTGGATTACTGCAACATAAGACACCAGCTGGAACCATGGAAGAGGTTCAGGAAATACTTGTACAACATTTGCACCAAGTATGTAAAAACAAATTTAAAAGTAACAAAACACTTCATTTGAGAGATAAATTGAGATTGAAAGTTCAGAATTTTATATTCATCAATACTTTGATATGGACAAATCATATCTTATGTCCTTTTTTCAAGATATTTAACTATTTCTGTCTAAATCATTTTAATTATTTGTGTTGTAGAAACATGGTTGACAACCTCAACGTGGTGAAGGAATGCTGGGTAGAGAGAGCCTCCTGGTGGCCATCATATCACTTCCATTATGAAAGTGTCAGTTCAGGGCAGATAACTTCTGCTCTCCTGTTGGAGAAGGCTTGCTGCTCTGCACTCCTCATTAGAAAAGGTGAAATATGAATACAAATTTTTTTCTTGCAGTCTGATTAAAAGCAACCGTGTTCCCAGGAATAAAATTTTCAAAATATTGAATTTATCGATATGTCTAGGGCTTTTCTCTAGGTCTGACCGCAGCCACACTTTGCACACATTCTGACATTAACTTAGCTATCCAATCATGTTGCCTTCAGCCAAAGCTTTTGGTATCAGTAGGTAAGGACAAGTAACTCCCGTGAATCTTTCATTAACTCTATGTATGATTAGTCTGTTATTGACTAGGTTTGTCTGCACCAAACTTGTGTCAGAATGTACAATTCGTGTGGCTTTTTAAGCTTTTATCCCTCGGAACATGGTCCATTTTAATCAGACTGATTTTTTGGGTGGTGTGTGTCATGGCTATATATATATGAGATTTCATTATCCTGGCTTACAAATCCAATTTTAAAAATATATGTAACTCATGTAATTCTTGTTTGAAATCTCATGATGAAGGGACGTCACAAACAGTACAAAAATGTATCTTTTCCTTACAGATAATACTTACACAATGTCCTGCATGAAAGTTTTAAAGGAGAAACACAGAAGTAGACTTACAAGAGTTCTTGATGTTGTAGATGAAACTTGAAAGTTATACTGTTTCTCATGGCAATATCAAACCAAGGATGGACTATATGAAAGGGACTATTATGCAGAAACCAAATGTTAAAACAAAATTAACAGCATTACTGAACTACTCATATGAACTGAGATTGCCAATACCAAAAGGAGATTGTAAACATGTGATGTCCCAGAGAGAAATTCAACTTTTTCTCAGTCGTGTGAAAGGACCTTGTTGAGAAACGGTCATTTCAAGTTAACTGTCACCTGTGAAGGAATGGTCAGTTTCAAGAAAATGTAACATGGCTTAAAATTGATCAATGTCAAGTGAAAGGTTACGTGTCTACAAGATGTGACACTGAGGTAGCACTGGTTTGGCGATATGACAATTTGCCGATGATTGAAGGACAAAGTGCCCGTATCCTCGTCTCAACTAAATGAAGAAAATAAATTCATTAAATGAAATCTCTCTTTCTTTGTATTCTTTCTAATTAGCTTACACTTCTCTACACTGGCTCTGTTAGTTGCTATTATTTAACTGATTTCAGACTTCATAACCAGATGGTCTTTAGGGGCAGCAATGTTCATCAACTGCAAATATGGTACAAGCATTTTGATTGGCTCACCGACACTTGGTTATCCTTGTGAATGATTAATGATGTTACTTCACATAACTGGAACTAGACTGTATTTAAGTTCTGGCCCTCTGATACTTGCCTCTGATCACATATGGAGAGGAAGATCATGTGACCTGTATTAATCAGTTCGAGTAGTCCAACACTGCCGCAAGTATTGATATGAAGAAAAATACAAATATACATGGTTTGTCTACTTTAATTACACAATTGACAAAGATACAGAAAACAGGAAGGCTTTGATGAATCATAATGAAGCGGCCATGATTGCTGCCACACCTGAAACAACAACAAATTTCAACTTAACATGAGATAAGGACTTGCAATATACTCATAATAGCCTAAAGACAGGGCTGTTTTAAAAATTATCTTCACTATCTTCATAGTGATAGCTAATCTATATGTTCAATAAATTGTTATTTGAGGTGTCCATAATTCAACATAGTGGGAAGAAAACCTTTAAAAGTTTTATACTTTTACATGATTTATAACTTGTGTAGAATGATCACTGAGTTACTGATGAAAAGAATATGATTACACAGCTTACTTTCAAATGTGATTTTCTCAGTGATATTCTTTGTTTTGATGCTGTCGTCTTGGTTCATGATGAAGATCATGTTTCCATCTTGTGGAGTCCAGCCATACTTTGTGATCCACTGGTTCACCTCAAAGTCTGCAATAAAATGTTAATCATTTACAACAAAACTTGGTATGTGTGTGACAACAGAAAATAAACAAACATGACAAAGTCTTTTACATCTATAAATAGGCAATAATGCTGTATCAGCATATTTGTACCCACCAAGACCCTTCAACCTGTTTGTTTTCTTGGAATTTTCCACTTAATGCATATTAATGAACAAGCAATGACTTATATAAAATCCAGCAATATTGGCAGAGTCTGGATGCGAGGCCATGCCATAAAGGGTTATGATCATCCAGCAGGTGGCAGAACAAGGCAAACGCTGAGAAGACATTCAGAGGACTGTTATATATTTGTTGATGTTTGTGGGTTTGTTACAGGCATAGATTCATAAAATCAAACTCAACCACTGAAACAAGATTCCGCGTAAGTCTAAAACTTGCTACCAGAATCTTTAAGCCATTTTAACAAACACAGTCTCAGTACTACATAAATCGCAGAGTAATTCTTGTTCACGACTATTTAAGCAGTAGTGAGACTTCAGAGATCTATTGAAAAACTGTTTGCAGATACAGTGTTGTTCCTAGAATAGTTCTGGAGAAATATTGCTCACCTTTTTGGCTTTGTGTGCCTTAAAGTTTTTAGATTTAGAAAGATATTGTTTCCTTTGTAAAGAGTCCCATCTGGTCAGCATTGGCTGAAACGCCCCCCTAGTTACTTAAAGAGCCACTCCGTGATTTTCATAACATATTATTTAAATTTGATACAAACCTAAATGTCATATGTGGTGATATAAAATCAAAACATCTTAACTTTTCATGTCCAAAAGACATATATATGACAAATACTGTTTTCCATGAAAATCTAAAAACAGCTTTATAAATGCAAAGAGGTGTGGATATCACGTCCAATATACATGGATACTAGTTATATAACCTAACAAACACTATCAACTCCTCACTGCCCTCCTGGCTGTTGTAGATAAGTCTCCAAAATTATGTTTGACTATTTGACGTAGGCCACTCTCCGGTTTTAGATCATAATTGCCACGTTCTACCTTCATATTGTCACTGTAAAAACCCAATTAGCTCTAAAACATGACTTTTTGGTAACAGTCGATACTTCGCGATAAAATGACACCATTGATTAGGTTTTGCACATATGACTCCAACAACTCACGGAGTGGCTCTTTAAACACCTAGGAACAAACATGAATAGATGTAAGATGTTTTACCTGAGATTCCACCCAGCAGCTCTTGCAACATGGAGTGAGGTATCGTCTGGTAGGTTGCACTTACAACATGGCACACATCTAGCAACAAATGTCAGTATTTTTTATACAAAAACAAACATTGTTGACAACTTTCATTTCATAATACAAGTCAATGTTAAAAAAAAATTAAACGACAGATTTATATATGTATACATAACAAAAATATTGATAAGTTATGTGGCTATCTGCATCAAATCAAATACACATTTCTTTTTGAAAAATGAAAACAAACAGTTTAGTACAATGAAAAAACTTTTAAATCCATAACAAAGTTTAAAAGACAAATTCTAAAATTTTAGTTCATTGTTTATGGATGAAAATATTGAACAAATCATTTTATCTTAAAAACCAAAACTCACATTTACGGACACAGTCTCCAAAGCCAACAATGCCAGCAATGATATCAGGATCTTTCCTCAAGTTTTCCTAAATACAGCAATAAAATATAGTCAAACATGATAATGTACATGATTTGATAAAAAAACTAGCTACCTGAACTTAAATCTTTAGTTATTTGTTGGAACTTCCAAAATAATTTGCAATCAGTGTAAAGTATCCCCTCAAACAAGAATTTCCTTGTTATAATGTTTGAAACAATTGATTAAGCTTGGAAGCTTAGTCTGGGTTTTCTACTGCATGTGGTCCCTTGGCATATAAAAAGTTAAAACACCCGTCCCAGTTGACATAAGGATATGAAAGGTTGAGAAGCATTACGACCTAAATCTTTTTTGCAAGTTTTCAGGAGTGACGAAAATCTGGTATCTTATATTTCGTGGAAGACCTTAGTCACTGATGTTAAAAGGGAGACAACCAGAACCAAGTTAGAAGACATTTGAGGCAAAATAAAAGCGTTGCAGCTAAATAAGGTGTGTTGAGGTGATTTGGGGTTTCACACCGCTTTCAAGAGTATTTCACTTATATTTTGGCCTTTAGTATTCTTACAGGGGGAAAGCCTGCAACACTACTGTGGCAAGCGTTGCAGTGAAATCTTCAAGCATCATCTGGAACTAGCCAACCATGGTTGCTACTGTGGTGAATTCAGTGTAACATTGCACCCAAACCATACTACATATAGAACTGTTTTCTACTGCCGACAACGTTAACAAGCCTCTCTTGATCCGAAGCCAAACAAACTAACCACTTCACTAGCCTGCCCCCACAGCTGAATAAGATTAACTGCACATAAACAATAAACATACCCAAAAGTCTTTGAACTGGCACGTTTCCAGCATCAGTGCCAGGGTGACAATTCTGCTGATAGGTTCCTCTTCCAACTTGTTCAAATAAAGGAAAGATAAGATAACTAGACTTAGCTGCTGGATCAATAAGAAATAAACCATTTGTAGTTTTCAATGTACAGGATTCATAAGCTAGGAGAATAACCTGTGATCTAGTTAAGATAGGCTATTCTAGATATTCAATGGTACGACCTTGAAATTTTAAATAATTTATATCAGTTGTCGTGAAATATAAAATCTTTTTTTTTAATTTAGACAATTAAAATCGTCTTCAATAATGCCGTCTCTTATCTAAACTAAGAAAAAATTCATTTCTCATACCCGAGTTTCAAATTAACATTTTATATTTGCAGATATGTATAAGCCCCGCTTACATTTTTCTCAATTTAGATTTCTAATATAGATAAAGTCTAATGTACTATTTGTAAAACTGAGGACAGTCTTATCATTTATCAACAAGTATCGATAAAAACAAAAGAAGATACTGAATATATTGCAGTCCATGCATCTCAACAATTCTTGATGAAAAAAAGCAGCATTTCAGCCATATGAGGCAAGGAGAAAACAGCGTCCATAACCTTCAAAAGGGATATATGTGGCCCCTACCTATCCCAATCCCTGAACACTGATTAACCTTTTGCAGTGTTTGAAATAAGTATTTGACCATTCAAGAAAGCAGGGCTTGTGGTTTTAAAAATCAACCAATCTTTCTCAAATTTGACAAGCCCTGCAATAAGTAGAAACTTTATTCATCTAAAATCGCACAATCCATGCAGACTTGCTGAACTCTTCTCCAACAAGCCCATCTGAAATTAGCCAGCAATTGGAAGCTATTTCAAAGACTACGTGTGCAAGATATTCTTTAGCGGTGCTTAGGCAATTTTTCAGCCATTAGCGGCGTTCGAACACCTTCCTCTTACGTCTCATATCACTCTGGCTCATGAACAAAGGATACTCTGACTGTGTCTATGAGACACTTGCACAGCATGAAGTCTGTGTGAGGCAGGTTAGTCAATGCTTTCAGCAGGATCAGAGCTGTCATCTCTGTCTGGTAATAACCAGGGTTGAACTGGTATCTACAACATAAACATTAACAGTTATTTAAATCCTCAGTAAAGAAGTCTGCAAAGAAAAGAAATTCAAGTGTGGCAAGCCATGCAAAAACATGAAAAGGCATTACTTCTTAGTCATGATTTTTTGTGAATTCATTGATATTCCATCCATTTATTTTATCTTTATTAGGTTGTACAAACTGGAAAAAGACTCAAGTGTTTTGTCTCACATTATGTAAAATAAATCAAGAAATCTTTTCGGTAAGTTCTATCAAGATATTTAACACGCTATATATATATATATATCAGTTTATTCTAAGATGAATTAAAGATTTTCAGTACTTACAACTTCAGCACTGCCAAGTTTGCTTCCAGATCATATGTGTTTTCCCTGGCTTGCATGTCAACATATCGCTCCAGAGTTGCTAAATTTTCTGGATTATATCTAAAAAAACAAGATTGAAATGAAAACATTTGCTGCTCGTGACAAATTTGCAGTTTTACTAACTGTGAGTTTGAATGAGGAATGTAGATTATCCTGTGACCAAAGATTTGCTTCAGAACTTTCTATGCAGTGCTATTATTCCTATTAGATCTATCTCTTACATTATGCCTCGAAATTGTTTTTAATGTACGTCATGTTTTCATTAATAATATACTACCTTTGAAACGTAAGTTATGATGTTAGTATGATTCCTTGATATGTACCTTGAATATGAGGACGCATAATTAGAAACGCTTCTAGTTTACTTTAAGTCTTGGAAATTCATATTGGCCGTATGGACTTTATTTTTCGATCTCTTCCATATGGCAATAATGGTTGAACGAGCAGCTTCGAATAAAGATTTTAGCCAAAAGATAGTCCATCAGTCTGTAACTAAATGTTTAGTCTTACATATCGTTAAATTAACAATGTAAGCACTCAAGTACCTGTCAATTCCTTTCAATAAGGAGGCAACGTTTGCTCTACTGGCATCCGCCATTTTGCTTTCGGCACATGTGAAAATACCGGAAGTGGTCGTGCCGGTAAACTCCGTACAGCGATATAGTGATGCATATGTTCAGAGTTTGAACTGTCAAATTCATTTTCCTACTGACTTTGAAAGGAGCAGTTGCACGGGGGTTTTTTTAAATTAAAGAAAGTGATCTCACGAAACGAATATAATTGTTTCCAATAGGAAGACAATGTTTAGTTTTCAAAAGAAACAGCTTTAAAACGAACATAGCACGATTTTTAATTGATTATCTCCTCTTCGATTAGGGATGATCCGGCTGAGTAATGAGATGTTTTGACACTTTGATAATAATACAGGCATGAATTAGGCCTAAAGTTTATTTGGAAAGTTTTAAGCATTAAATCTCTGAGGAAAGTTATTACTGCCCCTTTGATTGCCAGTATGACAGAATGATGTGACCCATCATTTTCCGGAATGATACAAAAATGGGATGTTTAATTATTTTCAAACATATCCGAATGACATTGCCAGAAAAAGAATTTGTACAATTGAATACTTGTGAAATTATTAAAGTGTTTTGTTGAATCATAAGCATACTTCAAAGATATTCATTATTTTCGAAAATAGTCAGTTGGAGCATAGGTTTGGACGTGTTCCTGATTCTCAGTTTATTAATTAATACTGATTTCAATGTACGTTAGCTCAAACTAACTAAAAACATTCATTTCAAAAGAGAAATATCAAAATGTATACATAATGCATTTGTTATTCAATGGCTGTCGTGATGTTTATTTTTTATTAAATTGTAAATTGTTATTTGATTGATGAGGAGAACCTTTCAATAATTACTTAATTACTCAGTCAATTTAGTAGCGCAATCAAATTGGATAGTCGAAATTCTTTAATTGTAAAACAAAGTTTTATTTGCAGAGATGGATGTGGACTTATCTAGCCCAAACACGTGGTGTCAAGTTTGTAAATTTGATCTTGTATTCATACCAATTACATGATTACATATGGAGGTCTTTACATTTGGACCCACTTAAATATTGTGTACATTGTTCACATACATATGTAATTGCAAATCATTTCAACCCGTGTTTACTGTTGATAAAGATTAAATATGTACCGTAATACCCGGAATAATCGCCTGTCTTAATTGTTTATCGCCTGCTTTGAATAATTCCCGGGTAAGATAAAACAAATGTTAAAAAAAAACTAGTGATGATCTACTTTTGCATATCTATAAGCAACCTTAAACTCATAGCAAGAGGTTTTTTTATAATGATGTTTTAATTATTTTTTTTAATGCATACACTGCATCGATTAAATGACTAGTCGATTCAGTGTCGCTAATCGAATAATCGAAATCGGTAATAAGCGGACAATCATTAAAGGATTTAAGGTGATAATTGTCGTAATTAAGTAGCAGTAAAAGCGATCGTGCTGACCCCGTGTTATCATGGCTAAGCAACATTGTCAAAGTGACATTTGATTGACAAGCGGTGGCCTACATTGACAACGTTTCAGTGTACACGTGGGAGAGTTTATAATTTGAAATAAAGCAAATATTTTACACATGGAATATTTTCAACCACTGCATTAATTACAATATCAGCTGAGTCATTTGGGTTGGGGATTTTTTTTTTATAAAAACACCCAATGACACATTAAGCATTCTTTTCCAATTAATACTTTACTTTTGATATTCTTTCCAGTTTTAAAGAACGAATAAACGAACAGTCTGAAACGAAGATGTAACACGTTTTAAATACTTTGGATGAAAAAGATTAACACGCCGAACAATTCGCGATATTGTTTTTATATATGTTTATATTTATTTATTTATTTATATATGTCGTTAATGTATTCATTTTTTATTTTTTTCAATAATGAATCATACACTTTACTTTTGCCATCCTTTCCAACGTTTGGGATAACGAAGTCTTAACGAAAATGCATTATGTATGCAGTTGAAATGAAACATAACATACACTAGTAACATTCAAACAATCTGTGACATGAACTCTAAGTGATTTGTGATGAATTTATGTACATATAGATCTACACTGCATATATCGAGTCAAAAATATAGTATGATGGCAAACTTATAATATCAAATATCCGTATCAACAATTAGACGGACAAGTCAGGTACCCTTACATTTTCCATGTCGGAAAAGCAAAATATTGCATATGAACTAGTCACAGCAACCAATTTTTAAAAATTGTGTGAAGTGCTATTTTTTTTACTTTGGAATTTTATCAGTCAATAGATACAGGATAGGAAACCCAATTTTCAGCTCGTCTTCATAATTTTATTAAATTGTATCCGTATAGGCCTATATACTTGTTCTATGTTCCTGTTTGTTTTGGTGTAAATAAACATATTATTTCGAAAATCAAATTTCAACAAAAAACGCGACAGATGCTATGAAAACCTGTGCTGAAAAATTAAATTAAAATTTTGAGATTTGAACATGTTCTGACGGTGCTCATTAGTTGATTAGTTGGGTCCGTATTCAGCATCCTCCACGCAGGCGGTCTGCGCACCTCGGACTTCCGCCTTTGTAGTGCTTATTCTTAGATAGGCCTATCTAATGTTGAACTATTTGAAATCGCGGCGGTAAACAGTTTACGTAGCAGCACGCTGGTTTGTTTGACAACACGGACATGTGGGTGTGTAAAAATAGATTCATAAAGAAAATAAAATAATAAAATAAAGTCGATTTCATTAGTGTTTTGAAAACATTTCTCACCTTTATTTATTTGAAACCAACGCGAACATTGTGAGGCTTTATAGAACGCCAATTGGATCCCATCAAAATCATCTCGGAGCCTCAAAAGCCAACATATCCCGCAATGACAATGACTATTTAAAAATTGACTCCTATATGTCCCTTCTTTGCCGTAAATAATATTTTAGGCCTATATTTTTATTTTCCTAATTACATTATTTGAATTTCATTTTGAAACGACATGGAATATAGAATCGTCCTAATTATGAGTCTCATTTTTAATTGTTAGAAATTAATTTTAAACAAAACTATATTTATTTCTGGGTGAGTGCGAAAGTAATACTGACAGGGGGAAAACTTCAAAGAGAAAGAAATTAATCTCATTGATTAAAATGATATTCAATGAAGCTATGAAATTGTCTACTCTTAATTTACAGCCTTTGTGGATAAAATATATCATATAAATACTCTATTCATTTTTTTTATTAAGGAACTAAAGAAAGAAAAAGAAAAGAATATGTTTGTTCAATGTTTAAATTAGCACACATATTTTTAAAAGATTTCAAGACTTAATAAATTTGATTGGATTTTTAAAATATCATTTATAATAATTTCTAGCTGATGTCTATTTTTCTTATGAGTCCTTAAATTAGCACTTATCAAATGAATGAATGAAATAAAGGCGTTGATAGAGAAAAGTCATGGTTATGATAAGAAAAAGATGTACATTCAATGCTGTTAAACCCAAATAAGGAAGAATAAAGTAGTCGAACCGGCATGTATACAAACAATGGTAATAACAAACAATATAATGAAGGTACTGAAAAGTATATTTACTGAACTTCTCAAAGACACCAACTGATCGGAAGAAAAATGATATATTTAGATACATAGGTCTATTGTTCAGAATATTTTCCAAGCAATTGTTAAAAAAATATAAACTTTAAAATCATAAAATGAATTTAATATAGAATTAATTTTAATTGTTTTGATTAAAATTTTTAGTTAATAATAAACCTTTACATGTGTCATACTGAATAGGGAGATATAATTTTGAGTATAGAAAAGGTTAATTTAAATTTTATTATATAATTTGGTATTTATGACACCAATAATGTGAAGGGAAGGATTGATTTCAGATAAGATATTATTTTCTGTATTACACTTTCTATTCTAATCAATATCTAGAGTATAGGAAGGTAATACAATATATGTAATATGCAATTGAACAGGCTTTAATGTTGGTGTGTATTGTATGAACATTTATGACTGGCAATTCATGTAGACATAAGGTTGATGCTACAAATTACTTGAAATTAGCTGGATGTTTGTACATATGCCTTGAAGATATAATGATTTAAATAGTGTCTAATATCAAAAGTAATAAATAAATCTGAATATCTTAAATACAGATAAATACCACTGATTATAGTTTTGAATGAATAACAAGCTTTGCTCATAACAGTAATGTTAAAATTGAATATGTAATTCTATTTGCTGTATATCTTATGTATTTATTAATCAAAGGAAGGCTCATCAATTTTTGTATTTGAAAATATCTGGCTACTGCTTTAATTAAGTATGCTTGTTATATAAATCATCATATTAATTTAGGTCCAAAAAGAAACTAATAAAATTAAATATTCTAATTATATTCAATCAAAGGAAAAGTATAATTTCATATTGGCTCTTAGTTTTATCTGTATTTTACCCCCCTAAATTGACGTTCGGGTTTGTTTACATTGAGGCCTGTACTGGATGACCCAATCTAGTAACGTAAGTACACTAAAGGGGCCACGTTGAAACGGCTGACGGTTTTACGGAGAGATCGCTATATAAATCTTTATAATTTTCCAACTGCAAACGAGTGTGTATAATGAAAATATTTCTAGATTATTTTTGCAAATGTGAAAGTAATTGTGATTATTTTATATATTTTATATACGTATCATTTAAACACTGAAATATTTCAACGACAATGTTACCAATCAACGTATAGGCTAGCGTCAGGGACTATAAAGAATCGAGGGTACTTTTGTTGACAGACACGGAGAATCTCATCTGTCTTCATAATCCACCCCTACGAAACAGGACTGTCCTCCATACATGCGATGATATCTATTTTCAAACATGATTTAAAACTTACTTAATAAAATATTCAGAAAAAGATACTTTCGTAATCCCCCGCCATTTAGACGACGGCGCCATGTTTATGGGGGTAAAGGCCATGGGTCAAAGGTTAATGGAAGCGGTTCACGGCAGGGATCAGCCTCGTCCCCAGGTCTGATCGTCTCGATTCGAGGAGAGACGTAGCAGCACTGTGAGGAGTTTGGGCAGGGATGTGTAAGCCGGGTTTGACATGCGCACATCCCTGTTTGGAGGATGCGTATTCAGCAGGAGTTATCTCCCCTTACCATGTCCGCACTGAGTGGCCACGCGAGTTTGAGCTCCGATTCATTGTAAGTATCAATGATTATTGACAGATATTAGAGAGATTAATTCAATTAAAAATTAACTATAAACCATTTTTATACATAACAGTGTATCGGAAACATTTTTTGCGCTTGTGTTATTCCTGTATTTTTAATTGTTTATTTCTGTACTTTAAAGGTATCCCACTGCTTGTAATTACCTCCCTTACAAATCACTTAGGCTATGCTTGATTCGTTTAAGCGGCGTATAGCCGGGTCCTGGAACCGGCGTACGCCGGGTCAGTAACAGGCTCGAGTTGAATCAAATATGTTGGCGTAAACACAGGAAGCAGTCATCATACCTCAGACTAGTTTCAAAATACGTTTCATCTATATGATATAAAGAAATTTCGAACATTTTGAAATATAACTTTAAATGTCACTATCAAGTTATGCATGGTTTTTAAAGTCATAGTCTCATGTTTGCAAGGCAAATTATAATGCATGCCGGACAAATAGTTCACCACTCACAGAAATCTTTCCCCTGACGTTTGCAACAATTTTCAGAACTCTGCAGGCATTCTAGCCCTCAATAATGAAGTTCAAACTACCCTACCCTACCCGAATATTATGTTTTTTGCGACTGTTAGTCCTTACCACGTCATTTCGCTTAGGCCGTGACGAAGAACACATAAAATTTCCCAGCTGAATATCCAATGGAAATAGCTAATAGCTTTCGCTTTTTCAAATACAGAAATAACAAAAAGGTGGTAAACTCGGTGAAGAATGCGTCTGTCATAAGTATCGGCGCTGCGATGACTAGATTTCCGGTGTTTCGTACTCGCAATGGGATTGTACTTGATTCGGTACCTCATCGGCTGCTTCATCCAAAACTGTAAAACGGGCATAAAAATGGAAATCTATGAAAATGCAACAGGAAATATTTGTGTTAGTGATCAGATTTTGTTCGTGAAGAATAATTAGTTCAGTTTAGTTGCCTTACAAAAATGATACTATGACTTTAATAATTATACATATTGCCAATTAAATCATTTTGAGTTGTTATTTTGAAAAATAATTATGACTATAAAATAGTCGTGGAATAGTCGCAACGAAAATATTTGTCTGCCATTATACACCGGGTTCGCCTCCTGTCACTTCAAACCGGCGAATCCGGCGTGCTCCTGAGGCGTTCTCCGGTTGCCAATAAAGTGACTCGCCGCTTTCGTCATTCCCGGCGGCGTACTCCAGATACTTTGCCGGGTTACCAATCAAGCATAGCCTTAAACTCATACTGATTCATAAATAATGAATAATTAAATTTTGTATTTATACAGATCGTTCAACCTTATATTCATGTGCATGTTATTTAAAAATAATAATTGTCCCCATGTTCATATTTAAAAATATATAAATAACATCTTATATTAAATTTATTTTGATAATAATGTATCACATGTATTACATGTATGGTCCTTGAAAATTTATTCATTCATGCATCCACGTGTGCAACTTTATTCCATCTTTTTTCTTGAAAATTATGGTTACAATTTTTTTAACATAATGCAGGTTTTTCTTAATCTTTTCTCAGGTGTGTGCAGCCAACCGTAAATGTTGTTGTTTTAACCATTCTGCGTTATGGAGTTCTGCATTTTTGGACGATACCTTTCTTATTACAGCCAATCTTTAAAGAGCAACTCCTTGATTTTCATAACATATTATTTACCTTTGATAGGAACCTAAATGTCATATGTGGTGATATAAAATCAAAACATCTTAACTTTTCATGTCCAAAGGACATATATATATCTAAAAATCTAAAAACAGCCTTATAAATGCACAGAGGTGTAGACATCACGTCCAATATACATGGATACTAGTTAATTATATAACCTAACAAAAACCATCAACTCCTAACTGCCCTCAATGACATTATATGAATAGTTGATTGATTTATTCTGAATTGTTAGATGATGAACTATAGCCAAAGTTATAAAAGTGGCAAACTTGCAGTTTCACAGTTTGGGTTTGTATATTATATCGTTGAACAATGAAGCAACGAATTTCAAAATGAAAAAAAAAAATAGATGCATAGAACTAAAACAGATTTTTCTCTCTTTTTATCAGATACACTTTCAACTGAGAAATTAACTGATTTTTCTTTCTCTTTATCAGATACACTTTCAACTTTGCCTTCTTGAAACGCTTTTTGAAAGTGCTTCAGCTGCTGTTTCCGCGATGTGCGGGTATTTCAAGTCTTCTCTGTTTCTTTCTTCTTCTTCTCGCACTCCTAGGTAAGTTCGAAATTAAAGATTTGTAGCTTATCAGGCCTGTCTCGTTAGACAAAGCTTTTCATGTTTTCAATTTCTACTCCAGAAAGGACAGTCAGGGTATTTATTTTGGGACATTCCAATTTAAATTACATTTTCAAGGATCAAATTGGTTTTTTTGAGTGAACCCATTGTTTATATTTTATGAATGCTTCCTAACATTAACAAATATGTACATTAGTAGACAAGTGGTTATCTACCCATTCAACCAAACCATTTATTTGCCTAATCAAGTGTCATAGCTAATGTTACAAACTTATAAAGTGTTTACATTGCCAAAAATTCTTTGGACATGTTCACATTCAAGGTCAGAGTTCAAAGTAACAAGTTCTGAAATCACTAAAAATGTTAAAATTGTGTGAAATCAGCCCAATGAAGTCATGTCATCCAAATTCTACTATATGTGAATTTGATTACTGGATGTTAATGCTCAATTATCTTATGAGGTGGGGGTAGGATAGAGCAGTGGTTAGTGCGTTTGGCTTCGGATCAAAAGGTCCGTGGTTCGAATCCCGCCAAGGGTTCGGCAACTTTGTCTGTAGTAGAGAACTGTTCTACACACAGTCAGGTTTGGGTGCAATGTTACACTGAATTTCAGTGCAGTACCACCCATGGTTCGCTAGTTCCAGCGCTTCACAAAATGTTTTGAAAGCTTTTTACATCCACCTAAAGCTTGCTTTATTGCGGACATTTTTTATCATATCAGTGCTGAGCACGCATATATATAGATAAAATAAAGGATGAAGATAATTCATTTCTGATTAATGGGTATGAATATTATAATCATATATGCCATGCTATCTTCCTGCAAAGCTTAACAAGCACCAGTCTCGAAGTGGCTAGTTAAATTCTGGTACAGTTTTATCTTGAACTTGTACTTTCAGAACAAGTAATAATCTTCAACATAGGGATCCTGCCCAGCAAGTACTACAAGGTGCTGGGAGAGAAAGATGAGGCTGGTTTCCGATCAAACACCATCCTCGCTGTCGTGCTTATTCTTTCAGAGGCCTTTGTAAGCAAACAACTTTAATGTTTGGGTTTATTTTGTTGCATGAAAAACAAAAACACTTATAGTCAATGAAATGAATATTTTATATGAATAATTGTGGAAGGATTGGTCTTGAAACAGGGAAAGGAGTTGCGTTTTAGTGTAGTTGTACCTTTTTGTTTCATGACCATTATGCGGATATGAAATGATATGCTGCCAACCTCCCATGTAATATTACATAGGGGAAATTATGTCTTTTATACCTTTTTTGAAACTTGGTTATTTTCTTTTACTCTGGCTCCTTATTTTCACAAAGTCTCCCTCAACCCCATTGGAAAAAATAGTATGCCATAGTGTCAGACCATAAGTGAAAATTGTTCATAATATTTGTATGAAACTTTGTGTACACATTTATTGAGCAAGTAGTACATGTCAGAGCGAGTAGTTCCAGTCTGGTTTCAGTGAGAATGGTTGACGCAGGTTACTCTTCTTGTTGTTAATCAGTTCTTCTGTTAAGAAGTGAAAACTCATTTTGTCCATTAAAAGAGAATCAGAAATCTTTTCAATCATCGTGTCTGCCAAATATTTCAGACCTTTGATAATCCCAATCCTATTGCTAGGTTCTTCAATGATCGAGAAAAACTTTCAGTCATTTTGCGAAATGAAACATCAATCAATCTCCAAATTCTTTTTTACTGAATAAATATAAACATGTTAATGTTTTCACATGGTAAATATACTTCATATTAATCAGATTAGCATCAGAAAGACATCTATATTACTAGTTGAACACAATATAAAGATTTTCTTGAAGGGGCGCAAACAAAAGCTGTTCATACCATTTGGTTGTTGCTCATTGTCAATCAATCAATCAATCAATCAATATAAACTCCAAATAAAAACATTGTTTCTATGATATTTTGCAATTATGTTATTTAAAGGGAATGAAAAAAGGGAATGAACTAAACCTGATTAAGTTTGTGTTCTCATTTCAGATTAAAAGCACTATATTATATGTGTCGTCAGTCTTATACGTAACATGGAGGAGTTCTCTAACAGTGGCTCTTCATAGAAAATATTTCCAGGACATCGTCTACTATAAGCTGAATGTACTGGATTCCTCCATTGATAATCCGTGAGTTGATTTTTTTAATGAGACTTTCACAAAAAGCAGTTTAGCAAATTTCCTCAGGTAATGTCCTCAATTTGTAAATTTTGAATGTATCATTTGACTTGCATCATTGCATTGAAGAAAAACAGGTAGAAGTATAAAATTCAGTGAATTTCCTAAGGTGATTTTTTAAGCTGTACCGTATTCGACTTAATAACCACCCACTCCCCTATAAGCACCCACCCACCACGTTTTTGACTGAACAATATGCGTCCTGATTTAGCGCCCACCTCTCAACATTGCTTACCTTGCATGCTGATTCATTGAAGAAGGTTTTTCAGTCTTACAATAAGTCTTTTACTTCCAGTAAAGTGAAGAATACAGGGTATTTCAAGACCCCCAGGCACCATCAAAATGATAAAAGTTACAAAACCATATTTCAAAGACATGTGTATCGTAAGAAACCACTTTCAATACTAAACTTGAGGACAATTTTGCATCGTTTTAATTAGCGCCCCCTTTTACTAAGTTTTTAAGCGCCCGGCGCGCTTATCATGTCGAATACGGTATTTCATCAATTGCAATTGTCCATAAAGGGGCAATAGCATGTTGTTTTAGGAAAAGAAAGTGATCTCACAAAATAGAAAATAATTTTAGTAACCGGAAGCTGTTCTCTTTCAAATGTTAATTTGTTTGGTACCTACCCTTGTTTAAGTGAAAAAAGGGTGTTCACACTAAAATAGTTGCAATTTCCCTTTATACTTGATAATTTGGTTGAGAAATGAGGTGTTTGACCCTCTGAAGATAATGCAATGAAGATAATGAAGACAAAAATATGTAGCTGCAAAATTAAATTTTGCTTAAATTTTCAGAATGTCATCTTTGAAACATGGTGAATGAAGTTTGAAAATTTGATCTTTTCGTTACTTCTAACATGGGTGCCACAGGGTGTCCACCAAAAAACCCTCCTTTGACTTCTCTCAAGAAACCATTGATGCTTGGCAGCTCATATGTTCTGATGTAATTGGTCTAATCATAATTTTCTTTTTTATAAGCTTTCAAATGTGCCAAATTTCATGTTTTAGTATAATCAATGACTGAAATATGATGCTTCATAGTAACTCCACTTCCTATGCTATGCAACATCTGATTGCTGCACTTGACCCTACCAGTAAGAGTATTCCTGGATTACATCGTTGGGCAAAATGTATTGAGTGTTGGGCAGAGGGTTAGCAGATTAGAGGTGGTGACTATAAGAGATGAATAAATTAATTCATAAGGTCTGAAATTTGAGACAAAATGTAGGTGAGACTATGAGGCATTGTGGGATCTTGAACTTGGCTGACCATCTGACAGTAAGATAAATGAAAATATAGCAAAAAATGTGCTAACTGAAACTTCTTAACTATGCAAATTTGTTTTCAGAGATCAACGTATAACGCAGGATGTAGATAAACTGACCAAATCATTCAGTTTAATCATAGCTCCTCTGATCATCGCCCCATTCACCACTGGTTACTATATGTACCAGGCCTCTGTTGGGTAGGCACTCCAGAGAGAGTTTCAATGTTTGCATATGAGAATTTTTCTCAAAAATGGAATTAATTCAAAATATCATTTTGTATATCTAAAAAAGATGTTTAGTATCAATCAATTAAAAGTATAATGAACATAATAAACAAAATGTAAAACCTGATCTTATAACATTTGAAATTCTTTCAATTTTAGGTAAGATTTTGGAATTTAAAGGTGCTATACAGGATTTTTTTTATAATATCATATTAATGAAAGATAGAAATAATTCAGTGTATATTTTGTTATTGGTCAAAATGTCAAGAATTTTGATAGATATCAATGTGTCAAGATTTGCATTGCAGCACTGGTTATCTCGGCCCGGTGAGCGTGGTCGTGTTCTTCGTGGTGGTGACAGTCATCAACAAGTTTCTCATGTCTCCTGTTGTAAGATACGTCTTCTATCAAGAGAGAAGGGAGGGCGATTTCAGGTGAATAGAAAAACATTGAAATTTGTTTTAACATGCTTTAAGGTTCTTAGGTATAGACAGACAGACAGACAGACAGACAGACAGACATATTTATTCAGTAATAAGGCCTCAGGCCCATGATTCAAAAGATTTGCAAAAAAAAAGAAATAATGTACATGCTGGTATTATTATGTTTAAGTTTGTATGTTTTTATTCCTAATGCAGCGAACTTATGCTAGATATTTAGTCATGGCTTTTAGTGTAGAAATAGTGTCTGATGACATTAGAGGCAATAGAGACAGAGGCGATCATTATATGGGGTGTTTGTATGTCGGCCACATTCCACTGCAAGTCTGAAGTTACAACATCGAAATTGGGATATAATTGCCCATTGACTTGGTAACAGTTCACTGGTTAGATACGGTTCAACTCTGAGAAGGGATTTGAATTGTGAATGTAAGTAACATTTTGAGGACGAAAGAAGTGAAGCATGCAAATTTTGAGTGAAGCAGTCATAAAATCTCTGTTTAAACAATTTCATGAATGTTGATATACAACCAGTGTCCTGGGATATCCATACAAAGCCAAATCCATACTGAAATAAAATTAACCTGATGTGTGAAGCTCATGATGTTTAACCGTTATCGTCCAAATCTTAGGTATATGTGAACTAGGTCTGTTTTTAGACTTAGACTGAGGTGATCGTAAATCAATGTTAAGGATTGCCTTAGTACTGAGGGAGCTTTGTGAAATTAGGACTTGGAGAGCAGTTACATTAACCCTTTACTTGTGGATTCAAGAATATTACATTTCTGGCCAGTAGCCATTCCCATCTTATAGTCGTTTGAAAAAGCTGTAATTCCTGTAAAATGGCCATTTAGAATGTCTTGTCAGTAACTGATACAACAGCTCAAGTAAATGAAATCCTTCATCACATTACTGTTTGTCTGGGGGATACAGGAAATCACTGAATTATTGTTGTAACTGTTAATTTCATTTAGGTTCAAGCATATGCAGATTCGTGTAAATGCTGAGTCAGCAGCCTTCTACAGGTCGGGGGTCATCGAGGAGAGCAAGACCAATCAGAAACTCCACAACCTGATACAGGTCCAACATCAACTCATCCGGCGACAGTACGCTCTCAACTGTGAGTGTCATCCAGCTTTGTATGCCTCATGGTTTTAACAATAGAAGATATTTTTTCTCATTGAAGGGTTTCAATTATCATCTTTATGTCAATTTGTCTTATATGTTCCCTTTTGTCCATAGATATTTGTTTTTATTTATTTTGAATTTTGAGTAATGCAATCCCTTAGAGAAGCATTAGAAAGAGGATTACATTGACCTCTCACATGAACTATTCCTTCCAGTCTCTATCAAGGCTGCAGACTACCTAGGCAGTATCCTCAGCTACATAGCCATCGCAGTTCCCATCTTTGCTGGAGCTTATGATGCTATCTCTGCATCCGACCTCTCTGCTCTCATCAGCAAGGTACTCTTGCTCACATACTTTTAGTATAGTTTTTAAGTTATAGTTATCTGCCTGTCAGCCAATTGCTGGTCAATTTCTATGGGACCATAAAACAGTTTATTACATGCATTTAGGGTATTTTCAATACATCAGAGTGTCATATTTACAATGATAATGCTGAATTTGCAGTTCTGAAGTATGAAAATTATGACCTATTGTTAAGAATATGTTATTTTCATGTCTGTGCAGGTCATGACATTTTGACCTGTTTTTGAGGATTTGTTCCTGCCTGTTGCAGAACGCCTTTGTGACCATCTACCTGATCAACTGTTTCACCAGACTCATCGATCTCTCCAACAAAGTAACAGATATGGCTGGCACCACTCACAGGTACTCCACATCATCATCAAAATCATTTTTCATGGACCAGTGGCAGATCCTGCATCTTTAAAACATTTACAGACAAATTGCACTAAAGAAGGATGAAGGCCCAGGGGAAGGACCCCTCTCCCCTCTACCCTTTATTCCCTCTCCTCTTTTCTGAAAGGGAGAAACATTATTTTATAAGTAAAAACACTTCTCAGTAAGACAGCTTTGACAATTTCCGATTTCAAGCTTTGCCTTAAGTCTTACTCCCGACTCAGCTCTCATTCCTCAGATTTTTATTCCATTGGTATGTAGGGGCGGGATAGCGCAGTGGTTAGCGCGTTTGGCTTCGGATCAAGAGGTCCGTGGTTCGAATCCCGCCAGGGACTTGGCAACTTTGTCTGCAGTAGAGAACTGTTCTACACGCAGTCAGGTTTGGGTGCAATGCTACACTGAATTTCAACGCAGTACCACCCATGGTTCGCTAGTTCCAGCCAATGCTTGCAGGTTTCACCATAATGCATAGCCACAATTGTGTTGCAGACCGTCTCCCTGCGATAATACTAGCAGCAGCGATATAAGTGAAATAATCTTGAAAGCGGCGTTAAACACCAACTCACCTCATCTTACCTCCCATCGGTATTTAATACCTTAGGGTATAGTAGCGCCCTGTCTGTCCGAAATCATTTCGTTTTGGGAACAAAACTCCAAAACGCTCATCAGATCTTTCTGAAACTTTGCATGACTGATGAGTATCACCTACCTATTGGAGTTGTGCCTTTTGATGTTTTCAGAATTTTTGAAACTTTTTGTTTCCATGGAAATGTTTTGAATTTGGACTTTAGTGACTAGTCAGGGTAAGCTTCCTTTCTGTAATAGAACTCAAAACCCCACATGAAACCTTTTTGTATTTGTGGTGGCAAGAGTCCTCAACATGTCTCCTGTCCTCTGATAATTCTTCTTTCAAGAGAGAGGGGAAGGTGATTTCTGGTAAATAAAAACCATTGAAATGGAAGTTTGCTGTAATGTTCTTAGGTATTTGTTTACTTGACAGCAGTTGAAATAACCCTTTAGTTTCAGATTCCAGATCATTCCATTACCAACATGTTGCCATATTTATTTCCCTACGGCATGTAATGCCATGGGATATATTGCCGTGTCCGTCCATATTTTTTTCTTTCTGTTTCCATGGAAATCAGCTGGATTTGGACTCTATACAGGGATAAGTTCAATTCTGGAGCAAAACTCCAAAACTGGTCATAAAATATGTATGCATGTGTTTTACCAACCTCATGAATTGAATACCCTTTGATATTTCAGATTTCTTCTTAATTTTCCATGGATTAAGTTGAAGTTGGAATCTGTACATTGCTTTATTTCCAAATCAAAATTCCTAAAATACTTTCAGAAACTTGCACCTACTGAAGTGGTATCTTGTGATATTTTTCAGAGGAGATACTATCTATTTCCATTGAAACAAGTAGAAATTTGACTCTCTACAGGGAAAGCATTATTTCTTGAGGAGAACTAAAAAAAAACTGCTAATCATATCTTTCTAAATCTCTACCAAATGGTTTATCAGAAATTGTTATTTAATGATTAGAAAAATATCTGATAAATTATACGGGAACATTGGGATAAGTAATCTTCAGATGACTCTTGTTCAATCCCAAGTATAAGCTGTTTCTTGTGTTGAGTTGAGATTGTACAAGTGAAGTCTAAAACTAAACTGAATGTTTTAACAGGGTAGGGGAGATGTTTGAAGTGCTGGGGCGACTCATTGATGAACAGTCGGAGGACTACAGTTTTCTCTCAGACAGGTACGATCTGTGTTACCATGGCTAAAACATGTTCTTTACTAGGTAACTTCTGCTGGTTTTGACTTCATTTAAAAACATTTATATATATTATTATGTACTTAGTGTCAGTTACTGCATTAAACGGCCTGATGAAGCAGGTAGGTTCAGGGATATGATTTCTCATTGAATTAATCATCACATACATTTTTATTCTGGTTACTTTTGATTTGGTTATGGTTTTTACTAATTGTGAGCACTATTTGAAGGTAATCCCTATGGTGATGGATAAACTGCTCATGCCCCTGCTAACGGCAACTCTCTTTGATTTACTGTCTGTCAACATGAAACATTTTGAAATGGGGATTGGTTCTTATTGTTCTGTGTTCACAACAGTTCCATTCAAATTAAATTTTTCAAAAAATCAAAAATATTTTCAAAGTTAAATTTGAGATTTTAATTGATTAAAATTTCTTTTAGAGTATTTACAATGAATAGTATTTTCTTCATATGTGTGAACAATATGATTCTATGGGAAGTGGGACATAAGTATTTCTTGACACATAGACATGGAGATGGTTGCTATCATCACTTGAACCCTTTAACTCTGTCGCCGCTCGTCTAACACTGTCTGTCTGCATGTGCACCCGGTCTGCTGCAGGCCCGGTCTGATACGCATGAGTGACCTAAGTGTTGACACTGACAGAGAACAGCTGCTGGAAGACGAAGATGACCCTGCCTCTGAGAATCAAACCAGCTGTGCCTTCACTCTCCAGAATGTTACCTACGGGCCGCCAAAATCTTCTGATATACTCTGTAGAAGTAAGCTGGTGTTTTCACCTTTTATATGGGCTTTTTTTAAAAAGTCCAAGTACCTCGACTTACTCTGTGGTTATATTGAGATAACTCCTGTAGTTGTAAGCTTGTAAACTTGATCATGTCACCTCCATATTGCAAGTCTAATGGCGGTGTTGTGTTTCACTAACTTTGCATCATATTAACATTAATCAGTAATCTGGAATGCTGTTTATAAAATAGTAAGCTCATGTATAACAAATCGTCTAAAAAAGACTTTAGATATACTAATACATGGGAATCAAACAGGTTTTATTCCAGGTAGAACTATAAGTGAAAATACAAGACTATTATATGACCTCATGTTTGAAACAAAAACAAGAAAGACTCCCGGATTACTCATTTTAATTGACTTTGAAAAGGCTTTTGACACAGTCTCAAAAAATTTCATTAATATGGTCCTCCATAAATTTGGTTTTGGTCCGCAAATAATACAATGGATTAATGTTCTAACATATCGCACAACTTCGTGTGTAATACAAAATGGCCATTTATCTGAATTCTTTGATAATGAAAGGGGCTGTAGACAGGGTGACCCTCTCTCACCTTACCTTTTTCTATTTGTGGCTGAAATCTTAGGATGTATGATAAGAAACAATAAAAAAATTAAAGGTATTGTTATTGATAAGGAGTACAAACTAGGTCAATATGCGGACGATACACAACTATTTCTTGATGGTACTGAAGAGAGTCTATATGCAGCTATTGAAACAATAAATAATTTTTACAAGATGTCCGGCTTAAAAATAAATATAGATAAGACAAAAGCAATATGGTTTGGCTCTAAGACAGGTAGTGAACAAACTTTGTGTACAAATCTGAAAATTGAATGGGTTAAAGGAGAGTTTGAAATACTAGGAATAAAATTTACCCCAAATTTGTCTGAACTATGGGTAATCAATACAAAGAAAAAGCTGGAAGAAATAAACAGATTACTCGCAATATGGAGAAAGAGAAATCTAACACTACCAGGAAAAATCACTGTCGTTAAAACATTAGCCCTCTCAAAACTTGTCCATATCTTCAATTCATTGCCAAACCCTCCTGATGACTTTATACATTCTCTTGAACAGACTTTTTTTAGATTCATATGGAATGATAAGAGAGATAAGATAAAAAGAAGCACTTTAAAAAGACTAAAGACAGAAGGGGGTTTGGGCATGGTTGATATAAAACTATTTATTGAGGCCCTAAAACTATCTACCCTCAGATTTTATTGTAAAAAATCATTTGATAATAACCCATGTAATATTCCATTTGACGATATTTTAAAATATGGGGCAAATATAGACAAAATTCTAACTATAAAAAACCCGTTTTGGAAAGATGTTCTAAGAGCATGGAATAATTATTGTAAGAAACTAACTGTTGAAGGGAATAATGTTGACGAATTTCTAGCAGAACCACTATGGCTTAACCATAACTATAAAAACTGCAACTATATTATCAGGAACTGGGCCAAAAAAGGTTTAATGACAGTTAAAGACCTATGTGATGAACATGGATTTATGCCATTCGATAAATTACAACTAAAATTCAAGATAAGGGGTACAATACTTGACTATAATTATTTACTATACATTTTACCCAGCTGTTGGAAATATCATATAAAAAATACAAGAAATATTCCTACGAATGATTTGTACATCAATATTTACCAAAGAAATATCCTTAAATCTACCAAAGGATCAAGAATTTTTTATGATAAGCTGATTTACAAGAATACAAAACTTGATGTGAGTGAAAAGTGGGAAACCATTTTTAAAGATTGTGAGTTTGACTGGAATAGTATTTTTAACTCTTATAGATATGGACTGAAGGATGTTAAACTGATTGATTTTCAATACAGATTTTTGCAAAGAGTTGTTTACACGAAATTTTTTTTGTTAAGAAATGAATTTCATCATATGGTTGTCCACACGGTTATAACCTGTTTGAAACTTGTAAGATAAACTTGTATAACCGGCAAGCTTGCGACGCCGGTTATACAAAAGTTTATCTTACAAGTTTCAAACAGGTTATAACCGTGTGGACAACCATATGATGAAATTCATTTCTTATAAATTCAAACGTTGTATTTAAAGCGAAAATGCATTCGAAATGCAATTCTATAGCTGCTTGTCGCACTGACCTACGTACCGGTTACACCAAGACGGATCTCTACCCGTATTCAGACGCATAAACAAAATAGTTCCAAAGACTCGGTAAAAATGACACTTTTTTATTCTACAAATAATACATTTTGTGTATCAAAAAACTAACAATGATTATATTTTTGGAAAAAAGTGGAAAATGTAAAGTTTAGTTTAAATAGATCAAAGTTAACAAATAACACTCGCGTATTTATACTGTCCAGAATCTAGGTGACAGTACAGCGTGTTTTGGCTAGTTCCAGCACGATATCGTATAACCTGCATTTACTGAAGGTTATTTTGTATAACCCTCAACTTTGGGTTCATTGAAATGTATACCGATCACATGACCATGTCTGATCCAATCAGAATGCAGCATATCGTTTACATCACAAAGTCTGAATTTATTTTAAAATGAATCTTGTCGACAATGACTTATGTAGTTTTTGTAAAGATGCTTCTGAGAACATTGACCATGTATACTGGGAGTGCTATGAAACCTCAAAATTTTGGATTGAACTTCAACTTTGGATGAATAACTTTTTAGAAAAAAAAATAATGATTTCAAAATACTTGATTTGGTTTGTAACACTATACAACAATACTCTAATAAATCAAATCATTATCTCTGCAAAGAAATATGTCAATCTATGTAATATAAAAAGGATGATACCGAAATTAAAAAACTATCTGAAGACTTTGAAGGAAATCTTTCTCGTTAAAAGATACATTTTCAAAAGAAATAACAAATTGGAAAATTTTAACAACAAATGGAAACCACTGATACCAGTATTCATGGAATAATGTACAACAATCAATATATTTAGATAGATATTTTCACTATGAATGTCCATATATTATGCTCAAACTCTGTAACCTATGGGAACTAAATAAAAAAAAAACAAAAAAACTTTGCATCATATTAACATTAATCAGTAATCTGGGGCCTGGCATGATACAAAATTATAATGAATATTTCGGGAACAGGAGGTAAAGGTTCCTTAAGAATTGATTAGGTTCATATCAAACAATGATAAGATTGAGTATATTATATGAGTGCATGTGATGCTATGTTTATGAAATAAGTGTCTAAATGATAGAATTTTCAGAGCTAGAGCAAGGAATAAGCAGATGTCAAGATCTTGTAAAGACAATATGTCATTGCAACAAATATAATGTTTTGTTTATAACAGAAGTCTCAAAATTTAAAGAAAACAATCAAGATCCAACTTCAAGCATTGGCTTATTATCCAAGGTTGGCACTTTTTGAACACACGTCATTGGCAAAACGTGAATTCAAAGCATTGTTTGTGATGTGATGTCACCATGAAAATGTGGCATTTTTCTCTAGGGAAAAACAAGAACTCTGATATGGTTTCCCTTGTAGGTATCATGTTCTAATGTATTGCAGACCTGAGCTTCCAGTTGGAGAGTGGCGTAAACATCCTCATCACAGGAGACAGCGGATGTGGGAAGAGTTCTCTCATCAGGGTCATCAACCAGATCTGGAACAGTGCAGGTAGGGGATGGAGGGAAGGATTGGTTATTGTGAGGGACATAGCAGATGTGGGAAGAGTTATCTCATAAGGTTAACCAGATCTGGAACAGTGCAGGTGGGGGATGGAGGGAAGGGGTTTTGTTGTGTATAACTTGGGTAGGATAGTTTATTGTGAGGGACATAGCAGGTGCGGGAAGAGTTCTCTCATCAGGGTCATCAACCAGATCTGGAACAGTGCAGGTGGGGGATGGAGGGAAGGATTGGTTATTGTGAGGGACATAGCAGGTGTGGGAAGAGTTATCTCATAAGGTTAACCAGATCTGGAACAGTGCAGGTGGGGGATGGAGGGAAGGGGTTTTGTTGTGTATAACTTGGGTAGGATAGTTTATTGTGAGGGACATAGCAGGAGTGGGAAGAGTTCTCTCATCAGGGTCATCAACCAGATCTGGAACAGTGCAGGTGGGGGATGGAGGGAAGGATTAATTATTGTGAGGGACATAGCAGGTGCGGGAAGAGTTATCTCATCAGGGTCATCAACCAGATCTGGAACAGAGCAGGTGGGGGAAGGAGGAAAGGGATTTTGTTGTATATAACTTGGGTAGGATAGTTTATTGTGAGGGACATAGCAGGTGCGGGAAGAGTTCTCTCATCAGGGTCATCAACCAGATCTGGAACAGAGCAGGTGGGGGAAGGAGGAAAGGGATTTTGTTGTATATAACTTGGGTAGGATAGTTTATTGTGAGGGACATAGCAGGTGCGGGAAGAGTTCTCTCATCAGGGTCATCAACCAGATCTGGAACAGTGCAGGTGGGGGATGGAGGGAAGGATTGGTTATTGTGAGGGACATAGCAGGTGTGGGAAGAGTTATCTCATAAGGTTAACCAGATCTGGAACAGTGCAGGTGGGGGATGGAGGGAAGGGGTTTTGTTGTGTATAACTTGGGTAGGATAGTTTATTGTGAGGGACATAGCAGGAGTGGGAAGAGTTCTCTCATCAGGGTCATCAACCAGATCTGGAACAGAGCAGGTGGGGGAAGGAGGAAAGGGATTTTGTTGTATATAACTTGGGTAGGATAGTTTATTGTGAGGGACATAGCAGGTGCGGGAAGAGTTCTCTCATCAGGGTCATCAACCAGATCTGGAACAGTGCAGGTAGGGGATGGAGGGAAGGGATTTGTTGTAGGTAGGGTTGGGATGATTGTGAAAGGAGACAGATTTTGTAGGAATTAGGGATTGATATTGGACAAAATTTACTTTGCCAACAACACAAGAAGCTGTCTCCAAACGCTGCGTTCTCAGAATAAAGAAGTTGTCATCCATATGTTCGTCTCTTGTAAAAAATTTACTTTACTTTTTTTTTCGAATAATTTTGCAAATAAAAGAATGGACTCATATTTCCAGTTTCTGTGCTTTTACTTTGATTTTGAGCACAACAAATTTTCAATTTTTTTTTTCAAAATTAGTAATATTATTTAAAGGATTGCAAGTTTGAATGAGGAATTTGTAAGATATAAAATCTAGATACACAGTCCAGTCCCACTACTAATACAATCAAACATATATGATCTTGTACATAAAAAGCATTTTATAGCATCTTCAACCTGAATGTTGACTCTCCAGAACAAATTCTTTTCAAGAAATATGCATGAATATTACTTTGAATTTGTTGGTGTAATTTATTATAAAATGAAAAGTCATATTGCAATGTATTGCACAGTTTATGTCTGTATATACCAATATATCGGTAATTTTGCACAGCCCTATTTGGATTATGATTTCATTCATCCATTTATTAATTTCATTTGATTTTTATTTTAGGTGAAATAGAACGATATGTTTCACATGGACCAAAAGGCTTATTTATTCTACCTCAGAAGCCCTACTTCACAGACGGCACCCTCAGAGAACAGGTGGGCAGTTCGAGATGCACGGTCGGCTAGAAATATTTTCTTCTTGCTGCACCAGAATGAAATTAAAAACCTTTACAAGGACAGTCCTATTTTTAGGACAGTAGTATTTTTTGTGGAGACAAAGTCAAGGGACCATTCTCATTTACACATATACGTTATGTGTACATGATTATATCATAACTCAGTTGAAACATGTTACTGAGAGTGACATTTTGGTTGATTAAGATGTGACAACTAGGTATATGAGAATGCACAATTTGTGAAATAAAACAAGAATGAGTAGGGAAGCCAATCTGTGCTACGAGCTTGAATAGCATTGCTACATCATAACAAGGCATTGTTGATTAATCTAATCAGCAATCATTTGTGTTGATAATCTATGTACATATAGTTTATTTTATACCATTGTAAAATTAGTAAAAGTACAGCACATTTTGCATGACATTTCCTTCAAAACAAGATGGCAGACTGGTGCCGGTAGGTCAGGCTCCTTAAAGGGATTTTCATGTCATTGAATTCAACCATCTATGTTTAAAGTTTATGGCCATTCAGAATGTGGCAGTTAATGATGTACCATTGATTATATATTGGTGTGAGAATAAGTATCTTATGTTTCATGTCATAAGTTTTTTTATTACATTTGAACAAAAACTCGTATAACTACATAAGAGTTAAAGTGCCTTTTAGAAACCTTAAAGTCACTAACCGTAGGCCGTTTTTACTTAACAAGACTAGTTTACAACCAATCAAGTTGATGTGTTACGTCTTCTGATCTCCCTGTTACAGGTTGTGTATCCACTGCGCAAGGACGAGGCTCTACAAGGTAAATGAATAAATTTATGTCATAAAATGTCTATTCACATTGTTCTTTTAAAAGGTCACGTTTAGCTCATCAAGGGACCATGCATTTTTCAACACCTAAAAATAAAGGTGTATCAGGGGTTCTTATGGTTTGGCAGGATTGCAAATAAAAAAGGATCACCAATTTTTAAAGCTTTGTAAAATTGTCAATTTAATCAGATTGATGTGGTAATGAAGATTCAAATAAGCCAAAGTTCATGTCTGTAGCCCCACCAATAAGTCACATATAAACATAATATTAACTGGTCAGCAATGCAATGGTTATGATTGAGCTTGTTAAGACTGCATTGTAATAACACTGCACTGGGCTAAGCAGGGTTACCAGGGTTACCATGGACAGAAAGAGATATACATGATATCTTTGCCATTTCCCTGTGTATTGGCAGGAGTTTGGTTGATATTAATTTTGGGATGGGTGGACAACAAAAGGGGAAGTCAGAAGATGCGGTAAGATGTTGGCGAGAAATGATATTTTGTTGATTTAAAGCATGTTTTTACTTGTTTTAAGTGCATTTACAGAGAGAATTTCCATAAGACATAAGAGAGCAAAAATATGTTAGTGTTTAAATGAGTCAAATTATAGTTAGACCCTAACTGTTATTTTTTTAAAAGAACATATTTTCTAGTTTGTATCATGATTCTAGGAATATGATATGGTTTCATCGATATTTTTCCTCACTCGATGACATAAACATGGTACTTGTCAAGAAACGACAAATATCCTCTATATATTATCAAGATAAGGTTTTATCGACTTTCCTCCCAGTTTTTGTTTAGACATCATGTCTTAACAGGTTAATTGTACTGAACAGGTATGTATCTAAGTCTTGAGCATAAGCAAAACAAAGGCTGATCAGCCAATGTTTCTTCTCTTTCTTAACATCACATTTCTTTTCATCTTTTGATTTAGAAAGTGTTCTTTTTTTAGCACATGCATCCCAAGCTTAGCAATACTCTAGTCATGTACCTCAATGTTTGGTGTTTGACTTGCAGTTTTGCTAAAAACAGCACTATTTGTTAATGCAGTATTGTTTTTGTGCCATGCTTATTCGCCAATCAAGATGTACACTTGTCAAAATCTAGACCCCTGTCAAATCTATTTAACTTTCTCTGCTAGCGGGACACATCTACACACAAACAAATCATCATGATTGATGAAAACTTTTGCACCACCAGCAGCTTCTTGGACTTTCTCTCATGAACTACTCACTCTAAGAAGTAAAAATCTTGTGTACAGGTACCTACCAGGGATTACAGATTGTAGATTTTCGGATTCTGTGGCCCCTTATAATGGCCACAAGGGCCATGCCCTGAAAACCTACTTTCATCTTCTCCTCATGAATCAAATATAGTGTATAAACTCATTACCACATGGGGGTTTGGTGACCCTTAAACGTCAGTTAGGCCACAGGGGCCACACAGTATTAAACAATGTAGATCTCTTCGGAACTACAAGTCAAAGAAAGACAAAACCTTGTATGAAGCACTCGATCCTTGGCAGGCTATTTTGATGTTTATTTTATCTGATATGAAATGTTATTGATCCTGATAAGCTACAGAGCAAATGGAAAGAAAGTGTGTTTCAGTGCCTTTAAGGACTTAACAACTATTTTTTAATATTTAAAGTCAAGGAGATGATCATCAAAGCAACAAATAGAATGGATGAAGATGCTTAATTAACAAACTTTTGACCTTATGTATGCACATTATAATTGTTTTCAAAGGCTACTCAAAATACCCCTTTATTTTGCTACTTATTAAAAACAGTATGAAGGAAAAGAGACACTCCGTGAATTGGTTTACAAAAGATAACATTATCAATTGTGTCTATTCATCAAGAAGTCTCGACTGTTGCTATAAAATATCATTTTAAGATTAATCTGTTTAGTATAGTGATAAATAAAGGTATTTAATGAAAACTGGCATCAATTACTTAAACATGATTGTTAAAACTTATCCAAAGCAGACAGAAGCTATCAATTGTGATTTATCTTGTTTCAATTTTGATATGTGAGATGTGTTTAATTTCAATAAATATATATGGTATTATTGAATTAATCGAAGCAAAACATTTTTATGGAAAACATGGCGTTTCTCCTTAAAGTTGAATTGACAGATTATGAACATATCACAGGGTTTGTTAAAGTTTTGACGTTTGTAATTTAAAGTAATTGTTTAGTAATGTAAATTTATAATTAAATTTGGAGTATATCAATATTTAAAATATTATTTTCTGTAAGTGTGCATTGTGATTTAAATAGGAATTACAGAGTGTTATTTGTGCTTGTATTTCCCCATAGGTTGCATTTTAGCCTATTTTGGATTATGGTTGTAGTTTTGTGATTATTAAATGTTATAGATAAGCAGAATTCTTTTTCTGTTAGTAATGAAATGGATGTTGATTTCAGGTGATGATGTCATCTACAAATACCTGGATGTTGTGGGACTAAGGTTCTTGATAGATAGGATAGGAGGTTTAGATGTAGCTGTTGATTGGAACTGGTGAGTATCCAACATTGGCCGTTAGACTTTCCTTAATATGTCTCTCAGTTCATATTACTTAAGAGTTAGATTAGGAATTAGTGAAAGGGAACAGTTGATTATTCATGGATGATTCATAGTTACCTTCAGATGAATATGTTAAGAGTACTTATCTTTCATTCCCACTTTCAACGCTTTCAACTGCAGGACATGGAATATGCAAGGACAGAGTAACGTCAGCTAGTGACAGATCACGATCTCAGTGAAATCAGATGTAACCTAACACTGGTACCTTCCTGAGTTTCTGATCTCATTACTGGGGTTGTGTCAGATGATCCTTCCTGTGACCTTTCACCTTCACTAAATTCAAACAAACAGAGCCCTCTAGATATTTATTGGTGCCATTGTCTTTCTTTCCTTATTGCTGATTGGCAAAAATGCTTAGGAGCCGTACACAGATCAAAAACACAGCAAGGCCAGGTGACGGGTTTGATCGGATTTCAGTGAGATTGTGGCTTGTCGTTAATTATACCCTCTGTTGAAGATTGTCACTGAAAGATTGAGCGGCCATATAGATAAGATTTACTGTTTACTAGGTATGATGAATTGTCCCCAGGAGAAATGCAGCGCCTCTCTTTCGTCCGTCTGTTTTATCATCATCCAAAATATGCAGGTAAGAGCTTAGCATAGATGCATTCTTTTCTCAGAAAAAATCTTTTAAGATGGAAGTAGATGAAACAATTTAGATATCATTCACATATTTGTTAATTTCCTATTAGAGGAAAATCTCATAATTATCATTTTTTTATTAAAAAATCACAATAATTTTGTTGCCAGTCTTGGATATTTACCTTGACCAATTAGAATGGTAATAACCAAATACCTTAAAATGTTACCAGTAAAGACTAAATTTTCTAAGTAAAGATACAAGTGAACAAGGTTTTAAAGAGGAGACGTAACGCATAATTTTGATTATTAAAAATTATTATCTGTATTCGCTTCATTTATAAGAATCAATAGAGCAAAAAAATGAGAAAATTTACGCTTTAATTCGACTTCTAGGAGACATTTTATACCCCTGTTTTGGATAACCGCCTAATGAGACTGGCGAATGCTTACTCAAAATCATTGAAGCATGACTCGAATCCACGCCCAGTGTGTGACGTGCTAGTCGTCAGCTGAAAGTCCAGGCCTTTGATTTTCTTTGTATTTTAAAGCTAATTCAACAGCAAAATAAAGGCAACAGCATGACCGAAAGAATTCCTAAATATGATAAGTAACTGCTTCATGATATCAACTTTCCTTCTCAGTCGTCAAGTACATTTTGATAGGACCGTGACAATCATTGGACGCGGTTTTCGTGGGTGGGTTTATATCAAAAAGGTTTAGAACTTGGTCGGTGAGAGATCCACCACTATGGGTTAACTCGTAGTGTTATATCGTGTATTTATCGATATGAAGTTATAAATTGTTTAGAGAAAATGGAAGTTTTTGTAATAAATGGGAGACAATGTAAAATAAATTGTTTAATGTTTACTGTAGAAAAAATATTTTCTTTCACTTCACTTTCATGACAACTTAGTACTTAGTGGATTTTTCGTTTGTTTTCAACAAACATATATCATATTGTTATCTAGCATAACATCTCACACCATGTGGCAATATCTTTGTCTTTGAAGTTAACAATCAATGACATGAAAACATACCTGGCTCAAGCGTTAGAAACATCCTATGTAATCCTAAAGAATGTTGGTATCCGTTATTAATGATCTACTTTTTAAAATGAGTGTCATCGTTGGTAGAAGTGCATGAGCCAAATCTCCTTCTCTTAATTTATTGGTTGAATATATATGACTGGACGGCGTGACAATAAACTAAGTAGCATGTCGAATACCAAGAGTTACGCCATTATGACAGGACATATATTCCGCTTGGCGGGTCCAAGGCATGAAAATTCAAAAGGTATAATTAGAGACCATTAATTCAAGAATCGAAATTGTATACGATAGGATTACACAACGGCCACCTGTGTGTCATAAATGAATAAAACTAGTTAAACCAGTCTGAAAGTTGTGACAACATTTGGCAGACGTCGTAATTGATGTACACATGAGATAGTGTGCATAGCATCGTATTAAAACGCTGTCTTTCGCTTGGAACAATACAAATAATCAAAGATATATTAAACATCAATTTATCAGAGTTTGGAGTTGTTTTGATGACTTTGAATATATTTAATCAGTTGTTAAGACTGTGAGATTTCCTGTTGTTCTTTCATTAAGGAGGTTATACTTCCGCCAACTAGCACGTCACGCGACAGGACACGCTTCAGTGACCATTTCAGTTCTGTTCACTGGTGCTAATTAGCTGGTGATTTGATAAGCCGTATCAAAGTTGTTTATCGGCCAATTTAGAAAATTTAAATTCAAGTTACTGGCAAATTTGAATACATATTTTATGAATCACGAAAGTTTCCATTGTTATTTCAGTCGATCTTTAAGTGAATTCAAATGGCAAGAAAATCAAAAAGCTTCCACAATGTTGCAAATATATACTAAAAGTAATTAGGTTACAAGCTTACATTGTTATTATTGCCTTATTAAGTACACTGCTTTTGTAAATGTTTACTAATATTCATTCCTTTAGTTTTGGATGAGTCTACCAGTCAAATAGGTGTAGATGTGGAGGCGCGACTGTACCAGTGTTGCGCTGAGCTTGGTGTTACGGTGCTGAGTGTCGGACATAGAGACAGTGTACGGAGATTCCATGACATAGAACTTCATCTTGACGGCCATGGGGGCTGGAACTTGAAACCCATTCCAAGGGAGAGCATAAATGCATGAACTCAGGGGTCAGTACACTCAGAGTTATTTCCCTTTGATCATTTGATTCAAAGAGCTTATTTATAGTATTTAAAGAATATTATTGTCACTCATTTAAAGATATAATATAAGTTATTATGTGCTTGAGTTAAATATCAAACGAGAACGAAGTTCGAGTTTGATATTTGAGTCGGACACATGATATATCTCCATATCAAACTCGTGGACACATGGTAACGTATTTATCGCGACGAGGACCCTTATTGAATGCTTTAAATATGGCTTGAAAGATTGGACGGATCAAAATGGCGGCTGATCTTGTCAGTATAACTTTTTTATTTATCAAGTTACAAAAATGATTTTTACATCACCGTTTAAAACTCAAAAAGTATAGTCTAGTACCGTGCAGCGGTACTAGACGGTAAATTCGGATAAACAGAATTAAATAAACATAACGAGTATTGCAGGGCTTATATACTTTTGATTGTTTGGTCATGTGACCTCGTGTACACGTTCCACCTTGGAAACGTTCGATTTGAAGCGGCGCTAAAATCTCCGTAGTTTTCTGACTGTCATGGCCGACCGTCGTGAAAGGAGCGAGTTAGTTTGAAAGTGTCGGGCGCACAGAACATGCAGGCATCATTACATAATGCGCTGGTTGGTTTGAATATGAATGATTATGAATGAAGAGTCGGTGATGAACTCGACTGATATGTCTATAGATTTGTTTTCTGGTTCATCCTTCCAATCTCCAGCTTGCTGATGGACAACCCCTCTGTGAGCGAGTGAACCGACATTGCCTTTTGACTTGTTACGATTTTTTCTCAGCACCAGCGCTTCATTTGTAGAAGAGCTTACTCTTGTTCCAGCATTGTGATTATGAGATATGACTTTAATAAATGGGAAGATACACTGAGCGTGTAAAGGTAGGGTTCAACAAACCAGCGTAGCGTAGCCTTTGTTTACCTAACAATGGGACAAGGGAGATAACTCTTGACAGTGCGTTGTCTCTCGTTACTAGGGTTGCGCGTGACCCAGTTTAACATAGAAAAATATACCTACGGCACGTGACCGCTTTTGGCCATTGCTGTCCAAGTCGAGATAAATTTGATTATTGGCTATATGAGTGACCAGCTTTAAGTGATCTCATGTCAGTTAAAATGATATTAAAAAAAAAGCCCATTTTAGGCTCAAAGTTATGCATAAATCTTTGAAAGATTCTGTCTACAAACATTTTTCTTTGCTTTTTCTATTCTTTATTTGTGAAAATATTTTGTGATGATTTCAAATTGACTTTATTTGTCGGTTTTGTGAGTCGCTTTACAAGATCACACTGTGACAGTCTTTTTTATTCAAAACTCAAAACTTATATATCTTTATCTTATATTTTTTTTTTTCAGATAATAGTATTAACGTCAGAATTTTTACACTGGCAGACTCCAAATGGTATGAACATCCACTTTTATCAGCATTACCAGCATTTTACACACAGCCAAACTAAAGGTTCATTTTCATCTCAGGATGTTCATCAATATTAGCAATTGATAAGAGATGTTCCAATAATTTGTCATATTTGATAGAACGATTGGTGAAAAGATGTTACATTGTTAATCATAAAGAATATTTTATTTTCAATTTTACAAATTCCAAATACTTTTTGCTGATAAGCTTCTTTATTTGTTCTCGATGTACATTTCAGCATACTGGAGTGGCATTTAAACGTTTAAGTTAATCTTCATTTAGATTTAATCATATAGGATTGGCTGTAGCTTTGGTTTAAAGAGGAGACGTAACGCATAATTGTGATTATTACAAATTATTATCTGTAGTCGCTTCACTTATAAGAATCAATAGAGCCAAAAAATGAGAAAATATACGCTTTAATTTGACTACTAGGAGACCTTTTATACCCCTGTTTTGGATTGGCTGTAGCTTTGGTTTAAGAGCAACTTTAAAATAACTGACATTCAGTGTCATTAATATCAACCCTACTTTGAGAATAAGAGTTTCAAGATTTTGCCTCTAGGTTGACTGACCTGACATTGTATATATCAAGAAATATATTTGATACAAAGATAAAGAGCATATTGAATATCATTCATAGAGACATTATAAGACAGGATGAAGTGTGTAGTAAAACTTTGTGGTTATTGTTTTTGTTATGACAATGAAATGAAATAAAAGAACACTGTGTGTAGAAGAAAATTGATCTATGCAATAAAATCAGTGGCCTACTCCCATTATACGTACGCAAAATCAAAATCTTTTCTTAGGTAGTCCTTGTGAAGCTATTAGCACAGCTTTGTTGCCTCATCTTTATTCATTGACCAGGGTATCGTAGCTTCACTTTATAGAACATTCCTTAGCTCAGTGGGTACAGCTTCTAGTCTTCTTGGGTCAGTCCTTGTGGGACATTTAGTAGTGGAATATAAAATTGCCAAATGTTTTGAAAAGTTCCTTGTGTATGTACACAAGTTTCTCGGTGTTGTTTAGATTGTAAAGCCATGTTTCTTCCTTCTGACAGGGGCAATTCACTACCATATCAAATTGTCATGAGATTGAACTCCAAATCCCAATCAGATTAGCATACATATAAAGTGTTATTTATGTCAAATGATGTACAATATTTTCAAGAACATTTTTTAGCTATACATATCAGTGTATGTACATTTGTAGTCCAATTTTACACAGGGAGAGGTTAGTTTTAACTTCCTTTTGTGGAAAACATTAGAATTGAAATTGTGTGTTCAAAGAAAACATTTATATTCTCATTTTGTGTGTATGTTGATTTAGAACTAATATATCTGTACTGGGAAAAAGTGCGAAGAATATATGCTTTATATTAGAATCAAATGATGTGTGTTGTATTTGCTGTGGGTTTGTGGTGTCTGTACACTGTAGTTCCTCCGAAAGCTTTGCAGATTTATAGCTTCAGCTGACACAAGCGATTTCTAGTTGTTTCCATATAAAGGTATAGTGAAAGTGATTTTTCATGAAAATTCCATAGTAAGCATATAAGACACCTATATAGCATTTTTTAAACTTGACGCTTTTTTTAGTCAGTGCTTAACCCTAGCTGATGGAGTCAGATGCTGATTAATAACATGCCTGTTGCTTTTTGGAGGAAATATGGTTAACAAGCTAATAGTAATTTTTGTTTCATACTTGCATTTCATGATAACGGAAGTGTTCACAGATTATCAACAAAACTGCATTTTGATTATATTACCAATACAGGGTTCCCCCTAGATATCTTTATTGTGGGGTCATTTTGACTCTCAAAATCTTTTTTGTGAGTCAAAATGAAAATGTGGGGGTAAAAAAATGGCAAAACTTGAAAGGACTTCTGATTATTATTCCTTCAATCAATAATTTCCTGTTTTTCCAGATTGTAAAATATGCTTGCACACTGAATGCCTCTCATGGTTAAATTATTTTAAAATCTTCTGAAAATGATAGGATCTAAATCATTTAAAAATTTATATATCAATAAACCCTACCCCTACTAGTGATTTAAGTGCGTCAGGAGCGACGCAGGTTTTTGTTTTAATGTGTATTTTCATTTTCTAGTGACTCATATACGCAGATTTTGTGTGTCAATATTTAATTCTTTGTCAGGTTTTTAGCCATTACAATCAAATTGTAAGTGCCTTATTTATTCTCAAGGAAAATATGGCATTGAAAGAGAATACATCTATATTATTATTTTTGATGTGCTATATTTTCTCTATTTTAATTTGAGATTATTGTGTGTATGTCATTATTATTTCATGTATATTGAGATTTTTGTAGGAGGTCACTGCATCATAGTTTATATATCAGGCATTGTGGATATAAGTTTGAAGTGCTATGTGGTTTTATGCAACTAAAAATCTCATTAAAAAGAAATCTAATTGCTTCACTCTGTTAAGCGTAGAGATCCCACCAGGCTCCGTAACTCAACCCGTCAGGTTGACCTGTGACATCATTCAAATCAGCCAATCAGTGAGTTTGCTCCATATGCTAAGGTTGTAGGCAATCTCTGCACACTCTACCAAAGCTGAAGTAGAATAGACCTATCCAAATTACAAGTTTTAGAAACAGATGCATTATATAAACATTTTGACTATTAATTTGTAATATTCATTGTGCCAATGAGATCAAGAGGTCAAACTAAAGTCAAAGGTGAACCTGATTGCTTGAGTAATGGGGCCTCATGAGATCTATAATCTGCGGAATGTAGTGCTGCAATATTATACATTCTTTTAATGAGATTGATGCAACTTGTTGATTTTATTGAAGTATAAGTTGTTGTGTAGTTAAAAGTCATTCCAACATGAACAAAACTGTACTAGTCCTTGGGTACATACATATGCAAGTTGAGTCCCAAGAGGAGTCAATAAACACAGCTTCTTTTATCTATTAGGCCAGATTGGCTTAAAGCATGGTCCATTGTCCAGCACCTGCAAACATTTCTCTGGTTCAACTTCTACTCAAAACCTGCAGCAGCAAAGCTGAGATTTTTATTGGGATGTTCCTTGCACCAGAAAGAAGTCGTCCTAACTTCAATGATTTCATGTGAATCCCTGTTTTATGCCCAATGTCTTCAAATTTGTCTACAAAATTGAGTTGTTTAATGCTATCTTGACCTCATTTCCAGCGTCACCATGACACTTTGCTTTTCAAACTCTTATTAATGTGATGTGATTGGTTACAATTAACATTGGAGAAGAGTTCAGACACCAACTGTTAAAGGTAAACCTTGGCCACATTTTAAATCTCATCGCTTCACTTTAGATGCTTCTCACATATTCTGGTCCATGTGATATCTCTTGCAGCCAATGTGTTAAAATTTGATGACAGATCACAATGGGTAATAGAGACACTGTCACCACTTTCAAAATCTTGTTCTAGCTGCATCTCGTAGGAAACTCACCTTTTGTTCAGCAGGCATTTTCTTTGTCAATCAAAATTCTTTTCACTTATCATTTTTGTTAAAACTATAAATGGCATAGTTCCTACCAGATTATAAAAGCTTCTAAATGTATCACATTTGTTTTATTATAAGTGGCTGGAGACATTGCAATGTTATTGGCAAACACATGAATAATAGTAATCCATATCTTGCAATACAAATCCTGATGAGCTACAGGCTCCATGGCTCCATTTTTTTTTCTCTGAATAAATGCAAACATCTATTTAAGCATTAACCCTGATTTGAAGACATTCCATTATCAAACAGGTACAAAGTGGAGAGAGCAGTTAAGCCTCTGCTCAACTCTAGAAAGATGTAACCTCATTTTGTTATGATGATAAACCATAGGCAAATCAAAGATGTTTTGGTTGTGAATTTGCTAATGGTTCATACATGATCACACGAAATCCTTTAAAACATGAGACAATCACTGTGTTCACTACGGATGGGTATCGCTACTCATTTCTGTATTGCAATATATTGTGATACAGAGAGGCGTATTGCAATACGTATTGCAATATATTGGTACTTTTCATATTTTAATTTTTCCATGCTCTCTTGACTTACTAAGAGTAATAAGAATAGTGATCAATGCTCATCTGGCTCGTTTTGTAAAGAAAGATGATTCAATCCTGGTTTCGGACTTTAAACATGTCCGTGCTATTTTCGTTTTGCGAGTTCACACTTCAACTATCAGTAAAAACATGTTTTTTGGTTAATTTTTATGCAATTTTACACGAAAATTGTTAATTTTATATGATCTGATATATTGGATATTTTCAGAAGCGTGTACCGGTACGTATCGTGTTGTTTCTGTATTGCAATATACTGATATACCGATAATACCGCGCACCCTTAGTGTTCACATGTCCAACTTCATCTTCTCAGCGTCTTTCTCTTTCAAACATGTCCTGACCTTATCTTCATTGCCAACAGTAAAATACTCATTACTGAGGAGAAATGTTTGCAATCATTCTTAGCAATTTCGAGATAGTTAGTGATGTTTTGAGTTAATATGTAAAGAAATTGATGTCATGTTTGCAATTAAATCAAAATTAACCCTCAAAGAATTTTTCTAGCATTTCTAGTGCTTTAGGGCACTTGAGTCTGGTTGGGTAAAGCTGGAGTAAGTCCAGATTGTTAGCTCATCAGACCATCAAGGTCTGGCATTTTTCCATTTGTCAAACTCTCTGTAAACATTTCTAAATTTTTTTAGATAAGAATGTCAATGACAATTATTTTTTAACTTTAGATATTACAAAGCATGAGAAAGAGCATTGATTTTAATAAGATAATCCATCTGGGCCAATTGTTAGTAGTTTAGTTTTCTTTTTGTTTTTGATATCAGTTAATTGGAATTTTCTTGTGGAAAGTCATAATAAGAATGTCGTTAAATCATTTGATATGCAAACAAAAGAATGATTCTTGGCCTGAAACCCTTTGATACCATGCACAGTTAAAACATATGGCTATCACTGTTTTATAGAAGGTATACATCAACAGGGTAGCTTGAATATGCCATTAACTGACCCATTCACACCATTTTTGCGGTATTAGTAATGTTCAAGATTTTGTTTGCTTAACATATTCAATCTAAATAAAACACCAAAAATGAGCATCTTGTTTGTCATTGAAAGCTCTAAGGCCCTGCAGGGCAAACTTCAGCAAAAAGTTGGAGTTCTCGTGAGATTTCTCATCTCTTTGTCCCTATGAATGAAATGAAATCCTAGACGTTGCCATCAGAGAGATAACGAATCTTTAAGTATATAAAGAATATATGAATCAAATTTTAAATCAATCTCATTAAAATTTGATTTTTATAAAAGCTTCACTACACAACGCATATACATGTATATCTTAATAAGCCCCGTTACGCGAGCTGTCATATTAGCCTTCGATATAATCAAAATCAGCTAATCGGTGAGTTTGCAGGCGAATTCTACTTTGCCTGTATGTCAGTTGTCGTCAATTGTCTTCAGCACTCGGGGAAAACACATTTTTTGACTAATTTCTTAATGTCGAGCTGCCTACATATCAGATAAGTGTATTGTACGTTTCTTTCAATTATTCCTGGCTCGTTTTGTTGATCAAAAAAAAGTCAATGGTTATCTGTTGAGCTTTCGTAAAGCAATCTTTGCACACCTCAATGTAATGCTTTAATAGAGAATGGACCAATCCAAATTGCCATTTACGAAATTCAATGTTCAATCTTTTCATTTGTAATATTCATCGAATACTCTTTGAATTTGTGAAAAGAAATAACCATAAACATGTTGATAAAAGGGGAACACCAAAAAAACCCACAAATACCAATAAGAGGCTTCATGTAAATTGTATATATTAGTCATAATTCAACTTCAATTTATGATAAAACTTGTAATCTTAATCTGGCCGTCAAGAGACGCAAATTGTGATTGCTTGAAGTTTTATGCGTCAAGCCAATCAAGAGGCCAAATTGGAGGCAAAGGTGAACCTAACGGCTTGACTAAAGGGGCCTTGTGAGACCCATAATCTACATAACGTAGTGCGGTAATATTAGATTTTATTTTAATGATATTATTTTAGAGATCATAACTTTATCATTTCCCTATATGTTTATTTCTTTTTCTTGATTCGTAGCTTATCCAGGGAATCAGTAAAAGTTTGAAAATTTACTCCCGACCTTATCCCAATTAAAAAACCCAACAACTTTCAAAAGACTAACCAACTAACGGCAAAGGAAGCTCTCATTTTTAATATAGTATCTCCTAAAGGAGACTGATGTTTGAATATTTGGTCCCAACCCCCACAATCTATACTACTCAAAAGAAGTTAAGGGTCAGCCAATTATTTCTGTTTGACATTTTATTAGACACAGGGAACATGTAAATCAAAACTTTAAAGCACACTTTTGGTCAGAATGAGTTCATTATGTCTCAATGTTGAGTCTGTTATGCAAAGCATATGCACTTTTTATACACAACTATTCTGAGGATCTGATGAAAATTCGCCATTTTGAACATAATGAGGTCCAACAAAACTGTCTCATATTCGATAACAACGGCATGCTGTCGATCAGACGTCGAAAAAACGTCTGGGGAATGGCATGCCACTCTGCCTGAAGGAATTGCACCAGTTCTTGAAGATTATCAGGTTGCCTATGATTGTTTCTCAAACGTCTGCCGAACTCATCCAATGCATGCTCTATTGGTGCCAAGTCAGGAGAGTATGCAGGCCAATCCATTCGTTCAATACCATTTTGGGTGAGAAAATCATTAACAACTCGTGCTTTATGCGGTCTAGCATTGTCATCTTGAAGAAAAGAACTTTCTCCAATTTGACGAAGACTTGGGATGACAAAAGGATATAGAATTTCGTCTCTGAACCTGACACCCGTCAAATTTCCTTGGACGACGAAAATAGGAGTCCTGTGATGTACCGAAATTCCAACCCACGCCATTACCGTACAACCTCCAAAGCGATGGCGTTGTCTGACGTTAACATAAGCAAATCTTTCTCCTTGCCGCCTATAGACGCAAAGTCCGCCGTCATTGAACGGTAATGCAAATCGGGACTTATCAGTGAAGAGTACCCGCCCCCATTGTCGCCGTCTCCAGTCTCTATGACGTGTGCACCAGTCACGGCGTGCTACCCTATGACGTTGAAGAAGAGGTGGTCGAACCGCTTGTCATCGAGATCGAATGTTGTGGGCTCGCAGACGATTTCTTATGGTCTGGTCCGATACCTGAACACCACTTGCATTTCGCAGTTCATCTCTCAGACATCTCGCTGTAACAACGCGCTGATTTCAGGCCATTTGAATGATATGCCGGTCTTGACGCTGTGACGTTGATCTTGGCCTATCATACAGTGGGCGATTCTGAATTGAATTGATTGCCTGGAAACGCTGCCAAAGTCCCCCAATCACACTCTGGCTACACGCGATTATCTGTACCACATTCCTCTGTGTAAAACCCTGTTGAAGCCACGCAATGGCTCTGTCAAGTTCACTCAACTGACGTCTGGCCATGTTGAAATTTCAACCGAGAGCAACACCGTCATGGAAGTTTTTTTATGCCCAAAGTGGTAATGGAAATGCATAGTGCAAGGACATAATCAACTCCAAAAAGTCGTACGCAACTGCGTCTGGGCGATGCAAACAGTTTTGGGGGACCTTGTTTTGAGCTTTAGTTTATTGGTTTCTAAGGAGAAAGGGAAAATCAGAGTGGCATTCCCGTAGTAACAAGGGGAGGAGGAATCGGGCCACCCACTATTTTCATGATCAAAATTTATGCGATGAAAATATAAAAAGCTTGCGTAGCTACCCACATCTAAATATTTCATATTATTGATCATACGAACGATAATCATTTAATACAAATCAAATAACCATTGCATCCAAGCACAATAAATTAGCAAACTACAAACATAAAATGCAGCAGTCTGAGCTCGTTAAGACTACATTTGAGTAACACTGGACTGAGCAGTCATAGTAACCAGGGACAGTCAAATGGTTACTTGATATCTTTGCGTATTGCCAGGGCTTTGGTTGACGTTAATTTGGAATGGGTCGACAACACAGGTGGGAGTCAGAAGATCGAGGTAAAATGTTGACGAGAAATGATATTTTGCAAACTAAAAGGATGTTTTGGTTGTTTTTCAAATGCATTGAGCGCTTCCAGACATAATTTCAATTTTATATATAGGAGAGCGTAGAGACTGTGCAAATGACTCAAACATCTTGTATCATGATTTAAGGAATATTTAAATATTGTATTTCATTTGAGAAAAACAAACGGGTATATATTTTAGTCTTGAACATCAACAATACAAAGGTTGATGAGCTACAGAGCCCATGATTCTATTTCTAAAAAAAGTCTTACAAGTATATTTATGAACGGGTACTAAAGTTTAAAACTTGGCTTTAATTATGTAAGTTCAGTATGAGCTTGTTACATTTGCTTTTCAGATGGAAGAATATGAGGGTTCATTGTGTTATAACTTGGAAAGTTCCTCTTATTCGACTTACAAAAATCTTGGATCGAAGAAAATAAATAACACTACCCAATAGGATTAAAAACGTTTCTCTGGATGGAATAGAAGTCCCAAGAATCTGTATGTCTCTTCTCGTGACTCAGTCCCAGTAGCCCACTTAAGTCTCGCTTATGGAGTAGACGTATGGCGTGCCTGTTATCAAACCTTCATTTTCTTGTTTCAAAAGTAGGTTGAATTGGTGCTCTCTGAAGCTCAGCGATTGGTTGTTACAGAAATCGGCCTTAGTTCTGGAAATCTTTTTGTTTTGTTACACAAGCTATATACAATCACTAACCTTAGATGTCATTGAAATGGTATTTTTATTAGATGGTTTTGTTATTGTTGTTGTTTTGCAATAATTTTCTTTTTTACCAAACAAAAATAAAAGAAATATTAATGGAAAAGTACATCGAGCCAAGATACCTGAAGATATGTCGAAACATTACACTATCAAATAAAAGTTGCACTTTACTTCCTACATAAAGTTGATACTTTGTTTAAAAAAACAGAACCTTCCCTACGGGAAATATGTTAACCCCCCTCAAAATCCAGTCTACCTTGTCCCTCAGCGAGGTGCGAAGGACAAGTGTCGATCTGATTTCAATGAGATTGGACTTTTGTCTGTTCGCCCTTCCTCCAAAACTGCTTAATTACAAAAGCTTAATTTTAGTTGGGAGATACTTTATATCTAGGGAATTTAAAAAAAGCACATTTGGTGACCAACTCAAATATATAAATCTCTCAATAACCAAGTAAGCACGAATTTTCAGAAAATCATCTTTGTTCAGGGGGACGGAAGTCTGTAGACGTCCTCTACATTGGAATGGCAAGGTGTTAACCCTCACACCCCATTGTCTTGTCTTCAGAAACCCGTAATATAATTACAAAGGATAAATCAAATATCGGTTAATCGATTGATTAAGTTGTTTGGGTTATTTTGATATGTTTAAACGGTTCTGTTCACTGGTGCTAATTAGTTGGAGTTTTGAAAAAAAGTCGTACATAAGTTGTTTATCGGCCGATTTAAGAAATTTAAAGTTAAGTCACTGTCAAGTTCGAATACATCTAATGAATACCGAAGATTGCAATGGGGCATTTCAGTTGATCATTAAGTTACTAGTCCATGCCATATAGGTCACCTACTAAAACCAACTTGAAGTTTAAGCATTTGAATGTTTAAAGTGCAGCGCCTTCTTTGGCCAAAAGATGCAATTCTCATATGATTTCAAATTTGACTATCGAGATCCGTCGAAGCATTTGGTCTGAAGCAAGTTGAGCCTTACATGGGAATATGTGCATGAGTAGACAAGCCTTGACTAGCACTCATGGCTATTGTAACTTAAAACAGTTCATTGCATTTTTATAAACCTTCAATTCCATATGCATGTCTATGACGCTCAATGATAAATCATGAAATATTGAGTTACGGAGGCAATGACGTCATGACAATGAATTATATTTATACAATTTTTAATGTGTGTTGGCGGGTGTTGGCGCAAATTGTTGTCACACTTTCATTCTGATATTTGATAAGATTGTGTAATATATGCAAAAAAGATTCGGTTTTGTGAATCTACCGATAATGATAGCACATGTCTTTTGGTGTCTGTCAAACGGCTTGGTATCTAAAGGGATTGTGTAAGTTTGCTGGAGAATTGACTACTCGGCTGAAAGTGAACAAATGTTCTTTTACTTATAAAAACAAATACGTGATTTTATATGTTTTCGATGTTTGGTCAAACACTGCGTACACTTTCTTTTAAGCACTAGTTTATATATAAAACTCACAAATATCCTACTGTACGTAAAATGATCATTAAATAGACCATCCTGCTAAATCTGGGCTCGATTATTCTGCGATATTCCTACGAAAACTGGATCTACCCAAATAAAGTAATTAATTGTATTTATGTTTTGTTGTTTTGGTTAGGTCAGGATCTGGGATTCATTTTAGCTTCCAATTTAACTTGCTAATGTTAGAATCATGAATGTGATTAGTCGTGCTTTGTCCTTGTGTCTGGTTCCAATGAACTTCCTAGTTTCAAAACTCTAGTAAAAGAAGGCGTAATGGTTAAATAGTAACTATGACGATAATACATCGAAACGTCTAAGAAATCTATAAGTTTACTAATGTTCTTGCTGATAGGTTTTATGTTGTATTTTACATTATAAAATCCTGATTGGCGAACAAGCCTAGTGGCTGCTGTTGTGAATGCCCTTTCAACACTGTTTGTAATGGACACATATAAACGATTGATCTGACTTGGCAATTTATAGAAAATTGAGACAAATTTGTGAAAAACATTAAGTATACCTTACTCGTTGATATCTTCTTAACCCTGTCGTTATGAATGTGGCGTGACTCATTTTTTGAGGACATCTTGTTGTAAAAAGCGGCCATTCAGACGCCTGATGGACACTAATTCAATGTAGGAGTAAGGTGGCAAATGTATAAACCATGACACAATGTGACTGCATGGCAGCACAGTTTTCAGCTAAAGCGGACGTTGACCATACATCATCGAATCTATGCTATCAAAAAAATAGAAACTATAAAAAGAAAGACAACGCGGCAAATGTATAAATCATAACATGTCGTGACTGCATGGCTGCACAGTTTTCCAACTATACTATACATTGTCGAATCTATGCTATCAAACGAATAAACGCTGTTTAAAGAAATACAACGCGGTATTTAACTTCGCTAAATTGTATCGCAAATAAATAAGTATAGTAACTTTATTTAATATGATGAATTTGATTCAAATATGAGAACATAAGACGCATCAAATAAAAACGAAATGAAATTTTTTAAAATACGAAATAAATATACTTCTCAGTAAAATCTAAAGATTATCAAAAGCAACCTTCTTGCCATTTCCATTCCATCAGACAACAAAGTTTATCGACCAAAAAGATATAAGTCATCATTACAATACATTATAAGCCTTACTTACTATCTTTCTATGATCAGAATAACTGGCATTTTTTAATCTTTCATATAGAACAAATATTCAAGTTTAGTATATCATCGGATACGTTACTGGTTCTTAATGTCAAGTAAACATTGTCATAAACAAAATAGAACAATAAAAGATGACCTTCTACATAGCTCATCTCGACAACATTATTGATAGTAAACCCAGGTATATGGTTTCATTACCAATCCTCCGTGATTGTTTCCTGTTTTTGAAACACTAAAGCTGCTTGTCACTTTTGCAAAACGTCATGACCAATCAAAAGGCTCAAAATTACAAAAGAATATCTTCCTATCATGTATCTTACAGCAACCAGTCAGAATAACCTATGCGATGTTGGGAGCAGTTCATTGGTTGAAAGCCGGCTTGCACATGCGTTGTGACTTGACATTCAATACAAGCTGACAAGCCCATCAGTGACTCTAGCCATGTCCGAATCACCTTGCTGAGCTCATAACGTCTTGGTTACAGTCGCAGGTAGAAGCCTGAAGGCAAGCCGTCACGTGGGGGAGTGAATAGACTGGTCAAGCCAGTAGTTTAGAAGCAAGCTATTCTTCGCAGCACAATGGTGTTGTCCAGTACAAGTACTACATTTGACAAACCAATAGTGTAATGCGCAGTTAATGTCTGAAGGCTGTGTGAGGTCAAGCCGAGAAGCAAATGACTATCAGGTCAAGCCAAAAGGTAAAACCCTCAGCCAAGCCGACTGGCCACAGTAGACCATGTAGGAAAGCTATTATGTGGTATTGAATTGCATTTATGTTGCAGAACGTTATTCTGCGATTGCTGTCACTGCACATTCGCTTGACTGTTTGTACATTTTGAAATGCCATAATGTTTGTGTCATAACTTGTTATTGTTTTATTTGTTTAACAAGGGTCACTTTCCTATAAACCCTTTATGTTGACTCTATGTAGTCATGGCCAATCAACATCTCAGTTGAGCGTCATCAAACCTGTTTCTTAAAACAACAAATCAGCATATCCTTTGCGATGTTAGCTGCAAATGATTGGCCAAAAGACAGCATGGTGAGTGGACACTCGATGCGAGCCGACAAGCCCACCTTTGACTCAAGCCATCTCATGTCCGTCCTATAAGCTTAGAGTGATACACTCCAATGGCAGGTTTAAAACTGAAGGCAAGCCGTTAAGTGGTTGGAGTGAGAAGATAAGTAAAGCCGGGGTAAATGATTTCTAATGGCACAGAGCATATGGACAGTGCAAAACATGATCGAAATTTTGAAATATGTTTGTTAAATTTTGCATACTTAGTTTAAAATAAAAGAATATTATTGTAAGAAACTAAAAAGTGTTTTAAAGCAGTTAAAAACGGCTTTCATTTGCGTTATGACTTGACATTCGATACAATCTGACAAGCCCACTAATGACTCAAGCTATTTAAGACCATGTCCTCTAGGCCTATAGTGTCGCGTTGCAGTCGCTGAGTTAAGAAGAAAGGCGAGCGTTAGGTGAAGAGAAAGGTCAAGTTGTGATAAAAAAAGTAATATCTTAGAGGAACTGAACAACTCAAGCTGACTGACTTGTTAGAATTCGTTTTTCCCCCCAAAAGGTAGTCCAGTTACTTCACAAACTAAAATGTCATTATTATAGATTTTCAATGATTCAACGGTTATTAAACCGATGTAAGATTAATTTTAAGAGAATTATGTTTAAAAATAAAACTTCTGATTTTATTGACAGACCGTTTTTTTTAAAAAACAGTTAATAGGAAAAAGTATAACAATATTTCACTGGCCATTTTCTACAGTCTTGCAATGATCATTTTCCTTTAAGTATTTCTTGTTACCCAAAGAGTAAAGCTGCTCCAAAGCTTGACATCTTAGTTTTAATATTATTTTGATATCATATAGTTTTTAAAAAAATATCCTGTTTATGAATGGTTATTAATGATCTTCTGAAAGTATATACAAAGTCAAGTTGTCACTGTTTCAATACAGCTAATTGACAAGGTTTAATCCTAGCGATGGTCTGCTGGTCATGGTGGTGTTGCTTGACTCTGAAGGTGATGGTTCGAATTACGCAATCAACTCGACCAATGCAAGAATTTGTATTATTGCAGATAGTGTTATCCAAATAATACCAATGTTAGAAAGGTTAAAAATAGTATAAACCAGTTTTTTTTATTATCATTCAACAATTTGGTAAATGTACACTCAAAAAAAGTATTTGCTGCATCTTCAGTATTTATTTAAATAACTATGTTTTACAAAAATGTTGAACTTTTGAAATTTCAAACATGAACTTTGAAATGAGCCTAATTCTTTGCCTGAAAACCCACATCACTTATAACATTTGAGCAAATGTTTACATTAAGACCTGAACATATGAGGGTAGATGTGCAATTTATAGAAATAGTCCTTCAAAGATAATTTTTACTGCAAATAATATAAAGTCAGCAGAATGATAATATTTTGTTAAGATATACATTGACCAACAGACTCAGTATTAATCACGTTTTGATTATTCTCAAGAGCATAAACCTTCCATTTTAAAAAGAGTTTCCACGTCAGAGGATTAATTCTAACGTACAAGGCTGATCAGCATCACCAGAGCCAAAGGCCCTTTCTATACATAAAACCAATATTCATTGTGATACAAATATAGCAATAAAATTCTAGGTTAAGTGTCCTGTTTATTCCTCATTGGAGGTAATAACATTAAAACACCGGATACTTTATTGTTTATTCCAAGCTGGAAAGAATAATTCGACACTACGGCTATTGGCACGTTTTCCAACACATGGCCTATACTTGCGCCAGCCCCAATGAATTGCTAGGTTAGGTCTTGCCGCAATAACCCAACTATTCTGTACTTGTCGACCAGGCTGCTGCGATTGATCTCGATAGTCCAACGAGAAACATATGGGATTACAAATTTTCGCCGAAGAGGGCGCTGCACTTAAAACACGAATTTTTATTGTGTTTGTAGCAAGGGTAAAAGTAGCCAGTGATAGAGACTGGTGCAATTTAAAGTCACCCAGGATGAGATGCTATTGGCAAAAGGAAGACGTGAAAATTATTGCTGTTCATACATGTATGTTAATGGTTTTTTGACTGTGTTTTTAGGCGAACTAATATAAGAGAGAAACCTCATGATATCTTCCGCTTCTCGATATCCTGTCAGTGAAACCTTTGAAATGTGTAGTTTAATCACTATTCAGTCCGATATATTTTACAATAACCAGATTTTTAAAATTGAATACATCAATCGAATGAGCTTACATAAGCAACATAAGTCTGTAAAACAAAGTTCATATTCTCAAGGCCATGCGAAGACGAGATGAGAAGCAAATGCCTATCACATTCATTCTCTCCCCACAGAGGTAACTCCGTCATAAATTCCTATATATTTGTGACGGAGCTACCTCTGTTGGGAAAGAATGTATCACATTCGGCCATAACGACAATACGGGACACAACTCCTTTGGGAAAGCTACGATTCAGTTTTACATTGTGCAGCGTAGCTATTGAATTGTTCGTTATTTCACTTTTAGCTCGCCTGTTTGGTTAATTACCTTATAATGTAGCCATACTGTTTAAGTCAAGGCAAGTTATTGTTTTATTGGTTTAAAGGGCCTCCATATATAATACAACCCTTATGTTGGCTACCATTCAACAGTAAAGCCAATCGAACTATGAACATCTCCGAGCTTCTTTCATAAAACAACCAGTCAAGATAAACCTTAGCGAGGTTGCTTGCAGATGATTGGCTAAAGCCTGGCATGACACTTGCTCGAGACTGGACATACGGTTTCAGATGATTGGCTAAGGGCTGGCTTGACAATTGCTTTAGACTGGACATTCGGTATACACCGACAAGCCCACCTTTGGCTCAAGCCATATCAAGTCCTTTCTCTAGTCCTATACTGAAGCATTACAATCGTAGGGCGGGTAAAGACTAAAGGCGAGTTGTCAAGTGGGTGGAGTGAGGAGATAAGTCCAACCGTGATAATTTTTTCAAATGACTCAATCCATCTCAAGTCAGTCCAGTAGCCTATCCTGAAGCATTACAATCGCAGGGCGGGTTAAAAATAAAGGCTAGCTTACAAGTAGAAGGGAGCCGAGATTGGTCAAGCAGTGTTGAGATAATTCTAAATGGCGAAACGCTTATGAACAGCGCAAAAGGTGAATTTTTTTCTGAAACTGTTCAAGCTATGTAACATCATAACTTTCGGATATAATGAAATATATGAAGTGTACTTTAATAACAAAAAATATGCAGTTAAAAGCGTTGATAAAAAACAACAGCACACAACATTGTCTCCAATGTCACATTTGTAAGCAATTATATTTTTCAAAATCTAGTTTCAATTTCCTGGATCGAATTTCGCCTCATTTTAAAATTAGTTCAGCAATGTTTACGGCTCATATGCTGAAATATCATCACTATTGACATTGTAACAACAAATAAAACACCTAGGTAATAATAATTGTTTTAAACCAGTATATGGAGGAAAAAACAATTCAGCACTGACCATTTTTCCTCGTTACGAACAACTCCGATAAAGCTACGAAGCAACCGTTACTTCGTGTGATGTTGGTCGCAGATGATTGGCTCAAAGTCTGCAGCGTATTTTGTGTTGACTTGACTCTCGAGACAAGCCGGCAAGCATACAATTGACACAAGCCGTTTTAGTCCTCTCTCCTCAAAGGAAGTCTTTGAAGTTAGCCCCCTCTAAGCTTATAATGACACATTACTGTTGCAGGTGTAGGACTTAAGGCAAGCTGTCGTAGGAGGACTGACTTGACAAGTCAAGCCGGGAAAAGTGTTTTTCGGTTTTGATTGGTTTTCTGAATAATTGATGGAGTAACAAAAAATATGGGAATACATGTAAATGTAGTTAATCGAGACTGACTTCATTTATCAAATAAAAAGTTTGTGAAAGATCCTAATACACGGCCATGTGTAGTAAAGGACCAAATTGGTACAATAAAATACAATAGTTAAAATGTTCAGTGAATGTGATATCTTTTATAAGTATTTTCAAAGGGAAGTAACACTTAAAAGAATGTTGAAAAGAAACAATTTGACCCTTCCGAGGGTATTGATTTATGGTTTTAACATGATGACTGATAAAATTAGTGTTTTAAATTCAGTTTCTTTAGTTATAATTTTTACAGCAAGCATCTTAGAATATCAACTGCATATCAAAATAGGTTTTGAATACCAAACTCTTTTAATACATAGAAATGGTTAACATAGTTTACATTTCATCTTTCAAAGATGAATGAATGCATTCTAACTTTACCTTTAAAAGGCTCATTCTTAAATCTTTAAAGAAAATTCAAATCACTATGTTTTTATATCTATAAATAACAAAATAGTAGAACACACCTCACTCATATGTCCCCACTTTCAACAGTGACCAAAAGAGCTTAAGATATTACACTAGTTTCAAATTCCATCAAAATACATCTGTCTTGCCCACATCATTCCACTGAAAACTTGAAACAATGAATTCATAAATTGATAAAACGGTGGAAGGACCATGGTTGACGTGTGTTTCACTTTTGGATGCTAGCATATATAGATAAGCTGCGGACAAAATGCTTTTTCAAAGCATAAAAATAGTTTAAAATCCACAAATACTTTGAGAGTAAAGGACCGAACAATGTTAAACTAATAGTGTCTGAGTTTGTTTTAAACAAATTTAAACGTCTTCATCAAGTCTGTAGCACAAGAAAGCTATGGAGTTTTGAAGTGACATAACATAAGTATAATAAAGGTACATCTAGAAATCATCAAAATTACTTATGTTACATTTGGTACTTGTTACATAATATTTAAACAATAAGTGTTTGAGCTATCAGAGGAACAAAGTCATGAAGTATGGAAGCTGAGGTATATTTATATCAAATGTTCCAAATTTTTAAATATCAAAATTTGAAATTATTTATCTAAATATGCATTTAAATATTTTGAATTAGGGCTATATTTAAGAATTTGCACAGATCAAGTCATCTGCAAAAGTGTTATGGTTTCATAAATTTGTATCATAGAGAAAAATTAATATAATCATTCAAATATTAAAATTTTCACTAGCTGTTTAAACTGGATTAGTCTATTTAGGATCAAATATGCATCTATGTTGTATAAAAAAATATAGCAAACAGCAGCAAACGCCTTTTATATATTAACTGCTTTTATAAACTGTCAGTCCAACAGAACTACTTTTCTACCTTTTGTTGTATTAGTATAGAAACAATTAACAAGGCAGAGAATTAATGGTGATTTTTTACATCGGTTTTTATAGAAATAATTATTAGAATAAAAACCAGTCTTGCTCAAATTCTGGATGTTCATTTTTCATTTAAAAAGGCTTTTTGATAATGTCCTAGCCCCTCTTTCAATTCCTAAAGAAAGATGGTTTTATAACCGTCTATTTCAAAACGACCTTCCCCAACATTTCATAACTTTTTATGCACACTCCCCTGGTGGCTGTATATTTTTCTCTGACCCTCCCCTGAAAACCCCCGGCCAATACCCAGCTGTAATAAATGACCGGTCCCTAAGGATATACTACATGATGTCGGATATACACATAGTCTGTTCAAGATTATCCTTTTTATAATTTTAGGATTGTTAACGTACTTCATAAAGGTCGACAAGATTTAGTGTTGCGTTCAAAATGTGTACAGATTGTTGATAATTTCTATGCTAGCAAAACCTTTGAATATAATATCACATGCCTAAAGGGAATATTAACAGGTGCAGATCCTGTATCTATATATATAGTAGTATAGGATCAATGATAAATGATAAAAGATAAGACACCTACATGTATATCTTTTATTTCCTCATCAGAAGATAATATTCCCAAATAGATTTGACTTATTGGGTTTTAAATCAAGTAAGTTAATCGTTTTTTAAAATTCTTTTTATCTATATTTCCTTTCTAAGACTACTGTACTGAAATGATAAGCAAAACCAGAGGAACTTAAGGAAAGGCCACTCCTTGATAAAAAATATGTCCAAGGGATTGAAAGCTTGTCACTCCTATAAAGTACCAATGATTGATGTGTTCTGAAAAAAGGCAAAATTACTGTATGTATAATTTGCAGTGAGGTTTGAAAAAGTCGTCATAAAATAAGGTTTACCATGAACAAAAATCTTTTTGAAAGTTTTCCAGTATCATATTTTCTAACAAATTATAATAATAAATCATATATTTATGGTCTTTTTTAGATGGTCTAAATGACAGTTTTGTAGTTGACTAGAATGAAACACTATTCCTTGATGTTCATTCTGTGAAAGGTTGTTGGTTGTTATCGACACGATTTGGGGATATAATTAATTGTTTCATTTAGTACGTATCAATTACAACTTGAATAGTAATATTTCAAATTAGAGTCTTATTGAGCACCATTTTAATATTTATGAATGTGAGCCAAAATCTTTCTGAGGAACTGTCAGAAGACTTATTAATACGTGGGTAGAAACGTGTCAACCTCTTTCTTTTTATAAAGAAAGAACAATCTCAAAATTATGAAATTGATAACTATTGAAAAGATTGAACCAAAGATAAGATGAGACGGAAAAGAACAATTTGAAATAATCATATAAAACATTAAACTGAAACGATTTTGAAGGGAAAGCTTCTTTAAATGTTCCTTTTACTACAGTTTTTAAATTTTTCAATAATAATGTGAAGGATTGTAGTTTAATATGAACGAAGCCAATAGCTCCATTTTTATCTTAACGCGATGACAGTAACTGAATATTTGGGATATTGTATTTTACTGTACCTTTTTTTCTTTAATCAAAGCACTGAAAAAATGATACACTGAACATTTCAAATGCGGCTTTGCCTTTAACTGCATATGCCCATTTTTTCAAAATCTTAATTTCAAAAATTTAATTACTGAAATCTACAAAGGTGTATAATTTAATCCATTTCTCCAAAAACCAGTCTAGTTTCCTGATCATACACATCCCGGTTTGTTCTATTCCTTCACTAGTATTCCTTCTGCAATTTGGCTTGCCTTCAATCTTACAGCTGTTATTGTAATGTATCATTATAGGCTTAGAGGGCTTGATCTAAAATGACTTGAGTCAAAGGTGCACGGGCTTGTTTGGCTTGCAATTTGTGTTAGGTCAGCACGATGACTTCGTGCACTGAAGGCTTGCTTGTGGTCACAGAGTGTGACAAGGACTCAAAGAAATAAATGAACAGACGTTTAAATTCTAATTATCCCACAGCATTCGGAAATGACCGAGGCTTTTCGAAAGATTACTTTGCAACGGCGTAGTTGATTGCACAAGTAACTTTTTGTTTATCCAATCAGGCTTCTCCATTTCTAGATAAACCGAGTTTGAGTCAGGTTTTTATGACTTGAGCTATGTCCGGTGGGAGAGAATGCCAGACAATACGATTTTGATAAGTCAATTCGTATGTTAAGCACAGGAAATATTTTACTCAGTCAGCCCCTGTCATTCTATCTTAGCGAAACAGGGAGGCCTTCTACATAGTTATTATTATATATGTATACATATATCAGACGATACTTGCTGTAGATATAATTTTTATGATGACTGGATGCGTTGCATTGCGAATTGATAACCGTCCTTTTCCAGTCATCATTAACTAATTTCTACAGCAGGTATCGTCTATATATATATATATATATATATATATATATATATATATATATATATATATATATATATATATATTCAAGGTATATATATACATTTAGGTTGGTGTATGGTCATGTTACAATGATTTTATACTTGTTTTAGATGGTATTCGCATCGCTGTACCTGACACAAAATAGTTGGCTTGTTTCAAATGTGAAGTTACTTACATCAGACTCTAAAATGAAGTTGTTGCGTACTAGCCGGTTTGATGTTGAAATAGTGTGTCTAAAATGAGTTTTGGTGTATTATTGAAAACGTATACATATTCCTTTATTCCATAAAATTTCCCGAATATTATTGTTGTTAGGTAGCAGCATGCACGGTTTAACAAACACATTTGTTTCAAATATGTGCTCTTTATTGTAAGTTACTTCTTGCGTTGTTCGTTAGATCTGTCTCATTTAAATTGCCCGACCTATCTGACCTTAAAAGGCTTGACCTATCTCTTCAGTCCATGTGACGGCTTGCCTTTACTCCAAGCCCCGCGATTGTGTCATTATAAGCTTAGAGGAGTGACTTGAAATGACTTGAGTCAACGGAGGGCTTGTCGGCCTAAAACGAGTGTCCAGTCATCACGCTAATACAAGCCGTGTTTCAGCCAATCATCTTCATGAAACTTCATACAGGTTATTTTGATTGGTTGCTTTTTGAACCAAGTTTGTACGATACTTAGGAAAGCTTATGGTTGGTCATGATTCTATTGTCGATTAGGCGGTGACTAAGGGGGTTTATATTAAAATGAGCAGTATGAAACTAATAATAACTAGTCTTTACATAAGCACCATGGCTTTATCAAGATGTAACAATTCAAACAGCCTTGCAAAACAGGAAGTGACCGCCCATTCAAACATAACACTGTGCAACTCAATACCACACCATAGTTTCCTTAAAAGCTCTACTGTGACCCTAATAGTCGGCTTGGCTGAAGGGTATTGCGATAATGCTGACTTGATCGTAACTTCGCTTCTCGTCTTGACCTAACATGGCCTTAAGACATTTACTTCTCACTATACGATTGGTTTCACAGATAAAATACCTGTTGTGTGTAACAAAATTGTTTAGATGGATGGAGGTGACTGGCTTGACTGACAATGAGTAGTCTGCTTTGACATTACTGGCTTGACCAATCTACTCTCTCCTCGACCATGACGGCTTGCCTTCAGTCTTATACTTGCGATTATGATACAGATACGGGCGTAGCGGAGTGAATTGATATGGGGAGTCAATGGTAGGCCTGTCGGATGTTATTGAATGTCCAGCCATAAAGCAAGAGACCGGCTTTCAACTTACTCCTCCCACGAGATGGCTTGCCCTCAGTCAAGCTGTGGGAGGAGTAAATGGACTTGTAGTCTTAAAACAGAAATATTTCTTTAAAATTTACGTACAAAACCATTAAATTGAAGCGCTGACAAGTGTTACTGTGGTTTATCATTTATATATTTTATCAACAAAATATATTTTAAGAAACTTTGCACTAATAGTTGTCAATTTTAGTACCGAATATTTCTTCGTCTGTTTATCCATTTCATTTATTTGATATTTTAGAAATGCAATGGTTTTAATACAGCTAACACTACTTCAAATATAAATGATGTGAAAGAAGAGGCTTCAGTTTAACTTTCTGTAGAAATGCACTTTTAAAAACTTATCCAAGTTGATAGGCCCATAGCCCAAAATTATTTTTGAAGCCTGCACATTTGTTTTGTTTGGATTTTAACATTTATTTGACAAGATATGTGAAAATTGTAAGATTTGTTTTATTGAGACCTTTTTTATCAAAAGGCTCTCGAACCTAATCGGAATTGCTTGCATACTTTATAAATATTGTCTGTAGAGAATTTCGTGCACCCCATAAAATTAATTTTCATAACATCTCATCCATAAAATATGTAAGATGTATATCAAAACTAAACAAACTGTATGTTCACAAATGAAAATGTTGGTATTTGGTATTCCAAAGCTGTCCAAAGAATCTATTCAGTAAGCGTTGCTTCAATAATAAAGGCTTTACAGAGACGGATAAATTGTAAAAATGCATCAAAGAATTATATCACTCATGCTGATTTAGATCTAACAAAAACAGCATTTTGTAGCTGTCAAAATCGAATCCTGAGAAGTGAACAAACGAGAAAAACTCACATACCCCGCAATCCATTTAAAACTAACTGCAATATGATATGTCCCGAGGTCTGTTAATACATCGAGAGAATAACATATCTATGCCCTATGGCGCAGGTGCGAACATCTGCCAACCAGAGAGAGCTGGGACAGCACTTTGAATCGCGGGTCAATGCGATTGTTTCGCCGTTCTTGGGCACCTTGATTACAAAATGCGATTGTTACCGATGTATTGCAGTGAATTGTGTTTAGGATATGATAGAAGATAGAGATGTTCCCCACATATTTACTGTTAAGTCATATTTCAATACAAAGGGCTTAAGTTCAAGGGGGATATCTAAGGGTAACAATTTTATATGTACAATTTGGTGAAGTCAGAATATTCAAGTATGGTTATTTATGAGTGGAGAAAGGTTCTGGACAAAATGACTTCTTAAAGGGTTACTAATAATTCATAACTTTATAAAAGAAAATTATACATTTTCAAACCAAGACATTACTCAAACATCAAGATAGTTAACACTTAATGGTACTTACAGTGGGTTGCATATATCTTTACCGGTAGTGAATGCATTCAGATTGCAATCTGATCGCGGTCGAATGCATTCAGATTGCACTCTGATTGCGGTCGAATGCATTCAGATTGCACTCTGATCGCACCTGACCGCGATCAGACAGTATTTTGATCGCAAATGACCGCAAAATAACCGCAAAAACCGCAAAATAACCGCGAAATAACCGCGAAAAACCGCAAATGAACGCGAAGCAGCGGCGATCTAAATCAAGAGTCGGTAGATAGATTCTTTCAATAAGAAGAGGTTTTTGTTCTTAACTTCGCAGTCGTTGCTCTAAATGTTTCGTGCAAATAGGCTTTATATCATCTGAAATACAGAAGCAACGTTTTAGGTAAACCATGGGCTGTAGACAGAGAGTCACTAGAGAGATAATATACAGATACACTCGCCAAAAATAGTAAGGGATGTTTTCAAATTTGTTATCATGAATTACTTTATAATGTTGAACTGACATACTGATGAAATACTTAAGTTACATGGAATAGATTTGTTGTTACATGAATGTCCATTTCTTCCTTCGTGGCTTTAGATATGTAAATAATTCATCTCTGCACTCATAAGTTCAGTGATAAAACGACGACAAGCAACCATTTCACCATTAGTTATTTTAATCACTTTGTTTTCTTTGAAAAAGTTATATTTTAATATTACAATGTATTTATATGCCCCTTTGTGTGTCATAGGCCGTTCGTTTTTGTTTTGATGTTGTTTATTAACAAGTCTGTTGATATGTAATGTTATGTAAAACAGCATGTGACACATTATAGAATTGTATTTCTTTTCTTCTGCTTCTTCATCTACTAGTACACAAAAGAACCACTCACACAGTGGTAAAAGCGGCGCAAATCAGGAAATTTCATCGAAACTTAAAACAAGTTAAGTTATCCTTTTCACGTTTACATTTAACTTTTTAACTTAAATCATACTTAACTGAACATAAACTTATTTCCTTATTTATCTGTTAAAGAACAATGAAACACTTGGTTAATAGGAGTAGATGCTTTCAACAATTGGCTACTTGTTCTAAGTTTTAAGTAAAGATTCAAGATTAGGCTTTTGCATTCTCAGTTTCCCCTGAATACACATAACCCCGAATACACAAGCAATTAATCAATTAGCGCTAAAGGGGTCTCGACCGCAGCAACTTAGCACCTTTGATCAACAGCCGAGTACCACCCGTTATTTTCCACCGATTGTTAACTTCTAATTCGACAAGGAATAACTAGGTGTTATTTGACTAATGCACGATTCGCTAAGCGCTCATACAGTAAGTAGTATATCAGCATCAAGGCTTTAGAATGTGGAAATGAAGAAAGGGTCTTTCAAGAGGTAACGGAACTCAGATGAAGAAATCACAAAAGAGACAGACAAACGAAGAGTAGAAGTCTATGAAGTGACAATTAATAGATATCTAACATATCTATCTTCATTAAAAAAAAGTCACCGAAAAATATAGCAGTAAATGCCAAAAAAACCCGAATAATGATTATATCGCTAGTGTTACTTGAAGTCAACGAGGTTTTGCTCGTAAGATCTACCTATGCTACCTATATGTTTACTGTGTTTTCGGTCAAGGTAGGCGTGAAATCTGAACTCGTCATCTGAATCACAAAATGATATAAAAACAGTTTTATCTACGTTTGATATCATTTTAAAGAATGTTTTTAATTCATTCCTTTAGATCCCTATTTTAAAGTGGCACTTTAAAAGTATATAAAAGAATATGAAATTCATTTTAACATTTTCGTCAACATTGGCTTCATTTCCGCGAGCCTTTATTAACATTTAGTCTTTCTAGAATATAACTTCTATTCTGCACTGTGTTAACTCTTCAACATTGGAGTCACTATCAATCATTTTTCAACGTGGATCTGCACCTTTATATCTGTCAATTTGAGATAAACATATTTACCTAAACAACGCAAATCTTCGATCCATCAATACTTAGTTAAACAATGGTCAATAAAGGTTGTTAATTCGCATGCTTATTGTAAAGTCTTTGGAACTATATGTTTCAAACACGATCATCTGAAAAACCTGAGACACAATACACAGAGCTTGTTAATTTGTCGTCTGAAAATCGGCCGGTAAGTCTAGACGTTGCACATGTTAGATACGGGTAGCTGAGTCTTGCATAATAAACATAGACTATCACTTCCGTCGGTGACAATAAACTGGTTCGTTTATTTATCATTGAATTATATCACTTTTTTTTATCGAGTGTATTCCATCAACGGGGTATATAAGGTTGAATTAAACCCTAATGAAAGTGTATGTTGTCACGACTTTATGCATTTTATTCCGATAGATTATATATGTACATAGATATAATGATAATCAGCGTAACCTTCAAATGATACCTCTCTGTGACAATAATGTTTGCTTTCTAAAATAATAGTGTCTAAAAAATTCGTCTTCGTTGATCCAAAACACGTACTCTCTGTGCCTGAAATGGCAGTTTCTTTAATCGATATTTCCCGAAGCAAAAACCGTCATTAGGCTAATGAAATAAAATTTAATAGATTTCCTGTTATGTCTACTGTTTCATTCATTGCATTAGATAGATGTCGATGAAGCATACATACAAATAAAACAAACTCACACAAACAAACAATCATTTAGACAGACGGACACTGGTAGAGAGGTTTTAGTGTGAACGAATCAGATTTTAACATATATTTTATAAATGATTGAAAAATGTGAACAAATGCTCTTCAAAATCCGACCCCTGTAATGAGCAACGCGGAAATTACTTGACATGCATTGACATAATCGTTCACATTCAAGGCATTATAATTGTTACCATTGTCTACGTTAATTTAAATCAGAAAAAAATCATAAACCAAAACAATTAAACTCCTAGAATATAAACAAATTATCGATATACACCTCTCTACATCCAGTGTGCGATAACACAGTGGTGATAGTGGGGCAAATCTGAAAATTTCTTCAAAACTGAAGATACCAAGTGTGGAAGTAAAGTGTGTTGAAGTTAAATAGATGTAATATTTTTTTGTATTTTTGTTGGGTTCATGATAATGTAGGATGGTTTGGGGTTGGGATAGTACATAGTACATGATTTACAATGTAAAAGATTGCTAAGGATAAAATTAATGCTTGCATAGAAGATATGACTCACTAGTAATTACTTAATGGTTTAAAACAATAATGATACATAATATTTCAAAACGGCAAGTACCTATATCGTTCTTAGCCAAGAGAATATTACAAAACTTGGATAACAAGGTTGTAAAACTTTTATAACTCTAAGTCACCAAGTGGAGTGGTACTTTCGAAATTCAATGTAATACACTTTAGTTGTCATCAGTGTTATCAATTAGAGTGAATGCTAGGTATATATACAATCCAATTGGTGTGAAACTTTTCTACAGTAAACTTACATATCATAAGACATGTCTACAACAGATTTGAGAAATTTTCGTGGGCGGATAGCATACATGTATGAACGCGAATGACCGCGAAAAACCGCAAATGACCGCGAATAACCGCAAAAGACCGCAAAATAACCGCGAATAACCGCAAATGACCGTGATCACAATCTGTCTGCGGTTGAGCGCGATCTGAATGCATTCTGATCGCGATCGAACGCGTTCAGAATGCAATCAGATTGCGGTCGAATGCATTCAGAATGCATTCAGATCGCGGTTTTCAGGTAACTAATTCTGCAAGGGTCTGTATGCAGTTTAAACTGGTCGAAAATTAATCGTTTACTTTCATGTTTCCTTTGTAGATCCCTTGTAGGTTACAAGAAGCAAATAGCTAACGACCAGTGTCATTTGTAGGAGGGCCTTAGGATCGCAGTTGATCGCAGAAAGGAAAAGGTTTCGTAATAGCGTATCACTGCAAAATTTGACTCTTTGTTAAAGAGCCACTCCGTTATTTTCATAACATGTTATTTACCTTAGATACGAACCTAACTATCATATGTGGTGATATAAAATCAAAACATCTTAACTTTTCATGTCCAAAAGACATATAAATGACAAATACCTGTTTTCCATGAAAATCTAAAAACAGCCTTATAAATGCACGGAGGTGTAGATATCAAGTCCAATATACATGGATATTAGTTATATAACCTAACAAACGCTATCAACTCCTAACTACCCTCCTGGCTGTTTTAGATAAGTCTCCAAAATTACGTTTGACTATTTGACGCACACCACTGTCCGGTTTTCGATCATAATTACGACGTTCTACCTTCCTATTGTCACCGTAAAAAAACCCAATAAGCTTGAAAATGTGTCTTTTTGGTAACAGTCGATACTTCGTGATCAAATGACACAACTTATTACGTTTTGCATATATGACTCCAACAACTCAAGGAGTGGCTCTTTAAACGAGGGTAAAGACGAGATATAAACAACAAACAAGCGAATTGTGAATAATGTAAATTAGGCTGGTGCAATGAATCTCGTTGTTTAAATCTTAAAATCAGTATGACTGTTTGATTGCGTTAGAATTGATTGCAAAAATTAAGTTTTTTATTTACTTAAATTGTCTGCAATGTTTTTTTTATGGCTTTCTGATTTTCAAGAAAATAATTTTGATGATTCATTACCTCATTGGAGATAAGTCAAGGACTGTGGAATATTGCCTCGCCGTTTATTATAAACATGTTTCAGAAAATCAGTGGTTGGACATGATTTAATTTTGTTTTACTTACTCGTGATTTACAATAGGTAGGCCTTTTTGTTCTTCTTGTCACTCAACTTTAATTAATCACCTAAACTTACTCCTAACGAGTGTAAATCGTGATGGAAATTTATTGTAGAAAACCACAGTTTTGACATATTTGACCATACACCATACTCTATGCCCCTCTAGCTATGCAAGCCGGCAAGCTTGTATGTGACTAAAGCCATTTCGAAACCAATCTGATGATCCTATGGTGATCCTGTTACAAACGCAGATGTGAGAGTGAAGGCAAGCCTTCAAGTGGGAGGAGCTAGGGGAAGGTCAAGCAGGATAGAGCACATGAACAAAGGCTGGCTCAATGAGCAGATTATTTCTCAACAACTCATTTTTTAAACTCATTTTTTTGGAATATCTGAATTTATATTTATACATTTACATATTTCATAGGTGAGATAAAAGGTAATAAGTCTTTCTCATGGTAGATTTTCCTTATGGCTTTACAGGAGCAAATTTTGCGATTAAATGTAAAGAATGAAAAAGGAATGGTCATGATCTTTTAAAGAACCATTAACCCTGTAGCTAGGACGTCTTTACTTTTCATTTCTAAGTTTGAAAACTTACGTGTAGAATGATAATTTTCTGTTCATACCTTTCTAATTGGGAAAATTAAGACGACTGACAGGGGTAGGATTGAATGTTGATCTGGCCGGCCCACGTCATGATAACCTGATTTCGAATTCATGAAATAAATATAAAAAAATTACAAAATATTTTATTAATCATTTTAAGTGATATGACATCAATAAGGGAATAACTTTACCCAACCAAAGATCAAGAAACAAAAATAACGACTTGAATGGCACTGCTGAAAGGCTACAAAGAATGACCACACGTATAAGAGTGCATTGCAGGTACACGGCCGTATATATTTCAAACTGCATCCTATAGAATAGGTTATGGAAAGCCATGTCTTCATTACTTTTTATGTGATGGATTGATAAAGTCATATAGGTGAGATAAAATTTACCAAATGAATTAAGTCGACATTCAGAAAAGTTGTAAACAAATTATGAACGAGTAATTGAACTGATGAAATCGGAACCACGAATGTTTTCGTTGAAAATAGTCATTAGCCTCTTTTTCTTTCAAAACGATTGTTACTGAAAATTGTTACATGATCTTAACCATTTTAAAACAAAACTTTCTTTAGGATTATATGGACAATCATTTGCGAAGGATTTAATAAGTGGACTAAGGTATATTCATAACATATTTAAACTGCAAGTTTAAGTTACCAAAATTGCCAAAGGCGTGTTTAAAATAAATGATTTAATCACCGTGTCTTCTTCGGTGTTATTTTTATTTCCAACATAAGTAGGGGATCCATTAATCCACTGACAGTAAGACACAAGCATAGGAACGTGTCTCAAACACTTTATCAATACGAATCAAACTGAATAGAATGACCATTCAGTAAATTCCAATTTATCTGAGTGTAGAAGTAGGAGATCCATTCCCCTTTTTATTTTGGGTTGTATGTCGTGCATTTTTTTTACCCCTTAATTTAATTTCAAACCGGGCTTGCGACGTACAACCACAAAATAATTTTTTTATCTCAATTCAACATAACTAATTAGAAAAATAATGATGAACTTATTTGCCTTGCACAGCAGCAATGTGATAAGGTGGAACAAGTACAGACCGGTACCACTTGCTTTCGAAACTACGGTACAGTTCCATTTTCAAAGAGCACACTTCAATGAAAAATATCGAAACAGACACCAACAGGATTTGAAATACAACTCATCTTTATGTCATTGAAGATAATAGATTTATCAACATAGAGACAGATTCCATATCGCCAGGGTTACGATTTTCACGTAAATACCTAGGTCGACCTATCACCCCTATAAAACCGACAAAGTTGATCAATCAAAGGACGGTACTCTAAAAGTTTGAGAAAGCCGGACAAGAAAGCTTTAAATTTTGTCAGGGTTGAATACACTGTGCCAGGAAATATGGTCAACTTGTGGATTAAGGAGGGAAATAGAAAATTGAAGAATAATGTCACTTCTGTTCATTCGACAAATCTCAATTACGGTACGAAGCGAGCTTGTTTAGAAATTAGATTTGGGGAACCAAAAAAGCATTACATACGATCCAAAAAAGATCTAAGAATTGATTTATCGTTTAAATTTCATCAAAATTATAGGTTTCCAGAATGCTGCTGAATTTTTTATATTGAATTCAATGATACCGTTGTCTGCAAGTCTTTGTGAACAGTAAGTTCACCGAGTGCTGTTTATATATGTGCACGGAGGAATGTGAATCGGTCGTAAATATTTAGTGGTATTTATTGGCGAAATAATCACTCGACAATTGATATGAGGAACCTATCAGAAAGCAGTATTTTCATTCAAGTTTTCGTGTCATTGTGGATGTGACAAAAATCTAGTCCAGATACAACTGAATGATCCAAGTCCAAAGTATAGTCACAAACAGCGGGTTGAATACCAATGCATCCCAGTTGTAGTGGATCCTATACCGATCCAGTCTATATACAGTGGATTGAATACCAATCCAGCCCAGATACAATGGACTGTATACTTATCCAGCTCAGATAAAGCGGATTCTTTTCAATACAACCTAATCCTGTCCCGTGGTAAAAAGTGTACGCTGACGCTGCCCTCACGTACCCTGTCTTAAAACCCCACTCAACCTTGCGCGCTGTGACTTCTGACCTATAAACAGTCTTAAAAAAAGGACAACCAACGCTATCGCTTGAGAGCCTGCGTTCTTGTTTTGGATCACTGCGGAAATTATACAAACCTCTATAATAAAATTAAGCAAACTTAAGCGCAGTTACTTTGACGAAATGCGTTCTCAGTTAAATGTGCATGATCTTCAACCGGATTGCTAAACGTAACTTGGGCATGATTACGATTGTCGCAACGATAGCATCTGATCTGTGGTTGGCTATGTTGAATCACTTACATTGCTAAAAAATATTTGATTGGCTGGAGCGTAAGTCACAGCGAGCAGGTTTGAGTGTAGTTGTAACACGTCTTACCGCACAGGATGATCCAGCCCAGATACAGTGGATTAAACACCATAACAGCCAAGATAGTAACATTCAGTGAAGGTCGACATAGGGTTATTTAACCCAACACAAGGATTTATGCATTACAGAAATATAATATACCATCCCTTGACGAAATTATACAAAGTAAACAAAAGTAAAACTCGACCCAAACATGTAACAAATAGAGAATACTAAACGACGTCCCGTTTAATAACATATTTATGAAACGAGTGTATGGTTTGGTATTTAACGAGCGAAAGCGAGTTAGATACCGATACCATTCACGAGTTTCATAAAAATGTAATTATACGGGACTGAGTTTAGTATTTTATTTATTACTCGCTGAATTATATCAAAGATAAATCAAACAGATCGCCAGGATAGCCATTGTCGTTGTCTCGCTAACATTGTGACGTCATGTTTAACGATTGTGACGTCATGTGACGTCAATCAACACGCAATGTTATTACACAATGTGTAATAACTTTGTAGATTTATTAAACGGCGGTATCTTCAACGGGAGAGTAATAAAACAGTTTAATTAGTTTAGCCAGTATTTCTGCGGTTCAGTTGTTACAGGTCATGTCAAAAATCAGCAATGAAGGTCAAGGGTAAGAATTGTTTTTACTTCAATCTTGTTTTTTTGTTTTCTATCTTTTGGCATTTACCTTATCTATATTTAAAACTTAACACCTGCCTATAAATCAAAAATTGCTATGGACTAAACATATTTTACGATACTGTAATAGGTTTGTCAAAATATTTTCACGAATGCCCCGAATCAAACGAATGTTCCTGAATTAAATAAGAATCATTAAGGAATTAAAGACGTAACTGAATTGTCTACGGATGTTTACGAATACGCAAAATGTCATGATTATTTCTGAAATCTGGGTCGTAGTGAAATATGGGCATTCGGTAATGGAGAATGCAAGGAGTGGATTCGTGAAAATAATCAACGAGCTCCGAATCTATCTTAACTATTTAATGATTTACACGATACTAGAAACTGTCATTTTGTACATTTTAAAAATATATTTCTATACTATCGGATAATGGATACAGCCTTTAGAAATGCATGAATATGACTCGTCCATGCACGTGAATTGCAATTCTTCAATGTACCGCGATGCGATTGACAGGCAATAGCCACAATTCTGCTGTCCATGTTTTCTATGTGCGCTACACACTTTACCCGTGAAATGAGATACATGGGTGACAGGACTCTCTACCTCTAACTGTTGTTACCCTCCGTTGCCAACTGGTTTAAGGCGCTGTATTATCAATTGAAGGTTGACATGTTCGAATCCCAACTCACTACTTCAGATGTGTATTTCCATATTATTTTTCCTTTCCTTCATATAAATACAAATTACAAAATAATATACTCTCTTAAAAACAAATCCCCAGCCGCAATGGACGGGACAGTCAAAGAGCAGTGGACTTTTAATGCTAAAAAACTAATCCACTGTTATCACATTAAAGAGACCTCATCACCATGGATAAACATTATAACACGTATGCTTCAGTGGGATGGAGAGGAGGCTGGGGTTGTTGTATAGAGGTAAGGTAGATCCAAAGGGATTTACCTTTAAAGTATATAAATCTACCCACGAAATTTCGGCTAAAGGGGTACATAAGATCTGTTGAAGAAGTTGGAATTTTCGATTTTGATACTGGGTCTAAGCAAAAGTTGATATCTGATGTTACATCTTTACTGACCAAAAGAGTATGATTGTAAAATGCTACACCAACCTGCATATTGTTTCACTCGAGCCAGTATGTGCAAGTCGGTTCTCTCCAATCGCATAGCAAGACGGTTATGAAATTTGTGTCTTTGTGCGGAGAAGGTTACTTTAGACAAAATCAATATTAAAGCTTCTATTACAATTGTAACAAATCATATAAGGAACGAATGTGTTGTCGCAGCGAGCCGATGATATCGTTGCCTTATACAGTCCTTAATTGAGACTAAATATGGTATATAATTTCTATCTGGGGCCTAGTTCGAATTCGCCGTGATAACCAAACATCAGTTCCACGAGGCTTGTAAAACTGTTTGAGTCAATCTCCCATCTTGGCAAGGCATATGATGGAGATTGGCGTGACTATGCAAATAGTACGAGGTTGAATAAGGGATCTTTTGTTTGAGATTCAATAATGTAGGCTTAGAAAGACGCAATATTTGAAAATTATTGCAAACGTTTGAGGAAAGATTTATGTAAATGGTAAATATCTGCCTGGCGTACATGCATATTTTCTTTGCCAAGATAAAACAAGGACAATGATAAGATTAACGAAATAGCTAAAGTCGGATAGGAAAATAGCTCCCTATTGTCAGTTACATTCAGGTTTGACGACTTATCGTGTGCAGTGGAATCCCTTATATATCTTATTCTCCCTAGACCCCATTTTCTCACGCAGTACAACTTTAACGGGCATGAAGAACGCTATATTCCCATTTATTCAGTGCTAAATACTATCCATAATCTTACCATGAAGTAAAACTTTTAATTAAAAAAAAACAAAATGAGATTAATCTGACGATGGGGGAAGCACCTTAACATCAGTCATTGGTGATTTGTTAGCAGGTGAATTGCAGAATGGCTATGTAACAAGTTGATTTCCCTTTCCAATTCCAGCTTACTTTTCGTAAAAAACGCTAGTGAAAACCTATATTCTTCTTGAAAATATTTGATATCATAGTGTGAAAAATCAGTGATAATGTTTTGATAAGAGTAAAGCCTAGAAAGGATATTGCTATACGTTTTTTAATGTTTCTACAATAAGTATAACTTGTAAGATCTTACTGGCGTAAAGCTTACTTTTCAATGTAAGCTTTGGAACATTGTCAGGCTATGACTATGAATTTGTCCATTTTTGCGAGGTTTTGGCCAAGGTCAAAAATGGTAAACAACTGTTTATATAAATGTTTTGATAGCTCTGGATATGGTTTGAGGCTACCATTAGGAAATATAGTATTTTAATATATTGTGAATATTCTCAAAACATTTTGACCGAAATATCTCATGTAATATTGGAACAAGAACCAACCAAATTATCCACTGTAAATTAAGACTTGGCTGCAGCAATCTAAACGCACATAAATTTGATCGTTTTTTACAAAATATGTCAACTTGCACTTGCGGTCATCATTATGAAGATGTCATTCATTATTTATTTATCTGTCCAAATTACACGAAAATTCGGTCAAAGTGTTTTTTCTACGTCAATGGTTATGATGTTCAAACCATATTATTTGGCAACTACTCTTTATCTGATGATATCAACCTAAACATTTTAGAATCTGTTCATGACTATTTTACCTTTACAAATCGCTTTTCTAGTTAAATATTTTACTGTTTTTGTTTAATTGTGTTTTGTCTATGATGATGAATGAACTTTATGCTGTATATATATTTTTTGTATGGAAGAGGTATTCAGATAGGCTGTATAGCCTGTTTACCAATCCCTTTCTTTTGAAATAAATATTGTTTAAACCATATTCTCTCTTTTTAGCCATAGTATTATTATCAAGCACTTTAAGGGTTAATCCTTTAGGGTTTGGCCCTAGTAAAATCATCTTATATAACTGCCCAAGCCGTGACGCTTCTCAGCTGAGTGGTCTTACTAACCTCATGCACAATTCAACTCATTCTGCACATCCTTTCCACACTGTTAAGACAGAATTGACGAAGAGACAGACAATGTCATATTTGAGGTTAGTATATATTTTAAGTATAAAGTATTATTGCATTTGGGAGCAGGACAAATGCCACCCGGACAAATGCCACCCGGACATAACCCACCCGGACAATTGCCACCAGGACAAATGCCATATATCATGAGTCAAATATCGTTTTTTGTTGTTTTTTAAAATATTGGGTGGCATTTGTCCTAGGTGGCTTTTGTCTGGGTGGTATTTGCCCTAGGTGGCATTTGTTCTGGTGGCAATTGTCCGGGTGGGTTATGTCCGGGTGGCATTTGCCCTAGACCCATTGCATTTCACCTTTGCAGTATATATATATATCCACAATTAAAGTATATCTATTTATCATATTCTAAATAGGTATTTATCAAGTTTAGCATGTTAGTGTGCTATGCATTATCTTCTAATTGTAATGCTCATAACACTAAGTAAATACTACTAATATGTTCTTAACTTTTCTTTCCTTCTTATGAGAGTTTGAGATGAGAGAATGCGTTTTAACATAAGTTGCTATATTTTAACTAAGATAGGTATAATAATGAGTGATGTGGGATTAATGCTAACTTAATATAGCATTAACAAATATGTTTCGCATATGTTTACTTATCATTACATTACTTTTAACTACAGCAAAGTCCACGTTCCGACGGCAGGTGCTGTATCTGTGTCTAAGCACACTTCTGTCCCATCCACAGGGTATGTGTATTGAGTGTATATATATTTCCATGTTTAATCATATCATTACGTATGTGTAATGGTGTATCAGTATATATTATCATTTATATATTTCATGTATACAGTATCATCACATAAGGTGTGATGATGTGATGTCATATCATATCCACATGGATTATCATAATTCAATTTGTATTATATCATAGCACATTGTATTTCATAAGTATGTGCTCGGTAACGTTATTCATGTACTGAGTAACCATGGTTTTATTATTCATCACTGTATGCATATCTAAATGTATTGAATTATATGTATTGCCTATCAATATGTATACTAAGTGATATGTTGTGATGTGTACTATATTATTACATTTGTTGTTACAGGGTGTCGAATTACATTTCGTCAACCATCCGTGTAAATAAACGTTCTCACACCCAGCAGAGAGTGTCGTCATCTTTTGTCGCCCCATAAGCCCTGCTACAATAATAACGAAAACCAGAACGTATGCAACAATATACACCCTCCATTCTCTACATTAAATCAACAGTCGATGTCTCCCAGACGACCTATATAGGTCTTTGGTGATATCAAGCCGAGAAGCTTATTGTTACCAAGTCAAGTCCTTACGTAAGAGCGCTTAAGTCAGTCAGTCAAGTCGATAATTAAGCACTGACCTTTACAGATAGGCATTATTTCCTTTAATTCTTTAACAGACAGACTTCAGCGTAAATTTAAAGTCACAGGGAAAAAAGTCACAATATTTTGATTATACATACAGTAACATACATTTAATGGGTGGGACTATTCTCATGTTGAGGGTCAAACCTTGACCATGACGTTGACGGTAGTGACCATTCAAGTATGTGCGTTCGAGGTAGGCCATCAATTCATCAACTTCAGGAGGACCATCAGGCTTGATGGTGTGAAGGTGTTCCATGCCTTCTCATACGTCGTCAAGGGGTAGAAATGCCAGACCATCACGCATGCCGCAGAATAGTCGGAGTTCCGGGTCTTCCTTGTGGTAGGGTACTAGTGCTAGGGTCTGAACATGTCGCCAGGTTGACTGTGTCAGATGGTAGAAACCATCTCTCGTGTTCACATCTCTGCCCAAGACAGCAAGCACAGATCGCAAGATACTGTCTTCAAAATCACTAACAACAGTTTCTACAAACATATCAAAGCCAAGTTCTTTGCATTTAACTACAACAGCTTGAAATTGACGTAGACGGCACAGGTTTTGTTAGGCAGAAGGGCATCATTCAATAAGCAGTAATATAATAAACCTTTTTCCTGTGACTTTTTTCCTAGGCAATTTTGTGACTTTTTGCTGTAACTTTTTTCCTGTGACTTTTTTTCGATCACCTTTAAATTAACCCCTTCTTTATCTGTCACTGTCAAGTTTGGCTACTCAATAAACAGTCAGCAATGTTGTGAAACCACATGCACCCAATCAAAATCTATTGTGGGGATACACCAAAACAGTTGCTTACACCGAAAAGACAGATTAAAACTTCGTAACCAGCCGTTTTTATTTTCAATACGTCGATCGCTGGTCATTCGCTGAAGCCTGCGGCTATTTTTGCTGTTACATTCAATACCAGCCGACAAGCTGACAAGCCGACAAGCCCACTCAAGCAACCAGCCAGTCAGATTTGCAATTTTGACAGCTGGTCATTCGCTGACAGCATGCAGTATATTCGGTGACTGGACATTAAGTTCAAGCATACAAGCCAAAAATTGACTCAAGGCACCAGCCAGTCAGAGTAAAGCTTTGAAACCAATCGTTGATATCATTTATGTTGATCGCTGGTCATTCGCTTAAAGCATGCAGTATATTGTGGTGACTGACCATTAAGTTCAAGCCGACAAGCTCATCATTGACTCAAAGCATAAGCCAGTCAGATAAAAGCTTTGAATTGAAAGCAATCTTTGCTATCATTTATGTTGATCGCTGGTCATTCGCTGAAAGCATGCAGTATATTTTGGTGACTAAATATAATGTTCAAGCCCACAATTGAGTCAAGGCACCAGCCAGTCAGTGTAAAGTTTTGAAACAAATCGTTTCTATCATTTATTTTGAACGCTGGTCATTGGCCAAAAAGCCTGCATTTGATATTGTGGTGATTTGACATTCACTGCAAGCCTGCAAGCCCACTTTGACTGAAGCCATGTCAAACCCACTCTGATGAAATGGTATTGAAGTACAGGTGAAAGATTGAAGTCAAGCGGTTATAATCGTTATAAGCCGGCATATACAATGTTTCATGTTATGATATTACCGTTTTTTAAGTTAATTGGAAAACCAGACCAAAAAGATTTCACGAACTGCTATATGTATGTGAGTGTAAGTGTATTTACGCAACATGTTATTCGAACTGGGCATCGAACTTGATTGGAAGGCAAACATTGTCCAATATTGAAATACAATATCAACATTTTAATCACCCTATATTTTATTTATTGTTATTAAGAATTGACTTCAACATTTTTCAAGTTCATGGAGGTATAAACTTAAAAACCGATGTGCAAACTGTGTGAATCCGCGTAGCGGATTTACGCCAAGTTCCCTAGCCCCGCCTACAAAACGTTCATCAGCCAATGAAAATCTACAACGCACGTGGCCATGAACTTATCTGACGTCCGTTACACGTGGCCTTGAAATTGCTAGTTCTCACAGTTGTAAACACAAATCGCGAACGTAGAACTCGGAGAGGAAACCAGCCGAATTTACCTCGTAGATACCATATATAGGTGGTGTTATGATCTCGATCTAAAGGAATCTGATTCAACAGCACACAGTTCTTAAACTTGTTGAGGAGCCAAGCTTAACTCTGTTTATGAACTTAACTTTGCCAACCTCCCTGCAACGGCCGCGAGAGCATTGAACAATGACATTTGCCTTCTGTGGGGTGGAACACGATCGGTTGTAATTTCTAATAGAGCTCTCTTGTTTATTATGAAAAGGATTACCTTTAGAACCTTTGACAACAATAATTATTTCATACTGAATTATGTTAATTTTTTATTTACCTACTTTCAAGTAGTGGCATTGCACAAAGTGTTGATATTTTTGGAAAAACGTAACTTTTTTACAAATAGTTCCGTCGATGGGCGTGGCTTAAAATGATGTGACGTCACGAAATTAAGTTTATGGAGGTATGAACTGAACTTCTATTACCGTGTTCAGCGAATCAGATTGACGCAAAGCAATTGCTATTTATTTATTTCAATATAAATGACAAGTGACATTGCCGTTTCTGAAATTCGTCCTCTTTAAAACGTCTTATATATGACTCTTTTATAAAAACCAACTATATATTCAGATAAATAAACGTATAAATTTAGTTTTACATGCTCATTTCATTTATTTTGCAAAAGGGAGTGGAATATAAGAACCATTGGTTCTGTAGCTCATCAGTCTTTACTGACGTATAATATTAGTTCTTAGGCTCAGAATATGTAAAGGCAGGTTTAAAACATACAGTCTATTGTTGCAAAACATACATGTATGATATCCAATTAAGTTTTGTCTGCTTACGATTTTTAGCATTCAAGTGCTATTCCTTCAAAGTGAGTGAATAACTCGCACAAAGTGACCCGTAGACACGCATCCAGATATATCTACATTAGAAAAAGGCTTTTAACGTTTGAAAATATAACTACCGAACTACTTAACCCTCCTACATATTCACATAAATCACAGATTGCTCCTCACCAATTGATAACATTGAACATTCTATAAATGCTCTTGAGAAGCATTGTTCTTTTTGTTTTCCTGTGTTGAGCTTAAGTCTTAATTTGGAGTAGGACAATTGAGTTTGAAAATCGTCATCACTATCTATCAAAATAAAAGGTACTATGTGATTTGATGAGAGGATAGATAAAGCCCGAATACACGTTATACTACTGACAGCTTTGAAACAGATTACTGAATCAATAGACATTTTCTGCATGGAGATGTTTGTAGGAGTTTGCAAAACTTCCTCCGTAAAATCATAACCTTTTTCAAATTTGAATTTTTTTATTAAAAAGGTCATAAAATATAACATAAGTGACAAGCTAGATGTTCATAATAAAAGGCAAAACTAGTGAACTAAAATACAATGTTATCATCTTTTTATCAGTTTCTTTTTTTAAGTCTTTGCATTTAGTACACATATCAGGTGATACTGTCTTCATGAAAACTACGTCTCTACCAGGCATGTTAATATTTCTTTGAAACTTTAACATTTTACAGAATTTTAACCAATCATAATATATCCTATTTAAAGATTCTTCTATGATATAGAATTTATACGTCAGAACCCCAAAACCTTACCATTAAAAAGTAATACCTCTCGTATCATTTTTAATGAAAAATGTGTACAATGGATTTGGGATTTGGTTAGTTCTCCATACATGCAATTATACCAAATATTGCTATATGTTTCAACAATCTATTTCTTGATATATTGATATCGTTATTGATTGTTAAACGTTAAAGGAGCAGACCGGCCAATTTGTTTTTACATTTTTCTAAATTGACTGTTTAAAATCCTTTGAACTATAACTTACCAAATGATCAAATTTCAAGTCAAAGGAACTGAAAATATTATATTTTAGCTTATTGTGGTAAACCAAATTTCTTGTCGTTTTATGGTCTGCACACTAATACTTTTAGACCATAATTTCTCACGACTTCCGTTACTCGCGTGAAACACGACGTCATCCTTTCTGATGACACGATTACGTCACTTCACATCACAGATACTTTATCAGTCGAAATTTATTTGATAAGTTGACGATTTGTTTCTCGTGAATGTTAAGGTGTAGTTCAGAGAGAATCTCAAAATCTTCAGATATCTCACCATGCTTGGAGTAATAATGTCGGTAACATATAGAAATAATCATGATCTCGCAATATAAATTCAGTGCTTGACATTTGGCCATAGAAATTTCCTATAATAAATCTTAATTTTTAACCAAAGGATAAACCGTAGTCCCCTTTTCAAGTTTCCAAAAAATATTATATACACATAGGAAAACCAATTATTCAGAACAAAAGTCAGGAACAATTCTCATCATACGAACAACGTAACGTCGAAACGCAACAGTTTTTAATAACTAAGCTATTGAGCCCTTGCATTGTCAACATGAGCGAAAGTGCTACGTAGATCAAATATTTAGACTCAATTCTGATTGATCTCAAGCTCTAAATAGATTGGTTTATTTGTCATAAAATAAATAGCTATTGTTTATTGTAGACTTTGTATATAGTAATGTAGTGTAAACAAGATATTCTTTGGTTGAAAGTATTGCTTATAATGATACATTGTATAATGGAAAATTATCTTTTGACTTACTGTTATCATCATTAAACAATAGACATGCAGTAATGGTGAACTAAAAAGTTTTTAAGGGATGATTGTGTAATGTGAATGTCTCATCATTTCCAAATTGAAACAAAATAAAAATTTTCATTTAATTATTTACACACATAATGACATTCATCGTTAATTGTAAGTTTTTATATTTTTGAATTTTTTTTATAAAAGGATTTTCAAGAGATATATAAGAGAAGAAATTCAGTGAAGAGTAAATGAAGAAGGATGGTTTTCCGCAGACAAAGGGAGGGCTAGTGGAAGAAATCAAGCCATAAAAACTTTATCAACATTGTTACATATGTGAGAAGTATTTTGCATTAAATTCATAATAAAAAAAATAAATAAGTTTGAAGAAACGATATTGTTGGTAACCAATTGATTTTCTAAGGATGTTTAAAGTTCGAGGTTAATGAAACATTTCTTCTTCTCCGTTTTATAAAAATAATTGTGATTTGTGGCTTCAGGGAATATGTAAATGCTCGTTTTCTCATAGCCACATTTAACCTAATGACAAACTTGGTTAGAGACAGTCAATTTGTCAATGCAATTGAAATGCTAGAAATTTATTGAAATATGTGTGGTAATTTATTTAAGATACCCTTTTGATGCACATCTATTGCAGATATAGGTTGTTGATACAATGTCTAAATGTCATTTTATTTTGACATGGACATTTGACATAAAATACCGAAATTCTTTGAATTTTGAGGCTGGGTCTCGAAATGATGCGGCTTGCTTGACTGTTTATAAAAAAAACTGACACTAGGCATAAATTGATAAGTTAATCATAGTTTCATACCGATATTTTTGCATCTCTTTTTTATTTAAAACCTCACTCTTTCTCTAGTACTATGAAGAGCTAAAGTATGAATGAAAACAAAATTCCTTTAGAAAACTTGACGATGATATGGTTTCTCCCATCAAACCATTTTAACTACGGTATAACTGCTGTCTCTTCAAGGTTCCTATTTGACATTACCTACTTTGGAAATTTGGACTGCTAACAATGTCAAAATAGAATATTTTACAGGCAACACATTTGGATTAATAGTTAAAGTTTTTATACGTACACCACATGTGCAATGTACAGAGATGCGGTATGCTAGAACAATAATTTAAATAATAAATTTTCTCAAATCCATATTTCCTATGTAAACATGATTTGCAAATTTTATGAAGGACGTCTTCTTGTGTTTCCTATAAAACCACGAGACCTTTTTATGATAAACTGTATTTAAAACGATTATAACCTTGATGTCTGTACAAAGTTAGAATTGACATTTGATGACAATGGAATTGATTGGCACGACAACTTTAATTCTTACAGATATGGTATGAAGGATGTTAAAACTTCTTGCAAAGAGTTGTTTATACAAAACTAGAATTGTTGAGAATGAACCTTGTTGACAATGATCGCTGTACTTTTTGTCATGATGTTCCTGAAAGTATTTGTCATATTTATTCGGAATGTATTTACTGAAATTGAAAATATCCAAATATTTGATGTTGTTTGTTACAACACATAATGTTTTAAAAAATCAAATTATCATATCTTCCAAAAATATATAATATGTTAAATAAAAATATTTTATTCCAAAATTTAGAAATTATGAGAAAGTTTTAGAAGAGATATTTTTTGTAGAAAAATATATTCCCAAAAGAAATAATGAAATGAAAAAGTTAATAAAAAATGGAGTTCACTCTTCCCTGATTTCAGCAATACTTAGTTTCTTAGCAAATGTTTATGCTTCACTGTCTACACTATCTTGGATTTACTCTTTACCACTTTCATTTCTGAAATAAAATATAATCCTGAGATGAAAGCTAATTTTTAACGTTTTAACATACCCTATTTTATTAACATGACATATTCCGAAATGAATTTTTTTATGAGCAAGCCATTTGAGTTTTTGAAATCTACCAAATAAGTTCCTGTATTGACCCGCTACACTACAAGTGTACCTCTTAGTTTTTGGGAACTTTCTCAAAACATATAGATTACCCAATCACAACACGCAGGATGTTCGATTAATAACTACCTATCTCTGAAATTGAAAATATCCAAATATTTGATGTTGTTCGTTACAATACATAATAATTTCATTAAATCAAATCATCATATCTGCCAAAAAATATACAAATATATGTAATATAAAACAATTGATTCCAGTTAGAAATTACAAGAAAGTTTTAGAAGAGATATTTATTGTAGAAAAATACATTTCCAAAAGAAATAATGAAATGAAAAGATTTAGATCACCCTCTCTGATTTCAACAATAATTAGTTTCTTAGCAAATGTGTATGCTTCACTGTCTATATTACACTATCTTGAACTGACTCTGTACCACTTGGGAACTAATTAAACAAAGGTTTTTTTTTCAATTTCTCAATTCTGAAAAAAATATAATTCTGAGATACAAGTTATTTGTTAACGTTTTAACATACCCTATATTATTAACATGACATATTCCGAAATGAATTTTTTTTTCAAATCTGCCAAATGAATTCCTGTACTGACCAGCTACACTACAAGTGTAGCCTCTTAATTTTTGGGAACTTTCTCAAAAGATATAGAAAACCAAATCACAACACGCTGACACCACTAATGAGTAGTAAAACAAATTCAAATTGATCAAACTGAATTATCAATTGTGTTATAAAATGATGAAGTTGAATGTTTTCTAGTTCATGATAAATTATAGATCCTGAGAAATTAAGGAAATTTCTGATGGTTATATTATGTTTTGAAAATAAGTTAATATCTTTTACGTAAAATCGTGATGAAACTTGCTAAAAATTACCACGTTCTGCCTTGGCACATTTTAATGAATATTAGTTCGCATTTTGTTACTTATTTCTCGTCTCCGGAAACACATCTGTACTTTGCCAGCGTGATTTGTTTGCAGAAATCAATTAATTTAATCTCCTACTGATATTTAATTAAATGTATGCTGGATCTTTAAAATATTCAATGTTTAGTCCATACGGGTTCCAGTGTGTAAGAGATGCGGTATGCTAGAACAATTCTGAATTCTCAAGAGAGACACCGGGTCAAATATTTAAATAACAAATTTTCTCATATCCATATTTCTTTGCTAAACACTAATTTGCACATTTTATGATGGACTTCATCTTGTGTTTCTACAAGACAACAATACCTTTTTATGATAAACTGAATTTTAAAAAGGATAACCAAGATGTCTGAAAAAGTGGGAATTGACATTTGATTACAATGGAATTGATTGGCACAAAAATTTTAATTCTTACAGATATGATATGAAGGATGTTAAACTTCTTGATTTTCAATGCAGATTTGAGCAAAGAGTTGTTTATACAAAACAAGAATTGCTGAGAATGAACCTTGTTGACAATGTTCTCTTTTTATCATGATGTTTATGAAAATATTTGTCATATTTATTGGGAAAGTTGTGAAACCATACATTTCTAGAATGAACTTGAAGTTTGGATTAATAACTACCTATCACTGAAATTGAAAATATCCAAATATTTGATGTTGTAAGTTACAACACATAATGTTTTAATAAATCAAATCATGATATCTGCACAAAAATAGATAAATTTATGTAGGGTAAAAAAATTGATTCCAGTTAGAAATTACAAGAAAGTTTTAGAAGAGATATCAATTGTAGAAAAATGTATTTCCAAAAGAAATAATGAAATGAAAAAATGGAGTTCGTTCTTCCTGATTTCAGCAATAATTAGTTTCGTAACAAATGTTTATGCTTCACTGTCTATATTACACTATCTTGCATTAACTCTGTACCACTTGGGAACTAATTAAAAACAATTTTTTTTAAATTTCTCATTTCTGAAATAAAATATAATTCTGAGATACGAGGTATTTGTTAACGTTTTAACATACCCTATATTACTAACATGGCATATTCCGAAATGAATTTTTTGATGGTTATATTATGTTTTGAAAATAAGTTAATATATTAAGGTAAAATCCTGATGAAATGTGTTTAGAGTTACTACTTTCTGCCTTGGCAGTTTTTAATGAATATTATTTCGTATTTAGTTACTTATTTCTTGTCTTTTGTTACACATCTCTACTTTGCCAGCGTAATTTGTTTGCAGAAATAGATTAATATAAGTTATTTATCTCCCCTAACGCCGTCGGTTTTAAACTAAATTTGCGGGTGTTGAATAACAATGAATCCCGGAAATTTTACAAACGCAACTATTTATTTTCTAAATGTACACACTTCGCGAAAAAGTATCCACTGGGCAATACTAACGAATATAAAATGAATACTATGACCTATTCATTCATCGATAACTATGACAACCGTGATTACATATATAATTAATAATTCCAGTCTATCTAATGTTTATGATAAGATCGAAATGAAACAATCAACCATATGATTTGTATTGTTTTTAATTAATCACATGAATCCTTTTACCTACATTTACTATCTAATGTTGCCTTTTTATCTAGGTCGTACCACTATCTCTAAGGTTAAAGCTCATACATGATATACATCATACATGATATAGCAGATCAACCATAAAATATGATGTGGACGATACCGCACAGATGACAACGATCTTTGATGTACAAAAACTTCAATTTAATATTCATAATGTAAAGGTTATACTGTGATGTACCAAAGCATGAGTGCTTTACCACTGCTATAAACCGCGATTGTCTATAAAAGGAGA